>JBAMHX010000005.1:17333820-17361175 GCA_037177515.1 Pseudomugil tenellus
TGTGTGTGTGTGTGTGTGTGTGTGTGTGTGTGTGTGTGTGTGTGTGTGTGTGTGTGTGCGTGCGTGCGTGTGTGTGTTTGTGTGTGGCCTGCATGTGGAGAAAATCCAGCTTGTGTTGGACCAAACCTTCTCCCAATTACAACCCATTTAGCCTGACAGAGGTTAATGCCATCACAACAAGAATCCACCCCTGACACTAACCCTCCCCATCCCCTGAAAGGCTTCAGTGCGACCAACAGACACACACTCCATTTAACACATACACACAGCTAAACAAAGAACCGGAATGACGAAGAGGAAATGGGTCAGAACCGACTTGGATGTTGAATGGCAACACTGGTGCTGCAACGCTGTCACTTCCTCTTGGCAACAGCTTCTTCTTTAGCAAGTAATGCTTCCCATGTATTCTGTCTCTTCTGTCTTCGTTTTGTTTTCTGTTCCTGTCTTGTTGTGTGTCTGTGGGCCGGCAGGGCTTCCTGCCATCTGGGTGTTCCCAACGGAGTGGAGAAACATCAGCTCCAAAACCTTCTTTTAACATTGTTCCTTCAAAATCTGTGGTTTACTTAAAGGTAGAAATAAGCGTATAGACAATAAGCTGTATTTATAAAGAATTAACATCACAGAGAGGTTTTTTTAATTTTATTAGTACTCTTCTATTTACTCTCCTCTGGTATTTTGAACAAGAACAAGGAGAGAAAAGTTCTCAGACTGTATAGTTGGTAAGCTAAAAGATTGGTGAGGAGGATGCTCCACCACAGACCCAACTATATAACTGTGTTGTAAACATTCTCCTTTATGGAGACATCTGTACTCTAATAAAGGTTTACCAAAAAATATAGCTGTTTCAGCTAAAGATCCAGCTCAGAAAGCATTCAGTGTCTAATAAGATAACAATAAGAATAAGAGGAAAAGCTGAACTTAACAATTTGGTGACAATTTAACCCTTTGACGCATAAAAGTCACTGCAGCACACACCTATTTAGAAGCTTTATCTTACATAAAGTCATGACTAAGAATGGTATATTTATAAATGAACCACTTCAGTGAAAAATGGTAACTTATAATGCCACTCACTGAAGAACAAATAAATAGATAATTGAACATAAATGTATACATTGTAATTACCCAAATTTTCCTTAGTGATAAATAGGAAAAGAAAATGATACAGCTATATTTCATAAAATGTTTTGACCATATATTTATGAAAATATGTTATTTTATATAAATATTTCATTGAAAACATTTAAATAAGTAAAACAAAAACTAAGTAAACTACCATTAATAGGCAAAAACAACCTAATTGCATGTGTCTCTAGAAGTAAAATTATATATTTGATAAATGTATGGCATTTGTTTTAATTAATGCATGAAAGGGTTTATTTATTAATCCATTAAATGCAGCTGTTAGAGTTCATTTATTTCCCTCTAACATTTACTCCAGTTGAATAAGGATGCACTTTTTGAGTAAAAGACCAAACTCTCCCTTCCGCTCTCTGAAATGAAAATGGCAGCATGGTTTTGGATGGCAAATTTCAATCTGTGAAATACCACAGGACGTCTGGAAGAATCGCTTTTGGCCCAAAGAAAAGTTGTATAGAACAATGTGCAGCATCATGTTTGGATAAAACAAAACACATCAGCAGAAACACCTGATAGCAGCTGTCAACCACAGCGGCAAAGGAGTTGTTTTGCAGCCACATAACATCCTGAAGAAAAGTGATAAGTGGAAATTACAACTGTTATATGTGGTTTTACAAGCAGCGGTACCATGAGGTGTACTTACGTTACAAACAGCATCTGCATTTTGGCATTTTAAAATAAGTGTAAAATGTGCGGTTGTTTATATGGAAATGTGTATTTTAATCCATTAAAAACAATCTTGTTTCATCATCTTCATCAGTTTGAATGTACAGTTTTTATGTGTCTATTTTTGTTTTGCCGAAGTCAAACATTTAATTCAAATTAAGTGTTTGGAAAACACCTCTTTCTTTAAATTTACAAGTTGGTTAATATGTTTTACATTTAATATATTAATAGAGGTATGTTAATTTTCTCTTCATGTTTTATTTGACAGGAGATTATCTACTTTTATCATCCTAAGATGGTGAAAACAGGTTTGAATTATATTCAGCTGTAAATATTTATTCCAGTTAAATTCTTCCATCCAAACAATAAATGGTTGAACACCTTACATCTACTCCTCACTTGTTTTGTTTTTATGTCAAGTTCATAAAAATTTGTTATTGAATTAATTTATAATTCATTTTTTTTGTGTCACAGTTATTCTTTCATTTTTCCATTAGCCGTTTTTTTCCCTTTGCAGTCCTTTCCCCAGTTCCAGACCCCCACCAAACTGGAAGCAAATGCATTTGGTTCACACAGGAAAGTCATCTCTTTGGCCAAACTGCTGTCCTGTAAGTAAAGAAAGATGTGATAACATGAAAACATAAGTCATGTAATGCAGAGAGTTGAAGTTAATTCACCAATGAATTAAACGTTTTAATGAGCTGGATGATGGTTGAAGCCAATCCCCAATCTGATTCACAACAGTGGAAAAAAGGTCCATTATAAACTTCTTTTCCTCACATTCTCTTTTGTCCAGCCAACATTATTATCAAAGCCCCGTCCAGAAAAAAGAAAAAGGTCAGAATGGATTTGTCTGTTAAACCCAAAATAAGACCTCTGCTGGACATCGGCCAAAACCAATTGTGCTGAGCATGAATGCTTGGTCATCCGCCAACTGAGGACTTATTCTGGATTACCATCTAAAACAGGGGTGTCGGAGTCCAGTTCTCGAGGGCCGCTGTCCCATCAGGTTTTTGTTGTCTCCATGCTCCAACAAAGCTGAATGAAATTAATGAAAAGTTTGACAAGAACCTTTTGGATCCATTTGATTTGCATCGGGTGTGTTAGTGACAACCAAACCTGGATACGGGCCCTCGAGGACTGGACCGTGACACGTGTGACCTAAAACATTCTGGCATTTACCAATATGTAATACCACCCAACCTCCACCACAATTATTGTCTGTTCACCACAAGAGAGAAAGCTTTATTTCAGTCTAAAGAAAACACAGGACCCTTGTGTTGCATAAACTCTCACAGAGTCAGCTTATCAGGGGGGTCATACAGTAAGTTCTGGACCTCCCACCCATCTAAATACCAACTAAACACATGATGCCACAATTACTGAAAATATGTCAGATTTTGTTCCTAAGATAAAACATTTTTCCAAAATTGTTAATATTGAAGGTGAATGTGGATATTTATTAGCACATATGTGGTCACAGAGAATCATAAATTTTGTGTGAGTGTGAAAAAGTGCTTAACTTCTTTACCATTTCATTCAATAATGAAACTGTGGGTAAAGTATCCCAGACTAAATAACACAACCTACTTCAAGAGGATCATAAAGACAAAACAGACACAGATACCTGCTGCAAAATTCAACAAAGTTCCCTAGGTAATGTGTCTGTTTTAGGACAGACATGCATTCTTATCAAAACCTTGAGACCAGACATCACTTGTATGAGTACTTTTTGTACTGGTAATGACTACTAACCTCATCCATCATGGTGAAGTCAAGGCGCAGCTTTTGCACATTTGGTTTAGCAGATGAGATCAATACAACACACAGCTGTCCCTCCACATGTTTACTGAGCACATTGTTGAAGAGAGATTATCCATGACCAAAGAAAATCTTTTATCTGTTTTACTGTCTGTGCATTTTCAGCAGGCAACATGTTACCATTACTTTTCAAACGTATACCAGAGTGCAGATAACTGGTTCTGAAGCTCAAATACAACCAAACAACAACACAGTTTAAAATACAGCCACTTCAGTAGCTATATAATATCGTATTTGTTAAAAAAATATATGTTTTTATGTAACTTCTTTTCTTTCCTTCTTTCATAGAAGAGGACACTAGTGTATAAGCCTTGGTATTCTCCTTTCAAGTGCCCTTCCAGTTTTTCTAATCTCTTCCATTGTGCCTGATGAAAACCAGTTGAAAAAAACCTGAAAATAAATGCTTTCTCTCAGTGATCCCCATGTAAGCCTCTGTGACCTGGAAAAAAACCTTCTGTGACACTGAGAGGATCAGAGCAGATATTATGGCTCTGCAGTGATGATGTGACCCTCCTGATGCAGAGATTAAACACAGGAAAAAGAATTATGCTGACAAGATTTTGCAAGATCTTTTGTGTAACTGTATCTGCCTCTAACTGATATTTAAAGCAGCATTCAACCTAATAAAATCCAACATTAAGCTCAGGATGTTTTGAAACACAAAGAAATATATTCATATTTGAAACTACATTTGAATGACTAAAGAAAACATTTACTTCCATAGAACTGCAGTCAGGGATATTATTTTCTGTCTTATAATGTTCTGTATAAACATTCAGTGTTTGATTACTTATACAGTTATGTCTCATAAAAGGAATCTGATTTTGATTTTATTCAGTTTGTTTGTGTAAATGGTCAGGAATATGAGGGGAAATCTGACATTTGATCCGAGGCAAAAGAATATATAAGATTGATACTGGTAGAAAAATAAAAAGGCAACACATTTAAGCCATTTAAAGTGGGTTGTATTGTAGTCTTTGATAGACAATTTTCCACTTTTAACCACTCATCATAACGGTAACCAGCTTCGCATTTCCTGAGGTAGAAAACAAACAAACAAATAGAAAAACCTCCAGTTTGATCACATGGTCATCCAAGCTGACAGCTGTTGGGGAAACTATGACTGCAGAGTGTGAAAACAGGCCTCACTGGATCGGCTGAGCAGTGGAACATTTGAGTCCAAACTTTTCAATTGTTCATCGTTTCAGTTGGAAGACTTTAATCTCCTCAGCGGAAATAATTGGGAGGCAGTGGCGGAGTTAATTGTGTTTTCCAGTGATGAATCATCAGGAAGCATTGGTGAACCCTCTGTGACCACTATTCACTCCAACATGTGCACAGTCTCATACAAGCAAATTAAAATCACATGCATGTTGCGTATGAAAAAGTGCACATGGAGAGGATTCTACATACTTCTGTATCTATAAAACTTTAAAACATTTGCATCTCTGCTTTACTAAGCACAAACATAGTATCCCACAATGTTTAACTTACTCCCTCTCCATATCAACATCTCATACTCTCTCTGGTGCATTATTTTGTCTGATTCAAGAGATTAAGAGGCCAATTAGTAAAGCTCTCACGGCAGGTATTACCACACTGGGAACTGGAAGGAGAAGAAATCCCCCTGTATCCCGTTCCAAAGGCAGAATTTCTCCCTCATTGTCGCTGGTTTGAGAATGAAGGCCGTGGGGTGTTTTTAGAGGGCTGCCGATCTGGTAATTTTGGCTCAGAAAACAATGCTGCGCTGTCTAAATACGGGTAATGGGGGGAATTAGTGGAGGCAGTATTTTGCCCTCAGTGAGTGTGTTTTTGTTTTCATATGTGACACATACACTCACACTGAGGTGACATCATGGCACCGCTTTGAAGGCCGCACAAGTTTCCAGATGAAGGAGGAAGCATTGCATCAACTTTAAATTTAGGATGCTTTGCGTGATTTTAGTGAGCAAAGGGAAAAATGAAGTCTCTTAGATTCAAGGTAAAGAAGATTAACAGTGTAAATATTTTATCATTAAGTGGGATAAATCTTGTAATGAGTTTATTGGAAATTTTACAACATAGGTCTCAATGTTTCATCGGAAGGAAACGTGCTTCTGTAGAAACTAAAAATTGCTTTAATGGTTATTTAAATCATTACTTTATTTCTTATAAATATTCATGTTTTAAACAGTTGCTTGACTTTTGATATCAGTTTATCAGTACCGAGTGAATCAATTCATTTAACTTTGTCATTCTCTTTTAATTTACTATTCTATTTAAGTCTTTGGTTTTACTCTATTTGCATCGGTTTTTAACAAAAAGCTTCACCACTTGAGGTTTGTAAGGTACGTTTTTTAATCTTACTATGATACCACAAGTCAGTACAGAAAAAATAACAATTTTGTTATGTTAGTTCTGTATTTTTAAAACAAAAAAAACTTAATAATTTGTTCTGTATCAGTCAAAAAGTAACAAGTTGAGAAATATAACCACTTCTTATAGTACACATGTGCCCAAATCTGGTCCAAAATCCACTATGCTGCAGACTTTAAATGCAACTCTTCTCCAACACACTTGAATCAAATATGTAAATTGTCACCCAGCGTTGCAGAGACCTGTTAACAAGCTGTTCATTTGATTCAGGTGTGTTTGACAAAAGTTGCATCTAGTTACAGGATGGTAGAGCTCGTGGAGCAATCTGTTATAGTAGGTATTCATGGTAATACATTTTCCAGTGTGTAACATTCTTGTTGGAAATATGTTGCAGGCATTGTAAGTGTTGGAGAAATTAACAAAATCATTTAAAGGTGCATATCTTGATGGGGGATTGATGTGTAAGATGCAGGTGCTTATCTGTTAATGGCATTCAGAGATTTGCTTGGGAACATATTGCCAGGACAGTATATGCTTCAGATATGTTAGAATAATAAAGTTTTTACTGATATATGAAGTTTGAATGTTAAACTATTTTTCATCGGTTTGGGGTTGAAGATTTTTAGGACAGGTCTGAAATTATAAATGAATGATGGGGGGGCATATTTAGGGAAAGCACAAGCAACCCACTTCAAACAATTATCCTTCAATAACCAGAAACAGCTAAATTAAAGTGATAAAAATGATCATGGATGTTATTTACAATTCTTTACCAGATTTATATAAATAAAATCGGGCTATTTACTAGAAACTGATCACATTACTGCTGAGTAAACATCGCATCATCAATCCAAAGCTGCCACTAATGAATTTTTATTAAATGATGAAGCTTTTATTACAAAATAATAGTGGGATCCAAAACGCATAACCGGGTTAATTATTTTTGGCACATGAATTAACAATTCAGCGTAGTTGTGGGTGTTCATGAGTTAATTATACAGTGTTAATATCTGCCTGCCAACTTGCCAGAAGCTAATGGTGGGAATACAGTCTTGTGTCAAGACATGAAATAATCTGACTCTGCCCCCCCTTTTCATCACACTTCATTATTATCCACCATATGACTGTGAAGAAGTCATTAAAAGTACTTCAGCAGCACGAAGCAAGCCTGAGCTTGAGGCATTAAATATGAACAGAGTTTATTGAAGTTGATGTAGCTTCAGTGTGTGTTATGAGACAGTAACCCATGGTTTATGTAATTACTGTTAATATTTGGCACCAAGAGATGAAAAATTAACATGAAACATGAAAAATTAACATCTGATAAAATATACTCATACACACATATATATAGCGATAAACCAGCAATTACAAAAATACTGTCGTTGTTTGAATTCTCATGAGATTGCTGCTGCCTGAAAAACTATTTTAAAAAGTTATGTCTTATGTATTAATGAGTGTGTTTTTATTTGCACATTATACATTTAATTAATTATTTATTTAAATTCAAATTTTCATTACTGGCTCCCAGACAAGAAAAGTGGGATGACTTCCATAAGTCAGCTGTAAACAGCTGTAAAGCTGTAAACACACATGATAATGATGTGATGATGTTTAATGAGCCTTAGAAAGTTTTGAATGTTTTCTCTTTAGGTCATATGCATTGACTGGCTCCAAAAAATGTGTCCCTGCAACATAAATTAAATCCATTTAATTTCTCTTTTGAAATTTTAGTCATTTAACTTTCCCACAAGTCATTCCAGTCTTAGACGGTGTCACGGATTTGGAGGTGTGGACCCAAATGCGGAAATCAGAGGCAGGCGGAATACAGTACATTTTGTATTTTAATTAATTTTAATTCACCTGAGAGAACAAAACACTAAAATGAACACAACAATGGACTGGCCACAGGAAGAGAAAACCATAGAGTATAAATACACAGAAAACAAAATAAGACACAGGTGGAACAGATGACCTAATTGAAAACAGCTTAACTAATGGGCATGAAAATAAAGAAACAGGAAATGCAAGAAAAACTACAGAATAAAACAGGAAACCAAACTAAAGCCTACACAAAAATATCCAAACCCTGACAGTAGGTAGATCCCTTAGATCAGTGTCTTGATGGTCCTTCTAAAATAGCTTATTAATCAGTTTATACATACAAACATACAAACATTCTATTAAAAGTAATGAAAATTAAAATAATAATTTAGGATATCAAATGAGTTTAAAAGACTTTAGAGAATTATGTCCTGACTCAATTGTTGTTTGTTACCAAAAATCATGCAACACACTTTTTGTTCAGACACTGATTTTTAGTCCAGAAACACCACTTGTCAATCGGTCGCATATTTAGAGATTATTACAGATTGTAATGACTCTTAATTGACTTTTTTTTTATTTTACTTGACCTGTACTATAACTGTATAAACCTTTGTAATGGCTCATTGGTCATGCATGAAAATCTTTTTCTTGTTTTCTTTTAGCTGCAAAGCTGCAAGAATGGCTTTAATTACCCCGAAGCAACTTTATTAAAGACATCCACACACAGGATGGCCTTGTACTACTGGTAGATGTTTCCTGTTCCTTTACAGTTGTTATGTCTGCGCAGTTAGCAGGACAAGGATGCAACCTTGATAAGATTCATATGATGCTGTACACACAAATGCCACACCTGCTGTCGGTATCAAGTGTTTGTGCACATTATTGTTGATTCCTTTAATTCATATTAACCTGGTTCTCCATAAAGAAAATACTTAAAACACAATAAGGAAAATGAAATACTTGGAAATACTGCAAAGTACATTACCCTGCAAGCAGATGGGGATGAGATGCAGGAGCGACTGAGACAATGCTGCCCCCTAGTGGTCATATTATTTACTGCAAGGTTGAGTAAGCAAGCTTATCATCCGATTGTTGTATCTACTGACTTTCAGATGACAGAAAAGATTGCACAGTAAAATCAACCTGTTCTCTGTGACTTGCTGTATACACGTCATTCGTTCTTTTATATCAAGCTGAACTCATAAAAGTTGTTGAAAATGGTTCTTTATGCCATAAATGTTGTTTCCTGTAATTCAGTGCCAATGGGATTCACTGGGTTGGTCTTGAGACCAATAAACTAAATCATGACCACTGCAGTCTAGCACAGAACCTTTTTGGCATCTCCAAACAAAGTGTCATTTGGAGTTTTTGGACAGGTAATAAAAATAGATTTATGTATTTAAATAAAACATATAAAATAGCTAAACCCAAACCTTGCTTGTGGTTAGCTGCTTTAGACTGAATGAGGAAGGAAACAGAGTTAGTGACAGATCAGATGCAGAACCTCTATCTGTTTATCTCAGCATAATTTTTATTTGACAGGATTTTTTTTTCTTTGGATTTCATTCATTTCTTGACAATAACACTTGTGTGTTTCCAAATTTCTTATATTGTTTTGTGTAATGCAGACAGGAAGGAAAGTTTTATGCAGGATTTGCATTAAGCTAGCTGAAGATAAAAAAACAAGGCAATGTTTGATATTTTTTCTATTCAAAAGCTTTCATAAAGATTCTAAAACATAAATTTATATAATTATCTTCCTAAAAACAGGCAGAGAATGACAACAGCAACCATGTCCTTGGAATTTGCACAGTATTTATACTTTACATCTCAGGGAAGCATTGATGTATCGTGTGGTTACTTGATAATGATCATTAACAGTGAGCTAAAACAACATTTGGTAATTATTAGATTTCATCAGCAGCATAATAATTATTTGGGACATTCAGATGTTTGCTAATAACAGCTTGTGTAAAAGGCCTGGATGGAAGAACAACTGGATCTAATTAGCTCAACACATTTCATCAAACAGGAATGGTTTGCTGTACACATTGAAGGCAACGTGTTTATTGAGAAAGCGCTGTCTGTGGATGAGACTTGTGTGAAGATCAACACTTCTACAAAAGAAAAAACTCCACTTTGATGACCAGTGATCTGAGAGATGATACGAACGTTTAATGCTGCGGAAGTTGTGACAAACCACAAACCTGCTGCAAAGTGGTACAGAAGCTGTCAGAAATATTTTCACAGCTGATTTATTTAAGTAATAATGCTACGTGACCATATCAGTCAGCAGATGAACATATTTCCTGCTGCAGATTGACAGATAATGTGTCGGTTGGATTAGTCTTGATTCCCCACTTTTATTATTCATTGTTGTGGTTTAATAATATTCTAGCTCAGCTTGTGAAGCCTTTTTGTCTTTTTTGTTTCAAGGTGTAATTGTGAGAGTTGCAACCATCTATGTTCTCCTTTAAATGCATTTTTAATCATGGAACCTGATGTTGAAAACATGAAATTCCTATACAAATTAAAAACAGGAAGGCTGAAGATGAAACTTATCCTGCTTTCTTGCCCCAGCAGATGTAAGCAAATGTAACCAAAAAAGGGTGCGAGTTGTTTAATTAAGAATAAAAGTGTAAATATAAATAAAACTCAAATGTAAAATAGTTAAATTAAATAATTAAGGGCTAAAAAGTAAATAATTCTTAGCAAAATTATACATACTGGGGCCATCAGTGGGTAGGAGGTTTGCCATCACTCTGACTTTATGGCACAACAAACCTCGCTGGAAACTTAACTGTGGAGCTGTGGTGCACCCAGTAAACCAAACTATACACCAAAGTGGGGCTTCCAAATCATAAGTGCCAAGCCCTTCCACCTTATGTCTCCCAGCAAAATTTAAACCAATAGCAGAAGGGATTAAATCCAAGTTAAAAGACAAGAACATAAAAAGGAAAGAACTAACTACTAAAGATAAGCTAAAAACAGACTAATGACCAAACTAGAATAGTGAACAAAAGCAGCAGATAAATAAAAAGTGGATATAAAACATGAAAGGCATGAAACTCAATGCAACTGCAAGCAAAGAGTCCAAAAAGTTTTTTTATTTTTATTTGAAGCCGTTTTTTCTCAGTTATTCGGGGTGATGAATCTTTTTACACTAACATGGTGACATCTGCATGGATCCGTTAAGGACAATGTGTCTTTTTAAACAGCAAGGCGGTGCTACGTATGTAAATGTGTTATGTGCATCAAAATGTTTTCCTTTCAAACACCTTCAGAATAAACTTATCGTTTCATTGTTTTAGCATAAAATGCTGTGTTAGTGTTGCTTTCCCAAGATGGATAAAAATACAAATTTTATGTAATAAAAAGGACTTTTGAGAAGCCACAGAGCACTGATAACCAGCTTAAAATGTAATAACATATTTATAACAACAAATAATAACAATGTAATAACAACTCTGTGGGACAGCAGTGAGCAGGTTGCATGAGTAAAACTGTATCTTCTTTAATCGCGCTAAAGAGGCAAAGCTGCTCCTGAAAGACCAGTGATAAAATTATAATCAATATTCAAACATTTATCTCCAACAAATAACGACAAAGAACATGTATAAGAATTTATAAACACGTATTTTTCGTTTTGTGATTAGCTGAGGTGAGTTTTAATACCAGTCATTTGGAGATACTTCAGATATATTCTTAGTCTGCAACAGTGTTGGGTTGATTAACTTATTTTACCATTAACGCAGAAAAAAGTACCAACAATGCAAAGATAGTTTATAAAGTTTATTAAAATCTTTGTGTAAATAGTGAGATAATGTATTACTATATTATTATAAACATCAGTTCTCATGTCAAATACAAAAAAAAAAAAAACAAATAAAAATAATATAGACAGCAAGTGGTAGTTTCCTGTTAGTGGCAGCAGGTTCCTTTGTTCTTCCAAGTTCTACACCAGTAATAATAATATATGATAAAATACAAGCTCAACAAAAAAAAGTTATAAACACTGAGATGTTTAACAATGGAAAATGTGAATGCTTTTTGTCACGTGTGAGGCAAAGTATTGTTTTTACAGTCAGGTATAACTGCAGACAGGAGGAAGGAAATGGTACAGAAAGAAAGCAGCACAGGTTCTTCCTCATCATTATCATCTTCACCCGAGCTGCAGTACAGAGAAACAGACTTCCTGGTGGGTTTGCTTTGATCCCTGCATATTGAGTAGCTTTGTTGTTGCCATGGTAAAAAAAAAATAAAATAGGGACATTTAAGGAAGGAACAGGAGGCAGAGTTCATTCATGTTTCACTGTGTGCGGAGGTCAAAGAAAGGAAGGCTCTAGAAAATGTGTTTCAGAGGTTTAAATACAAACAGTGCACCTGATAATCACAGGAGAAAAGTCAGTGGTACGGTCACATGATGCTACATAACCTTTCAATGCATCAGTATTAAGTTAATTCCTAGTCAGTGTGTTTGTTTAAGACAACAAAACCAAAAATCCCATCAAACCAAAACATTTCATGTCCCGCAGCAGCCACTTGGCTCATTAATCCGTCTATCTCCTCTACTTATTGTTCATTCATTTTTTTTTTTTACTTTCTTGCACCTTCAGTTGGCTTGTAGTGTTTTTGCCAAAGACTGGAGGATCCCCCGTTTCTCATACAGGTACATTTGGGTTTCCCACAGCATGTCCACCAGAACCGCATCGCTCACTTCGTCCAGCATCACCTCCTGAGATAGCTGAGGACTCAGTCTGCACAAAACACAAGAATAAAACTTGCTAAAAATGCTAAGTACAGACCTAAAGAACAGGGTTTGAGTAAAAGCTTACATAACTTTTATTTGTTTTATTATTTAAAAATAAATATTTGCTCATAAATTCATATGAAACAGTTTGATTATATTTGTGTTTCGACTTCATCCAGCTGTTCTGCTAACCAAACAGCTGCAGGTTGGTGGCAGATGGGTTTGTCTTTTCACATCAGCTTCGTACACCTAATATATGTAAGGTACATGTCCAGCTGAAAGCTGTAGATGGTGAGTACTATGTGTTTTAGTCAATTATTAAAATCAGTTATAAACTGCAAACATACTTTGTGTGTTAACGTGTTTTGTGTTAACATGCTCCTCTGCTTTTGCAGTGGCATCCAGCACACTACTAAAATTCTGCTCACCCAAATGCAAACACAGTAAAAGCAGAGATATTTCCTTATAGCTGCTGCTCAATGGAAGGAAAAACTAAAAGTGGGTAGGTAGGTAAAAATGAAGGCAAAACAAAATAAGAGAAGACAAATGAAAGAAAAGGTAGAAGACAAATGATAGAACAGAAGAAGCTAAATTAACTGCATATTTAATATAAGCTGACCTGTGGTAGATTGTGTCGATCATTTCACACCAGGCTCTGGCCCGGTCCACCGCACAGCCGTCAGAGTCTGTACACTGCCAAGTCGGAGATACCGGGGTCAGAAAGATGACGCAAATATGGAATATACAAATGCTTTTCATATATATAATATAATATATATTGTCATAAACAGCATTATATGACAAAGATGAAAAGTTTAGAGGCAACTGACAAGGTCCAGCAAGGCTATTTTAATACAAAGATAGAGTTTCACTCACACAGTCCACCAGCATTTTGCCCAACTCCTTTGCTCCTACGAAAGTCTTGGCCAGCTCCAGAGGGTTGGAGGGACGGAAAACATCCACAGAGCTCACAACCTCCTGAGGGGGTTTACCTGGAAACACACAGGCAGGGAAAGAAAGAAAAGAGGAGGCATCTTCACTGATTTTAACTGTAGCTGCAGTAAGTTGTTATGTCATCTCAAACTGCTAATTGTATTAGTCATATATAATTATGATTAAAGTCCCTTCTGTAACATTTATGGCATGCATTGTAAACGTATTTGACATGGACAAAGTGTGCATTCAAATAGTGAAACCTAATATATGATCATGATGCTTTGGTGAGTCGCCCACCTGTACCAAGAGAGACCACTATACCCAACTTCTTGATGTCTTTCTCGTGACCCTGACAGACAGAGAAAAAGAGCAAAAAACAGTAAAGATAACTGGAATCCATACAAATTTAACTGCATCAGCGGAGAATGAACAACTTATTCACTGATAATAAATAAATATAAGTGCCAACCTCAACTTTTAAGGCCTTATTATATTGGTGGATCTCTGTCATGGCGTCTAGTGTTGGGTTATTTGCCAGCAGCCCTCCATCCAGAAAGCGACCCATTGGTCGGAAGTAGGTGGGAGCGGCACCGCTGGAGCGAGCGGCTCTCCACATAAGTTGCTCTGATGAAAATAGAAAGTTTTTAAGAAGTCAACAATGTGAGTAGAAGGAAAATATTTTCAAGTCTCTCTGTGGAAAAGATCCATAGTTTAGACTCCAGTGTGGAACATTTAGGTTGATTAATTTTGTTGTTAGTGATACATATCGATGCCCCTCCCACTACCACAACTATACTTATTTTTGGGTTAACTTATAATAAGCCATTTACTGAGTTACTCTTCCATGTTGCAAAAAGGACAAGTCAGCTGGGGTTTTATGATCTTCACGGCCATTATTCTTTTTTCCTGCAAACTCAAAATGTCAGAAGTTTGGAGACCATGATACATAATTAACCTTTGCTCCAACGCAATTAAAACTCCTAAAAAGCCATTCCAGTGTCTAATCTGGATTACCCAAGTTACATTTAAGACCTTTTTTAATGTGTTTCAGTAATATTTGTTTTATTATCAGAAATTAGAATGAATAAAATGTTGATGAAAACCTGTAGAAAGAGTCCAGCACATAATCATTTATTAAATTATTATCAACTCAAACCAGTTTCAGCTTTACTTATTAAATCAATGCAGAAAGACACACATTAACAGTGTAAAACAGATGGATGGAATAAATCTCATAGTGCTGACAGACATTTAATTGAAAAAAAAAACCTAAAAATCTTATCAGAAATTCTTAAATAATTTCACTTTTGTCCAGAATTATAAAGCCAACAATCAACTGATGAAACATATTTCAACTAATCTCCAGACTTGATGTTATAGAGATTAAGACAGATTTTTCATGTTTTCATGTTAGCAAGACTTTGGACTGTATGATAATACACACACACACACACACACACATCCACACACCTTCATCTGTCACCTTCCTACGCTTTCTGGGCGGCTCTTCTGTGTATCCTACTATCAACACATCCTCATCCTCCCATCCTGTAACAATAACATGACTGCCACTCAAACATTACAACACAACTAGACCTCTTCATGCACATTATGACAAACATAGTCTGACTATTTATGTATCTTTTTAGATTAAATTTTATTAAGCTGTGTTGACTCAAGTATAGTTTTTAACAACCATAATTGTGGAAAAGGTGAAACCTACTTTAAATCCAAGACTTTACAGCACAAATTAATTATATATTTAGAATCAAGTCTTAAAATCAGGTAAACGCAACTATAAGTTTTCAGATTTAACTGGCAGATTCAGCATCAATAAGAATCAAAAAGGCAAATAGAAGCTAAGTGTTGCTAATAAAATTCATCCTTATTTATTCAAAATAATTTGCAAACATGGATTTAAATTGGGATTTCCTCATACAAACTCCACTTTCCCTGTTATACACCGACGACAGATGATTATGTGTAAAAACCTCCACACAAGGCTAAAAGACCTGATTGGTTATTTTGGATTACCTTGGCAACTGTCAGCCTGGAGAGCACAAACGTTATGGATCATCGTGTTAAAAACCTTATTGACTATCATTATATTTTTATATGGTGTGTTTCCTGTTTCATTGTTTATACATAAAAGAAAAACAATAAAGCTAAGTTATTATTAGTTCAGAATTACCCTGTGGTATGGTGAGAGGTTTAAAGGTGGCGGAAGTGGCATATGGGGGCTCTCTGTGGATGGACGGGGGGTTGTAGTTCCTAAAGATGTGCAGCTCGCCTGGATGTCTGTCTGCTAAAACACTGGTCACCATCACCCTGTGCACACAGAAGTAAAATTGTAAAAAGAAACAGGAGAGAGGATAGAAAAAGATTGCACAGCTTCTGTATGTACAGATGTTATTTAAATATGAAAGTGCACATATTTTAAATCAGCTCAGTCTTTTTACTTCTTCTTTTGTTCTTTTATTTCAATAAAAAAAAAACTATGTTCACTAAATGAGCAATGTTTTCAAAGTGGAACAAATAACAACCAAACTATACAGTTACAACCAGCAGGAATACAGGAAAGGGAAAAAGTACAAAAAAAATTCTTGCCAAATCCTTGAAATGATCATTAAACCTGCTTTGTCTATAATAAAACATTTTGACATGAACTTTTACCGTGGATACGCAACATCTGTCATTTTAGTGTTTTCTCCAAATTCTTTTTTCAGGAAATCCTCCAGGGGCGTCGTTTCATAAGGTCTCGACCCTTTGAATACTTCCTCCTTCATCCTGAAGTACAAACAGCGCAAGTACTCCATGGACTTGCCTGCACATAAAAAATGGCGTAAATATGAGGGCACATCAGAAAAACACTGAGAAATTTAAAACAAAGAAAAATATAACCCACCGTGGATTATGGCGAGGGCGAGGATGCCTCCCGTGCTCGTGCCGGCGATCCAGTCAAACAGCTCTCTGGTGGGTCGACCTGCCTCTTTCTCCAGAGCAATCAACATCTGGATCAACACCAGGCCTTTAATGCCCCCACCATCCAGACACAGGAGCCTGTCTAGCCTTTATAGACAAAACAAGGAAGAATTTTCAGATCGAGTAAGCTTTTATTTCCCTACACACCAAAAATGATCAAATCAAAATTATAAATAAAATAATAAAGGATTCCTGTTGTTATGTAGGTCCTATTTAAGCTATTATTCTTTCTTAAATTCAAATATAGTTCCCTCATTAACAAAACCAGAAAGTAGATCATATACATCTCTCTATAAATACTCACTTTCTCTTTTCCATTTTTGGGCTGTCGGTTTCTGTTAGGCCTCGGGTCATTGCACCCATTGCAGCCCCCACATACATGATATCCTCAAACCCTGGGGAGAAACCACACAGGTTATTAATAGAAAACAAACATGGGATAAAATTCATTTATAAAGGACATAGCGTGTGTGTTCTTCTGCAAGATCTTCAAAAATATGGTTTAAATTTAGCTTCACCTGACAAAAAATGTACACAAAAACATTTGCTTTATTCTGTCTCCACCAAAAAATGTGGGAGAATTCAGAAACGCTGTCCCATAATCTCTTAAACCAGAGTTAAAAGAAAAGGATTGCACAATGTGCCCAAAATGAGCACTATTCTTCCACTGCCTTTTATCTGACAAAGCATTTGTCATATAAGTAATTATTAATGTTTAAGATGATCCTGTAAGAGTCCAAAATGCTCATTTTTTATCTAAAATGTTGAGAAAACACATTTTTAAAAAATAGCAGCACAGTAAAAGAAAAACATTTTTTTTAAAAAAATACTTTGGGAATATGAAATCTAAGTGGAGGAAAGGTGAAACAGGGCAGCAGAGGGGAGGCAGAGCTGGGGGATGATTGTGTTACCTATGCCTTGAGGTCTTTTCTTGTTGGTGATGGGAGGAGGACTGCCAGGGGAGGGAGGGAGGCAACGCTGGACTCCTACACTACACAGCATGTCCAGCAGTATCTTTCTATTAGGACCTTTAATGTTAATAAAACACACACACAAACCAATATGTTAGGCATGCACATGAGCCACATACAGCAAAGAAGAAAGAGAGAGAGATTGAGATGGAGGGATATGAAGTAGACAGATAGAAGCAAAAGAGAAAGCTAAAACACAAGCAAGCTGTTAGCAATTATCATGCTTTTTTTCAGGAAGAATAAAACAAAAATAACCTCATTACTCACATTTTTGCACCCAGTACAATGTTTTCAGAGTTTCTTCACGAGTAAACAATTCTTTAATTACTCTAATTCCACAATAACCTTGGAAAATTAACGTGAATCTCAAACTCCAGCTTCAAGGTTCTCAGGTTTAAGGGATTTCCCTTCATTTGGCAATTTATGGAACCAAAATGGATCCAACTTGTTATTAAGTTCTGCACGAGGATCCATCTGAATTATCTGTGTTGAACAACCATAACCTGCTGGACAGGGGCCCTTGAGGACTGGAGTTTGAGATTCCTGATGCACACGTGCTGCATTTAGTTAAAGACGTGAAATAATTTGCGTAACTACGGTGAAAGTTTTTAGGAGTCAAACAGTTTAACTAGTTGCATTGCTTTGATTTACAATCAGCATTAGATCCTTCCAATTGCCCTCAGCCATATAACACTGTTGCATTTAAAGAAAGAAAGCCAACTGTGTTTTATGTACTTCATGGTCACAGGGATTTTTCTTTCAGTTAAATGAGAAGCCAAGGTAATCTGCAGTTTATGACAATACACCCTGCATTATGGAGTTTTAAGGCTTATTATTATAGTTTATGATTTCCTGTGTGTCAGATCACTGCCATACAAAATGAAACAATTTTGTGCATGACTCCATGAAATTACACACTGGTTAATTCACTGTCCAAACTCAAACTTTCAGTAGTTGCTTCTCTTTTTATATCCATTTCAACTCATGCTTCAGATGCTTCCACTCCTTTTGCCTCCGACCCCTGCCTCTCTCTTACCTTTGCTAGTGCGTGCAGCGATGAGTCCCGGTGTTTCTCCCAGATCATTGTGGATCTCCACATCAGCCCCAAACACAATCAGTGCTTTGATCAAATCTATGTGGTCCATCTAAGAAGGAGAGTCACAATTGCAAAATGTATCCATGAAGCAATTACAACAGCACAAACATGGCAGATCTGACTTAAGAAAATGATAATTATACATTAAAAACATGTAATTTCTTACAAAAGAGTAGACTTGTAGATTATCCATGCATGCATGGTGCAAGCTTGTTCTGGCACATTGTAAATTAAATAAAAAGTTCCTTCCTCCTCGTTAATACAATGCTACATCCACTTAAAATGCAGGTCTGACAGGCCTCCTCACTGTCCACTTTTAAATCTCAGATATATTCACTGGCGTTTCACCCAGTATGAGTTCGCTTTTATTGTTGGTATTGTTCTTATTGCATTGTTTATAGGTTTTATTGTTTATATTGTTTTTTATTCATTTTTATTGTCTTATTGCTTAATGTTTAATGTGTTTTTTTAAATATTTAAATTTTTAGTCATTTTATGTGTCAGCACTTTGGTCAGCATTTGTTGTCAGAAAGTGCTTTATCAGTAAAGTTGACTAGCTTGGGCTTAGCTTAAAATGGCTTATTACTTGTAAAGCAGGGGTGTCGGAGTCTACTCCTCGAGGGCCGGTATCCAGCAGGTTTTTGTTGTCTCCATGCTCCAACACAGCTGAATGAAACTAATGAAAAGTTTGACAAGAACCTGTTGGATCCATTTGATTTGCATCAGGTGTGTTAGTTCAGGAAACCACAAAACCTGCTGGATACCGGCCCTCCAGGACCTGACTTTGACACGTGTTGTAAAGGAAGAATTTCCAAATATTTCACATTCATTTTGTGAACATTTAGATCACAAGAAATAAAACGTTTTAAACTGAAAAGATCATCCAAACTCTCTTGTACACAAACCTTCATAGCTAAGTGAAGGGCTGTGTTTCCATCCTGACCCTTCAAGTTGGCATCTGCGCCATGGGTGAGCAACACCATGGCTGGCTCAAAACGGTGTTTCTTGGTTAAAATGTGCAAAGGACTCTCTCCAGTCTTACTGAGGTAGTTCACTTCACAGCTCTGCTCCAGCAGCATCCGGCACATCTGGTACAAGAGACACCAACACAAACACCAGACAGTAAATTAGTTTCAGAGTCTTAGACATCGATTTTTCACAAAGAAAATCATCATTTGTGTGCTGTCAATGTGCAAATGTAGTATTGTTATTTATAATATGGTATTTCAACCTCAGCGGTTTTGGTCCAGTGGAGGGGTGTCCCTCCATACACAGAGTCCTCAGCTTGGAGCTGATTCGGGTCTGCTTTGAGGATCTCTTCCACACATCTGACAGGCAAACAGACAAATATAACCACCTGTATGCAGTATGTGTTACATTATATAGTATATGCATATTGCAACCTTTATAGAATACCAGGCAGAAATCTACAGACTACCAGGCAAATAAAACATAAGAAGCAAATCAGAGAGCCAATCACAATTTCAGCTGTATAGATGTTTTTATGTGGCAACAAAAACAATCCATTCTGTAAAGCCATTGTCTTGAGTCATCTTCCCACTCACCCTTTTTCACTGTACTTTACGGCAGTGTGGATAGGGTACCCTTTGTTACCAATGACATCGCACTTGGCCCCACCCACTAGAAGGGCTTTAACATTTTCTACGCGTCCCAGGCGGCAGGCCACATGAAGCGGCGTATCTCCATTATTGTTCAGCTCATTCACTCCTGAGCACAAACGTGAGCACATTGCCTGGATGAGAAGAGGACAGTGTGATGATATAGGAGGAGAGGAGTGAGATTATGTTATTATTGGATCTATCTAATCCAGCGGTGCACAAATCTGGTCCTCGAGATGTACCACGCTGCAACTTTTTAGATGCAACCCTTCTCCAAACACGCCTGAAACTAATAACTGAACTCCCTCTTCTGCATTCCTGCAGTTCTGCAGAAGCCATGCAGCGAGCGAGTCACTTCAATCAGGTATGTTGGACAAAGGTTGCATCTAAATGTTCCAAGATGGTGGATTCCCAAAGACTGAACTTGGGTGCCCCTGATCTAACCAAAAGTTGATCATATAGAGACCCATTTTTCCTCCTGAAAAGCAAAAACTACTTCAATTCAGCCTTTATTTTGTAAGATGTGACAGCATATTCACAATCTCACCTGGATGATGACGGGAGAATCCTGCTTAGCGGCGTAGTGAATGGGTGTTTCTCCATTGTGGTCTTTGATATCAGTGCGAGCCTGGCTTTCCTCCAGGAGTTCTTTCACACATGCCAAATCCCCCCGCTCACACGCCAAGTGCAATGGCGTCTGACCTGATGCATCCCGAGCATTGATCTGACTGGAGGCAGAAAAATATTAGTTTATTTCTTAAATCTCTCTGATTAGCAAAGTGAAAGAATCTATGCATGTTTTTTCCACAACGCAGTTTCTAAGAACAGAGTTAGATTTCATAAAATTTCCCATCATGCCAGCAGACTTTAAAAGCTGACTTGCTGAGCTTTTTCTGCTTTGTAAGCATGTATTGTCATGGCTTGGTAAAACAGGTTAAACAGGGAGAGTATTGCTTTGTCTACTTAAAACATTCAAGCCAATCAAATCCAAATATCCCAATAACAAAACTGGAAGTGTAAACTTTTGCTAAACATAACTTTTTAAGTTTGATAACTTCAAATTATTTTAAAAATGTCACATTTATTTATGACAATGAAACTAGAGATAGCTTCCCATACCACTTTTTAACAAAATAACTGCAATCAGTAAAGGAAAACACTAAATTTGTTCTACATTTTAATCATAAATATTAAGAAAACAGAGAGAAAATAAGTATGCCCAATATTATTCTCTGTAGGTATGTGTGAAAAGGTGTTAATGTGGGTATTTATGTGTGTGTGAACATTTGTCTGTTTGTATATGTATATATTTGCATGTATGGATGTATTTGTGTGTATACGTGTACATTTTTTAAAGAATTGTCTGACAGATTGTCAGTTTTTTGGACATTACCACTTTAATATAAAGACTTTAAAGGAATAAAAAGCAAGGTTTGTTGTTGAGCACTACCAAACAATCTAAATCCTGAGACTTCTCAGCCTCCCCACAAACATATTAAGTGCAAAAATACTGACCAATGACCAAAACGATCTCACCCCTTTGTAGAACACGTTAAAGTAACTCATAACGTTATTGCAGGAAGTTAAATTAGAAGAACTAATCAAATGGTAGCCCCTTTACTTCTCACGGAGCTCTCCAATTTGATATACAAAGTCCATGATAGTCTGGTTTTGTCCCTCCCCCCAACTTCTGCACCAATAACCATTGTTGTTTTTAGAGATACTACTGGATTCTGGTTGCTTCAGGTGAACATATCATTCCATTCTCGACCATTTAAAAAAGAAAAACATTGCCATTGTTCTTACGCTGCAGCCTTTTACAGGCACTTAGGGCTGCGAGAAGAGGGAGGAGGCGGTGATTCATATAAATGTACATAAACACACATTAAGGCACAGCCAAACCGCCTGGTCAACACAGTGCTGGACGTCACTCTGTTCTCCTGATTATATAGCACCTTTAGCTTAGCAATAGCAATTTTAAAAATTCCTTTTGTCAAGAAATAACTCATTTCCACTTACTGATGATCATAGCATGTCTAGTTTATCGTAGTCTTACTCTCACTGTTTTGTTGCCATTGTTGTTATTCTTTTCTTATTTATGGAACAGTATTACTGCTGTTGAAGTTGTTACTACAAATGAAAACGAGCTAAATCTGCCATAATTATGGCAACCTTTACATTATTATGTATTGTCCCAATCAAATAAACAATTACAATTCTGCTAAATTATATTAAATTACAACTTGAGAGAATAACATGCATATAGTTGATGATCATCAGCTGATATATGCGTTATTACTACACTGTTTGTAATAAAGTCTGTATTGTTAAATAATCCTGAAATGAATGAAAGCAAAACATATTCATAAGATGGACTTTGTCCTAAAAGTTGTCAACATTATGGGGTAGAAAATGTTTATTGTAGAAACTAAGTGATGTATAAAAAAGACATATGAATTATAGAACTGAGGGAAAAGCTCATTTGTAGCTAACAGGTTGAAAATTGACAAAGGGACATGTTAGTGTTTTCAAGCTCTGTTTGCACAAATCAATAATATGTTATTTATAGCTTTGTATGCATTTAGCAGGCACTCATACTGAGTGCTTTCAAGTGATGAATCTGTTGAAGAGGTTAGCATGTGATAACCCTTAACAAGCTACTCAAAACCTAAGTAATCACGGAACATCTTACGCATCACTAAAATAAGGATGTCTATGTTTGGTACTCTTAGGCACCAGGACAATCTGCAGATGAACAGTAAGAATTAATGCAGTTTGACGTATTACTGGCTAATGAAAGTAATTAAAACTAATTGGCAGACTTTTAAGTGACCACTCCCTGTGAGAACCAAAACTGCACTGGAATTAGTCCCTGCCCTTTTACCTCTGAACATAGTTGTGTTTAAGACACTCTCTCAGGCCTGTTTCCACAGCAATGTGGGCCGAGCTCCAGTCTGGATGGCTGCGGATGCAGTCCACGATTGTCTGCACAGCCTCGGCCTTCAGAGCAAGTATCTCATAGAAGGGTCGAAGTTTGAGGGCATACTGATGGAACCAGTTCATTGCATCCTCCTCAGATGCCACCTGAAACAACCTGCAAACAGTTCAGAGGTTAGTCTCTGTGGTCAAATTTCAGATTAATCATTAGATTTTTATCATTTTTTTATTTGTCCACTTTCTAGGTGATAATACTTGTATAAAAAGGCCAATCTGAAACATATGAATCATAAACGTGCATAATTGTATATTTTTTCACTCTTCGTGTAGCTTTAAAACACAGTAAATGTACCAAGTCTGTGAATTAATGACTCAACAGTTATCTGTCCAAGATGATACTTTTTCATTTCTGTTCAGCTTGTTTGTGGCAACAATGGATGTCAATCTAAACCAGATTAATTAAATAACTGTGGATGAAAGCACTAACCTAATTTACCTCTTTAACTTTAGATTAATACAGGAATTACCCTCACACTGACCTCTCTCCCACTCATAACAGGGTGGGATCAATACTGACCTCAGAACCATGGCTGGTGTGTCAGAGCTCATAAGCAGACAGTCCCATGATGCACATGATGAATTTTTGTAAAGGACTATGCGTCCTTCCTCTTTCAACATCACTTTCCCTCCTCCTCCATAGTCAGACAGCGGTACTTCTCTGACCCGGTAAGGGTTGGTGAAAAGGGTTGACACCGATGAGACTGTGTCCAGCAGCCGGCCCAAGAACTGCATTGTTACCTAAAAAGCACAGAGATAATTCAGAGATAACTTCAGCAATCTAAACAACAGTGTATCTATTGTGTAATAGCTAAATGCTTAAGAACAAGGAGAGTTTAGCTCTGCCCCTTTTCTAGGTCTCTTTGGTCTAGCACAACCGGTTGGATTGTTGGCAACATTAATGAATGATTTATTTAATCCCCAGGAGAGTATATCAGCACTAAAGAGGAGCAACAAGTCTAATATTTTAGATGTTGCATTTTATCGCTGCTTTTAATCTTGATCATAATCCTGGCTGAACTACAAACTCAATTTTTATCATAAACGTGTAAGGGTTGTTAAAATGAGCAACGCTAATATTAGTAAACATTTACTCTTACATAACAAACCCCTTGTTGTGAAGACCTAAACGTTTATTAGGGTGATTTCCATTTAAACAAGTGGTTTCATTCATGTTATTCACGTCTTGAAAGGTCCCCAGAATAACATGAGATGACACTAGCGCTAAAAGCATGATAGCAGCTCCTACAGTCAAACACTTCTGTACTTCCAACTCACGCTTTCTCTATGTAAATATTGTATCTAAAATCTTAAATCATTTAATAATGAAATTGTTATTAATAATGGGTAGCTGCCAACCACATCTAATCCCATTAACTGGCATCAAACTAGTCCGCTTACCTGTCAGATGCACTCTGTGTGCTGTCTTCCTGACTTCTGATACCTACGTCATCAGCCTCCCCTACAACCAACCTTGCTTTGAATCATGATTGACGTCCGATTGTCCAATTAGAGTTCACGTACTGAAGCCATGCTGCCTAAACAGGGTGGGACATAACAAATGGACACATTTGATTATAAAAACCCTTTGACAGTCTGATCAAGTATCCAAATCAGCAGAGGATGAAAACAAATCTTTATCCTATGAAGTGACTTTTAAAAATTAGCATTATGACAGTTTTACGTGAAGAAATAAAAAAATATTTTATTTATTTTTCAAAATAAATTATCATTAATATTATTAATAAAATCTATTATTATTGTTGTTGTTGTTATTAAATTAATTAATAGTTGGAATAACTTTATACTTTAATTAGAATACTATATGAAAATTATCCTAAATGTTCCTGAGACCAGTGAAAATACATAACACTCTTTGGACCTCCTCTCTCTGAAAGTAATAAGTTACTCCTCTTTCACTTCATATTAGTCATAGAATCATCCACAATTTACATTTAATGCATTGTAATTATCAAGAAAAAAACACAACTAGATTAAACATCAATGTCTTACAGCTGACAAAACCTTTTTTATAATAGTTACCTTTGTAAAGATTACTTGAAAGCTTTAGTAAGATTTTTACGTATGTATTTTATTTTCCTTTTTTTAAGGCAATGTATTTTTTATTCTCAATATGACAATATTCTGTTTTGGTCAAACGGGTCGATTAGTTTGAATGCAATCACTTCACAATGCTATGCTTCATATAAAGTGTAAATGCAAACCTTGTAAAACCAATTCTCCTTTCAGGAAAACTTGTTCAACATATTATAAAAGAGGGACAGTGTTCAGTAGCTATATACCAGTAAGTTAGTTGCATCTGACAGATAACTGCAGTTTCATTATAGACAGTTGTGGAGCAAATAATAACATCATTCTTAAAAAGGCATTCAAATATATTACTACTGGATTTAATTAACTGGCATAAAATAGAGTGATAGCATAAATAAAATATCAAATGTTCCTCATCGGTAGCTACTGACAAAATCCAATGATAAATAAAACATTTAGTGTTATCAGTTTTTCTTTGGGGGGAATTAAAGAACAAGCAGGTGGGATTCATTATCAGTTAATTAATTAGTCATTATGACATCACTTTCTTGTAATTTTTTCATTTCTATTTATAAGGTTACAAGGGGAATCAGTTAAATTCCTGAACAGCTGGCACGGACCATACTGGTCTGCAGCATATTTGTATAAATGTTCTTAATACTTACTCACTAATATGTATTAAAGAGTATGGGGCCTTTGCAAATCAGGGGAATGAGATGTTAGTTTTTATACAAGTTTTGACTTGCTACCTAAACAGTAGACAGAACATTATGATTATATGTTAGTTTAGTAATTTATCTTTGTACTTGTTGAACAGTTCATTTTTAAAAGCAAGAAAATGCACAAAAATGCACAAACCTGCTCTATTTGCAAAGTATGTACAATAGTGTATGATGTATAAACATGTATTACAATTTAATTGTTAATAAAATGTAGATATAAAAATGAAAGGGGGAAGGAAACTGTCAGGTCATCTGGGATAGTCATAAGCATGAAAAAAATGCCTCCACATATGGCATCAAAAATGCAATCCATAGGTACCTGTACACTGGGGTTCACCTGGTTTGGTGAGAGGGTACTCCCTTTCATCAATAGGATGGAGGGATTGGTCCTAACTGTTATTTGTGTGTATGCACTGAGCAGCAGAGCTAAATACCCAACCTTTTTGTAGATCTTTCATGGGGTGTTGGCAAGCATTCTCCTTCATTTTGCTGGGGGACTTCAGTGCTCAGGTGCAATGACAATGAGACCTGGGCGGGTGTATCTGAGAGGAACCACTCCCTCAATCTGAACATGATTTTTTTTTTTCCATGTTGGTATTCTGTTCTCGCCCTGGATTGTCCACAGTGAAACACATGTTTAAACATAATGGTTCCCACATATGCACTTGACTCCGACACACTCTAGGCTACAGTTAGATGATTGACTTTGTAGTCATATCACCAGACTTGTGGTTGCATGTTTTGGACACGTGGATGAAGAGAGTAGCAGAGCTGGTAAACTGATGACCACCTGGTGGTGAGTTGATTCAGATGGTGGGGGAGGATACTGGTCAGACCTGGCAAGTTAAAACTTGTTGTGAGGAATGGCTTGCAAAGTCTGGCAGAATCCCCTGTCATAGAGAGCTTTAACCCTAAAGCCCAACCAAAGAACAATTGGGCAGAAAAGTCAGATTTTTAAAATCCAAAGTCTTTTTTTCACCCTTTTTTTCTGGTGTTCACCAAGGGGTAGAAGACAAGTATCATTTAGTGTACAAATGGGTTTTGAATAAAGTTTCTACCATAATGTGATGCAAAATGTCTCAGAAACTATATGTATCAAACATGATCATTTTGGATTTGTAGGGTTAACGCCAACCAGCAACCATCTCCCAAGAGAGACGGGGGATGTTGAGCCCAAGTGGAACTTCTTCCACGCATCCTTTGTGTAGTGACTATTTTATGTATTTCTATGTATTTTATATTTGTTTTTATTGACTTGTGTTTTTACTGTAAGGTGACCTTGAGTCTAAGAAAGGCACATATAAATAAAATGTATAATTATTAATACTATTATGTGCCACAGTAATTATATGCCACAGGCAACCTTACAGCCAGAGCTGTGGCTGTAAGGTTGCCTGTGCTTGTCCTGGTGGTAAACCCCTATA
>JBAMHX010000005.1:17361630-17383388 GCA_037177515.1 Pseudomugil tenellus
ATATATACATACATATATATTGCAGTGGAGGATTTTCCATCCATGGATGGATTAAGTTTTTTTTAAGTATAAGTATTAAATGACAATCCAAACTTCTACTTTCTATAAATTGTCCTGTAGGTGTAGTCTTTGGTCATGTAATAACATTTAATGTAATGAAATCATTTCTAAATTAAAACAATTCAAACAAATATTGTTAGACTGTAGAAAAACTATTCCTGGAAAGCTCAGCAATAAAAGAGTAAGTAGGAGTTTATTGCATCTCATCAAGGAAAGCCACATGATATAGTGCAGGCGCACCACACTGCCACTGTGTATGCTGCTATAGAGTAAAAAACTCTAGAATATGGAAAGCCAAGAAGTTCAAAATGAACCAACTCACTTCACCAGTGTTCTGCAATCTATATCTATTTAGTTCAAAGCAGATCTGTATAGTATTTTGGTCACTTTGAGTTGTTTCAAATGAGCAACATAAATAAATTTGACCTTTCAAGTATTTAGCTTCAATCTTGTGGTACGACTTTCAATGCATCCAGACTTCCAACAATCAGGGGTACAAATAAAGAAGTGGAGCTAATTGTGGGTAGATGGATGCATGGGTGGATGGATGGATGGATGGATGGATGGATGGATGGATGGATGGATGGATGGATGGATGGATGGATTGACATCTATCAACCTCTGAGCTGCCTGTAGCTAAGAGCTAACTGAGTTCATTCAGATCTAATGGGAGCTAACTGGTTAGCACAGGTAGGTTTAAGCTATGGTACACTGTAAGCCAGCTTAAAACCACAGTTATGCTACACTCTGCCTTCTTGCTGTGGATTTTGGACACCTGTCAATCAAGAGGACATGCCCATCATCATGTTTAATTTCAATAACAAATAGCATCTAAACAGATGAGTTAAGAAATATATCAGTGTAATGAATGTATCTGAGACTGAAGGAAGGTTAACAAGATTTATTGGATGGAATAATAACTAGAAACCTGTGAGGAATGGCAGGGACAAGGAACTGGAAGGCTTGCTGATGAGTGTCCATGTAGACAGAGTCAGAGCCAAGGATAGGAATTACCAGGGACAAGCGGACACAAGCAGGTATAATCATCATCATGATAGTCAATGTCCGATGGGAAGTGACTGGAGGAGTGCAGGTTATATAGTGTGGGGGAATTGGAAGCAGGTGAATCCGTTGGCAGGTCCAGGCATTTGGGCGGATTGCTCCAGGGTAGGACTGTGGCTGGAGCAGGGCATGACATCATGAAGGTAAACTTGACCTCTTAAACCGAAAATGTTTTTTTAATATAGCTGTAAATGTGTCTTTCTGCTGTGAAGTTGTGCTTTATTTACATGGGAGTCTATGGGGATTTGCTCTGTTTTGGAGCCATCTCCTAGCAGATGAGGGGAGAACTCAGACTGCAATCTTTGCCACTTCCACATAGGCTTAACTTTTTTCCTATGCAGATTGCCACTTGGTTCAAATGTACATGCAAATATAAACTATTATAAACACAAAATAAATTTAGATGCACAAATGACAAATACATAAAAATGTTAGACACATGTTTTTATCTTTAACCTCACAAATGCAATAATTTCATGTTCCCACCGGCTTCTGTTACGACAAAACTACATTTGTGCACAGATAAGGGCATAAATTTAAATCTTTTTAAATCTATATTTTATCTGACAGAAAACAGACTTCATTTAAATCATTCAACATTAAGGCTCGCTTATGTTTTTATTGATATTTAATTTTCTCTATCTAGTCAAAGAGCAATACTGATAAGAATGAATTAATCCATTTCATTCTTTATTTTGCATGCTAATGAAAGTGGTTCACAAACCAAGTATTTCACATACGCAATCGTATTTATTGAGTCGATTTGAACTCCATACATTCTCATTTCTACACTGCTGTGCGTGTCTGCCGTCTCTGTTTGGCTGCGATCGGAACGACCAGACGGCGGAGCTTGCAGGCTGGAGGGAGACAAATAGACAAGGGCAGCTAAACTCGGGCATGAAACATGGAGCTGTCGGCGGTGGGAGATCGCGTCTTTGCCGCGGAAGCTATACTGAAACGCCGCGTTCGTAAGGTGAGCCGCCACCGTCTCGCATGTTGCAACACGCATGCAGATGTTGTCCGCGGTCAGCACGGCGCGGCACCACTCGCGTCCATAGTGTCAGAGCTGTCTTATTTTGCGCCTATGTAATTCTATGGAGGCCTTGTGGTTGCCGGATGAATATACTTGACTAGCCAATGCTAGCTAGAAGCTAACTAGCAAGGGTAAAAGTCGTGGCTCGTTATTTTCAGACATTGGAAGGACAATAAAAGCAGCGACACAAAGAAGAGGTTCTTTGCTTTCAAAGAACAAGACAAACCAACCCAGGGGGGTTACGGGTTCTGGGAAATGGAGGGGTATGATTTATTTGCCAGTTAATGGTTGCTAGGGGTGTATAGTCAAAATCTTTTAGTTTACAGCGTTTATTGTGTACAAATCCTACATTTAAATCTAGTTTAATCAGCTTAGTGTAACAATGGTCGCCGAAATATTCGCTTGACGCTCATGAAAGCATCGTTATAGATGTGCCTGAAACACTCATATTGAAGGACTTCTAAAAGTTAAGTGCAGGGAAGCTTGTGTTGTGGAAAAAACCCTGTAGATAAGTATAGGTTCCCATTTAAAGTGACTTCATCAGAGGGCCTTTATGTACTTGAGGTTTGGCTACTAGAACTTAATAGTGTGATAGTTGTACTCTTTTTTCCCCCCCTCCTAAGCTGTTTGCAGTGTAAGATGTTAAGGTTTCGTGAAACCTCTGATGTTGCTAACGTTGATTTTAAAAAAAAAGAATAACAAAATAAAAATATGTGATAAACAATAGAATATAACTGAGTTAGTTTTACTCCAAAGTACTTTCTGAAGAAACACCAGTTTCATATTCCCAAAGCAGCATTTCCATTTACTGATTCACAACCAGACAAACAGTCACAGATACCAAAATGGGGTTAAATACAATACTAGTTTGCAAAATAAATTGGTTAATAAAAACTTGAAATGTATTCAATTTATATGCATGTTCTTAATCATGTGCATATGTTTCATTGTTCTTGCAGGGAAGACTTGAATACCTAGTAAAATGGAAAGGATGGGCAATGAAGTAAGTCCAAATGACTACTAATGAGTAATTATCACTTCTGTATTCTGTATTCATTGTGCTGTGATTAATGTGCTATATATGTAGATCATATCTGATTGGCTGCAAAATAGTTATTTGTGTCTTTGTCCAGGCACAGCACTTGGGAGCCAGAGGAGAATATCCTGGATGACAGGCTGATATTGGGTTTTGAGCAAAAGTGAGTAATTCTTTTTCACTGGATTGTAGATGTACTGTCTTACCTGCCTTGTTTGAATTCATATAGCTAATGATAAAACCAATGTCACCACACACACATTAAACTGCAACAATGCAGTCACAGGTAAAAGGCTTTCTTAATGTTATGGTGTGGTCTACTGTATTATTTAGGAAAATGCTGCCGTTGAACATTACACAACTAAATTATATTTAAAATGGATACATTTTATGATACAGTCCCTCCCCTGGCATGCAGTTATAATAAAACTATGTTTACAGGACATAAGTATTGGGATAAAAAGCCTGATCAGAATAAAAATGCTTAATGTAAACACTCGTAACTCAGTCTGACTTTACTCTGCACACCAACTTAAAGTCATCCACATACACTTTATATCTTGACTTGTCATGCTCTTGGTCAATAAAGTTTGTTTCAATCACACACATAAAAAAAGTCAAACAAAACTGTTCAATTAAAGTTAAACTTGTCAAAGGGGGAGAAATTGAAATGGTTGAGATGACAATAAATACACCCACATAGCTGTTCGTTGTGTTGTTTTCTTATACAATATAGACAATTTTATGCATGCAGGATTACTTATACCATTTAAACTTGTTGAATATCAATGTGGGTTATGATCAGAATAGCTTGTTCTGAATACTGTTAACAGCATGTACCACTCGTTATTGCAGCAGAGCTAAAGAAACCTCTGACTGAAGGTACCGTTTTTTTTAAGCACGTTCTGAAGCGAGCGTGCAGAGTCAAACAGACTGTTAAACACCTGCACATTTATTTCTATGGGTCCAAGAGTAGTCTAGCACATAAAGCCAGCTTTCTTCAACGGTTTCTTCAATTTCTTTGAGTCACAGTTTCAGATGTTGCTGCCTCGCTAGATGACTGCAAAGAAAAGTAGCTACCACAGACATTTAGGAGATATGTACTATCTTGCATCCTCGCTGTGTCTTGTTAACCCACTTGAAAGTCTTCATGTAGCTCACATGCATTTAGCAGGAAACTAAAGCAGACAAAACTATAATGACACATCAAGAAGAAACAAAAGTGGACCTGGGAGCGTAGCTTTAGATGCGTTACATGCCAGCTTGCTCTACTTTCACACCTTCACGACGACTCACAATGACTTTCACCGTTTTTAGATTTTTAATTTTTTTTTTAGATTTATTCTTATCATGTTTCAGTCTAATTTAATTTTGTCTTAACTTTTATTCTTTTTTTCCACAAGGGAACGGGATAGAGAATTAAATGGACCAAAAAAACGGGGACCAAAACCCAAAAACTTGGTAACAAAGGTATTTTTTTCTATTTTTGCTGCTGTTTATTTCTTCATTTGTCTGCTTGTGAAGCTTACCTGCTGAATCTGAAATTGTGTTCAGTTAAACAAAATTTGCATATGTTAGTTGTTTTATGCTGTTGAAGAGATTTCTCTTTGCAAACATTATAAAATCGTTCATTCTATCTCTCTGTTCACATGGATACTTTTGTTCTCATACAAGGAAGTGACACTTTGTTTGTGGGTTGACCATCTTGCCTTTTGAAGTCTATTTTAGTTCTAGTTCTTATAAAAGCCACTTCTGTCCTTTGTGTGAATGCTGAAAAAAGAGTCTGTGCTGCCCTAGTTTCTTCATGCAGTTATTTTGGGTTTTACAAAATGGCCTGATGAACACGATTAACACAGTTAGCTGTGGGAATTACAGGAGAGGATTTTCTACAGCTTTAAAAAGTTTTTTACAACCAAATTTAACCCGTTAATATTATTAGACAGATATTTAAAATGATTAGGTGTTTATCAAGTGGTGAGCTGCATTGGGGATTAACCACAACTTATTTTTATAATCAATTAGCCAAAACCTTTATTTAGACCTGAATTTTGTTATCTCCTTCAGGGTCGTGGTCAGAAAGGAGAGAGCAGCAGTCGAGCTTCAAGCAGCCGCCAGAATACATTGCAGTCTTCTCTGTCCACTCCCAGCCGAGCAGCTCCTTCCTCTGCTCCCTCAGCTCATCAGTTACCGTCATCCTCATCCTCTACGGCAGCTGCAGCACCTTCTCCCAAGCTCAACTCTCTTGCAGCCACCCACAAGCTAAAGAAAGACATTCACCGCTGCCACCGGATGTCCAGGCGTCCTCTGCCTCGCCCAGATCCCTTAGCTCCAGCCTTTTCCAGCCCAGGGGGCTTCCCTTCCCGCATGCATGTCTCCCCTTTCTCTGAGACCGTCCGGATCCTCAACCGTAGGGTCAAACCCCGAGAAGTCAAGAGAGGTCGGATTATCCTTAACCTGAAGGTAATCGACAAGCCAGGTAGGGGTGGCGCAGTTGCAGGCGGCAGGAATACTACAGCCGGACGCCAAAACATCCCTTCACGGAACCGAATCATTGGCAGGAAGGGAGAGGCTCCTTACAGACCGTTCCAGCCTCCACTGAAAATGTTGGGATTTCCGATGTACGGGAAGCCATTCGGGCTGCAGTGTGCAGGTCCTGTGCCTTTTCACTCCCATCCTGGGTCATGCTCCAGCACCGGGGCTCGGAACAGCCGTAGCACCTCCTCTCAGTACCAGTCACCTCCTTCTCCTTCCAGCTCCAGTGGTTCTGAAGGAAAATCTCCCACTGATTCCCGAGCTGCAAAGTCCAAACCAGCCGCCGAAGCGTCCTCTTCCAACCAGACTCCCAAGTCCAGTAAAATTCCCAGAGAATCCCTCAAGGGCCAGAGCTCACACCAATCTGCTCCTGCCTCCTCCTCAGATGCCAACCCGATGGTGTCAGCGTCTCCTTTCCTTCCCGCCTCTCCATCCTCCTCATTAGAAGATGAAGAGGGTGTTCTGGACTCAGTGCCCTTAGAGGCGGGCAGGAAAAATCCTCACCAGCACAAAGCTAAACATGAGTTGCCAACCACGCCACCGTCTCCCACTCCTGCAGATCAAACCTCTGCCGCAGCTGAACCCAAGAGGGTGCCAGCTGAGGGAGACCCTGACTGGCACCCTGAAATGTCACCAAGCTGCAAGGATGTGGTGGTCACAGATGTGACTACCAACCTGCTTACTGTCACCATAAAGGAATTCCCATCCCCTGCATCTGGCCCCGCCTCACCCTCTGCAAGCCAAGAAAGCGCCTCTTCCCCTTCTCCTTCCACCGCCACGGAAGACTCCCCCATTACGAAGCCATAACATATCAGATATTATCAAGCTGACTGCCATTGAGAATATAAAAAAAAATCCCATGCCAGTCTTTAGCCCTAACTATGTCCTTACATTTAAAACACTTAATGAAATGTAATGTATTCAACACCGCCCAGCCATTTAATAGAAAAAAAGCTTATTTTTTTTAAAAAGAGATATATAAATCCAAAAAGGGGCAGCTAATAAACCCCTCTTGTCATTTAAATTGCCATATCTTGTCTGCTTGCACGGCATTGAAGCAGATGTGAAAGGAAATTCAGTCGGTTCCTTTTCAGCTGATTCACACTCGCTGAGTTGAACATGTTTGGTGCAATAACAATCGTCCCAACAGTAGATTCTTCACCCACCTGGTGTGTGGGCTTGAACTTCCAACAAGCAAATTTACTTATAATAGAAACTTGCCATTTGGATGCAAACTCTGCAGGCTTCTGTCGTCAACCTTCGGATGTTTCGTCAGTTTCTTGACCCCACCCCCAGCCAGTGTCATTGAAAGTCCAGCTTGTCAATGTTAAATTGGGGGGAAATGTGGTTTTGCACTTAAGACAGTTGAACTCTCAGAGACAGTATCATTACAGCGAGGTAAATGCAACGCACTTGACTGCGTCATCTTATTCAGTGTAGTTTATCCAATTTTCCAGGCATTGCCACTCTAATGCACACACATATGCATACAATACGAGTAGGTGTTTATACGCACGCACAAACCTAAAAGCTGCAAAATAAACAAAGATAGATTTAAGTTATTGCTATCCTTGCAGTTGTTCCTTACTTGCCTTGATTTCTCACAAACCTACCACCTTCTTCAAATGTCTCTTGTCCTGTAATACCTGAAACCGGCTTTTCAGTTGTTGGGAAAGATATGCCAGAATTGGGACGTGCGTCTCAGCCTGTCCAGCTAAACAGCTAAAAGAAAGTCTGGTGGCAACAGATGAAGAAAGAAAAACTGTTTGGAATGTGCTTCAGATCTGCGGCATATGAACAGACAGTTTTGGCTTGTAAAAATAAGTAGTGACATTTGTTTACTGTTGTTGGTAAAACAAACAGGTCTTTTGTTTATCAGTCGCAGTCTATCAGCTCCAGTAACTGTTCTTTAGTAGTGGTTTTTTGAAGTACTAGTGTCAATAGAAGTGGTGTATGTAGGCATGGTTCAGTGTGTTCTTGCTACTGATGGAGCTAGTTCAAAAGTTGAGGACACACTCTTTTCACTGTTTGAAGTCAGTAATTTATTTTTAAGTAGCCAGCTGTGTGGAGGTGAGAAAGATGCCATGAATTACGCAGGATTTTAAATTAACTTGTTTGTTTTTTTTTAGCTCAAGAGCAGATAGTTAATGTGTTGAATGTGTTACAGAAGAAAACGTCTGATTAAGGAAAGAGTAGCAATACCGTTTCAGTAACTAGTCTGTTACCTCGACCGAGTTTTCTCCAAGCAACCTATTAATGCCTTTACTTTGGATTTAAACACGTTCTGTTGGCGCATGTAGAGGATTGATGGGGGAAATTAGACCCAAAGGCAGCTTTGGTATGCCGGTGTGAAAGCATGCGGAGCATCTTGTCTTGCCGTGGGCTCCTCTGGGGAATCATCCGGAAAAATACATATCCATCGTTCGCTCAGTAGTTCAGTAGACTGGTTGATCAATGCCTTGTTTTCCTTCCATTGTTTCCTCTCTCGCTGCTTGTTCACCTAAAGCAGTGGAAAAAGATGTGTGTTCTCTCACTGGAGAGGATGTCGGCACAATGGCTGCTTTCACACAGTGGAGTCATTAATCCGATTGTTTTGGGCAGCTTAGGAAGAATTTATGATCCAACTGCTTTGTTTTCTTGATAATCTTTTTCTACTTTGAGCACAGGTTTTTTTTTTTTTCCAGCTCAGTCCAGGTTATTGTGTTCATTCTTTTTTCTTTTTAATCTTCAAGCATACTGAATGCACTTGAAGGATGGTGGTGCTCTACACATTTATTTTTCTGGCACTGCCTGCTCTTTCCAGCCCTTCCTATATCCTGACTCTTACTTTACAATGATGTTATTCTTCATGATGCGTTGCCTTATAGCTGCAGTGTGCACCCCCGCTAGCTTAGCTTTTATCATAGAGAACAACAAAGAAAATGCTTTATTGATTCATGTGTTGTGACTTTAAGAAATGCATCATTAAAAGTCTACACGGACGCTTCCTCTGTACTGGATGCTTCTAGTTACTCTATACCGTTTCAGTGGTCTGACTGGTTTAACAGGGAAGGATTTATTTCAACATGACTCATCCATCATATGAAGAAAAAGTTTCCAAAGGTCAAATTTAAATGAAGATATTTTGTAATACTGGCAGTAATTAAGACTTAATTTAGTTAAACTTGAGCTAATAGAAGATTTTCTTCTCCAAGTGAATATATAGATTTTTTTCCATGTACCGTGTCTGTAATGTCCTTTTTTTAGATGGTGGTAAGTGACACTAGCAGTTGGTAGATGTGTAAGATATGAAGCTGCTATGTAACGCTTTCTTCTTTGCTCTCTCTTACATGGGGTAGCACAACTCAACTTAGTGGCCTGACTTTCAACCGAATAGGGCTCTTGGTTATTTTTACTCATTTTCTTTCCTTTTTTAAAATGTTCTACATGTATGTGTTGTCATTTGCAAGTGCTGGATTTTATTGGCACAGTTTGAATTAAATGAAGGAACTTTGTTTTAATTGTATGGATAAAGACTCAATGAATTATAAACTGTTCTTTATCAGCATTTTTTCCCTGTTTGTACTGTATTGAAATACTTTTTTGAAATATGCATAATTTTGTCATTGTGATGCTGTGTTTATTTGAATGCAAATAATTAAGAATGGGTTTGTTCAGATGGAAAACCTTTCTGTTTTACATGTGTGTCGCGACTGCAGTTTTGTCTGGTTTGATGCTAATATGAATTATGTGCATTGTATTGATGGTAGCAACGAGGAGGTGGAGGATATTGCTGACTTTGTAATGTATCTGAACTCCTGAAGCATGTTTTGCAAACCCTTGCTGTACATATTGTGTATTCTGTGCCATGATACCTGTTGTTGTTTTACATGTGTTTCTTGTATTTGGCTTTTAATTAAACATGCTTTAAAAAGATTTCTTAAGCTTCCTCACCAGTCATCTCATTTGTTGTCTATAGCTTGAAAGAAGAGTAGGTGGGCAGTAGTGGTCCTGAGAAAGTTTGCTTTTAATTCTTCAATGGTGCCTAAATGATTTGAATTAGGTTTGTAGATTCAACTCAATCCTGATACCTAAATGTGCCACATAGAGGTGCTGTTGATCTGCATTCTTTTAGGAGAGCACCAGCATCCACTGTTTTCAGAAGGACTGTGAGGTTTGCGGTGACATTTACATCATGGGATTCATCTTTCTTTCAATACAGAGATGAAAACAGCCTTATTTTCTAAAGGCAGAGCTTCCTTTTACCTATTTACTGTCTAATACTGCGAGGACAGCTCGCTGCATAGAGACAGGAATAGGACATGTATGTTGTGTCATTTCACTGTTTCTTCTTGCATATATTTTCTGTTAGGTTATCACAGCTTGTGACCCAGATGGAACTAAAATAGTTGTTATATTTTGGTATGAATGGCCTACATCAATGTGTGGGCTTGTTTAGATTGTGGAATTTGAAAGGTTTTGTATGCCGTGTCATGTATAGAGGTTAAATTATGATCTAGGACCTTCTTAAACTGGAGTTTCAGTTTCTCACAAGTGAAAATTACATGATTTAATCTTCACTTTAAGCCAATAAAATATGTCCTGTTTTCATGAATATTTTTTTTTATATTAGTTTGAGGAATAAATGATAAGAGTTCCTTGTAAACAACTAAAATGACATGTTGTCACATATTCACATATCTTTGTTGACTAAAGAGGTGAACAACAATGTGTTTTCAGAGGCAAGGTCAGAGTCAACACATGAACAAGAAAGACAATCATTTCTTTGTAGTTTTTCAATAAATGCAGCTTTTTTTGCTGCAAAATATGGTTCACATATATTACAGAGGTGTGTTAGAGGAGCTGTATCATTTTTACAATCATTCATTGCTAATCATTCTGTTAAAATAATTTGTGGAAAAATATTCACAACATAGTTTGTATGACAGGCAAAACATAACCTATTAAACCTCTGTATGCTTCCAGTAAACATTCTCACAATGCATTTAAAATATGTATTAATTTCTGCCATGGCTGTTTTCTAAACTGCTTCATTTCTAGTGAATGTGGAAGTTAAGAAGATGTCATGTCCTTTAGGCAACTTCTGGAATACCTGGATTATGATGATAGTGTCCAGTTGATGCAGAAAATCCTCGCCGAAGCATGCACACTCTTTACCACAGATCTATCCTCCATGCTTTCATTTAAATTGCAAAAGAAAAACATTTGATAGCAGCAACAACACTGGATCATTTCATATCAGACTCGATGTCTATGTGTAGCATGATCAGCCCAAAAACTTACTTAGTTGTATAACATATTTTTCAGCCACATACACTTAATTGCACAGTCCATGCACGTGTGTGCATGCCAAACAAGAGACATGTGAATGTAATCTGAATTACAAACTGGAAAGTGTGTCTGTGCTGATGCGGAGGCAGTGTATTCCTACATGACACTTTGAATAAAGACTCTGAGGGAGTTTTGTTGGGAGGCTTCATGTCCTTTTTTTATTTTTTTACTTTTAGATAAAGATGAAAATAAAAACCACACGTAACAGATATGTCTTCAGCTTAGCTAAAAAAATGGATCCCACCTCCTTAAAAGAATATGTTTTGTGCATACATACATTTCATCCACATATATGTTTTTAATGGTTTTTCTCCATATTGTTTTCTTGCCTTCTACACACACACACATACAGAATACACATCCATCCCTCAGCCTTGTTTATTCGCGCTGCTGCTGAAGGATCACCTCTGCTCTGAGGAACCTATGCCCACGGTCTCGCTCCTCCTCTAGCAGGTCCCCATGGCAACGCACCGAGGAGAGCAGCTTAGCAACAAGGAGACAGAGAGGGAGCATCTCTTGCCCAGACAACGCGGTGCCATCAATATTACACTCAAACGGTGGCGAGAAGACGTCAGCAGCACCGCTGGCAAACATTTGTGAACCTTCTGTACGTAAGTGCCATATTTATTTCATCTCACACTACCGCTCTTTAACTTATGTTAACTAACTAGACCATATCGCGGTTATAGGTTACGTAGGTTCGTATAGTTTAGTCTTTTACTAGTTAACATTCGCTTTTTTGGAATAAATTGTATTATTTCGGCTTTCATTTAGCCCCAGTCGTTATGAAGTTCGTGGTGGTGCTTGTTGGAGCAGGCACTTTGGCCTTCCTCGGCGCGGTCATCTGCATATTCGCGAGCGTTTATCCCCGGAAACGTGGCGAACCTTCCAGCGACAACAGTACTCTGCCTCTGGAACCAGAATCTCTGGCTCACGCCGGGCCGCTGGGTGCTCTCCACGGCGCGGGCTCCTACGATGTAGGGAACGGACTCGGCGACCTCGGCCTGGAGGTTCCCACTCTGAACAAGCTCAACCTTGGTGGGGAGACTGGTGGCGGCTCAGCGAAGCAGTTCAGCTTCAGCCGATTGATCTGCACTCCTGTACCAGTCGGAGAATGTAAGAGCAAAGATCTGAGACAGCAGCGGGACGAACCGCAGGCGGATCAGCCCATGTACGGAACCGAGGATGAAGATCTCCTGGCAACCGCGGAGGGACTCCGGCAGACGGTGTTGGAGCAGAACCACCAGATCATTATGGACCAGATGAGCATCCGGGAGCTGACTGGAAAGCTAAATGAATGTGAAAGCGACTTGGAGGATGAGAGAGGTACTCCTGCAAGGAGCATCGGGGTGTGGAGCGGCAACCGCCGCGTCATGGCCGGAGATGAGGTGAGCTCTTCCGCCGCGGCGCAGCTGCAGACGGCGCGCGCTGTAGAGGAGCTGGCCAGGGCAATCATGGACCTGAAGGACCGCATTGAAAAACTTGAGGTAGGCCTCTTGTTATTAAGAAAATAAAGAGTTGAGTTTTGTTTGACAGCAACATTTATTTAGGAAATACAGAAACATTTTGTATCCATGAGCAACCCAACTCTTCCCTCTAGATAAGACCCCAGCCTGTCCGTGTCAGACAGATGTTCCAATAGTAGGTTGTGGATTGAAATAAAGCCCCTGGTAAAAGTGAACAAGTAATCCTCTCAGAATGTCCTATTTAGTGAAATTAAAAGATCCAGATCAGATGTGCTACGGTTGTGCTGCTTGCTGACATAAGGCCTGTTTTTCACATTCTGTTGTGCAGGCTCGCTCTCACCCCATCTTCACTGCTTTTATCTTCACCTCACCTCTTTTAAAAGTAGCTCATGGCACGTTCACCTTTCACGTCTTAAGCACATGCCGAGGGACTCAGGGGGAATCTTTGCATCTCCTGGCCCCCTCATACCCACTGCACCCCACCCCTCATTATGTCAGCTATACCTCCACCTCAGCACCCAGCAGCAGCATAAAGACTTGAATAAAACATGAAGCTGGCTGGACAGGCAAAAAGGATAGTGGAGGGAGAAAGCACACAGGAAGGTATGTGTGAATTTGTGCGGGGTTATAAACACACATACACATGCACACGATGTTGCTGCATCACTGCCAGTCCCCTTTCATTCACAGTCCGTTACAACATTGTCTCATCAGAGTGAATTTATATCCTCGATGTCCATATCCAATCCTGTCTCAGCAGCTCTTGATATTATACATCATCCTTGCAGCGGTCTAATCCATGCTAACAGCTCTACCTCTGTTTGCTGCTGGTTCACCAACATAATTTTCCCCCTTATGGTCTGAATAACAGAACATCTGCTGCTACTTAATCATCAAAATCAATTCACATTTTCTTATATTTCTAAATATTCCTGGCTTTGTGTTCTCAAATATGTATCAGCTAATTTTCCCTTTCTAAGCTAGTGACCCCAGTTCCACTCAAAATGACAAATAAGGCCGAATCAATGCAGAAAAAAACACATAACATCCTTAAAACAGAAATGTTTACATAGAAACTTAATTGGTTTAATGTTGTATGTTGCACCTCTTAAATTTCAATTACAATGATCTCCTGAAATGAAATACTTGTATGTGAATTCCTACATCATTAGTGCTTCTGTAACCTTTGCATGCTATCACACTGATATAAAACACACAACATAGTAACAATAAGTCAGCAATAAGAGCTTCTGCATTTACTAGATAAATGATATTACTATTCTATTCCCATACTTGCATTAGAAAATATTTTTCACAAGTGGACTAACGATGCTATACAAACACATGAAATACCCTTTAAATTCTCTCTTAAGTCCTTTGCATTGTACCTTTAGGCGAGACATTTATCGCTCTGTCGTTTTCTTACATTTGTGGTTATTAACACAGTATAAAAGGTTTGAGATAATTAGATGATAAAGACCTTGTCATGGTGAGTAAAATAGAAAAAAAACATCTCTTGTAATCAGTTTTTTTTTAACTCTACTCTTAATTTTGTAATCCACGCCCAACGTTGTGCAGTCTATGAGAACTGCTCGCACAAAGTTCAGCTGTGCTGCAGCAAAAGATGTTGGTATATGAATCAGTTAAGATTTCCTCTCAGTGACCAGTGACCTACAGTGTTTTACATCCCATTTACATCCCAACTTCATCTTAGTATTTGCTGGGGAAAAAAATGAACCCCACCCTCCAAAAAACCTAGTAGTAAAAGAATGAGGGGCAAATCAACTGGTTGGTTTTTGGAAAATATGTGAGAAAGAGGATGAAAGTTTGGGTCAGTTCTGTTGGGAGGACGCGCTGCTTATTTAAAGTGACCAAGGCTAACGATGACATGTGGATGTGATATGATACAAAAGATAGAACTTCTGCCACGGCTCGACTTATCAGCAAATACTTCTACACATCTGCAGTAAAACTCTAAAAATGTGGAGAATCTCATCCCATGTCAGCTCCTGTTTCTATTCTGATTAACCAAAGTGAAAAAAAAATATTACGGCTCATGAAACTCCTTTTTAAAGAGAAAAATCTGCTCTAAGTGAACGAAAAGCTCTGTCTTCATCGTTACATAAGCCTTTCTGTTCTCCTCTGACATGTGTTTCTTGTCTTTATCCCTCTGTGTGAGCGTTCAATCACTTTTTGTGTCAACACTGCCACAGACTCATTTTTCCTGCTTCTGCTCTTCAGGCGGAGATAGGGCCCGCTGCGTTGAATCTCACTGACACATCTGTGGGGGCTGGCAGCAGTAGCAGTGGCAGCAACAGCGGCAGCAGCAGCCCGACTGCTAACTCTGGCAAGGCTCCAGCTCCCGCTTCCGGCAGTGCTTCCTCTGCACCAGTGGGGGCTGCAACAGGGGGCCGTCGTCCTGTATCTCCGGCCTCCCCAGGTCCCAAACCTTCGTCTAAAGGTTCTCCTGGGCGGGGAAAGAGCACCTGGAGGGTGGAGGACCTGGAGGGGGAGCTGGAGAGGAAAATAAAGATGCTAGAGAAGGAGCGGCAAGCCATGAGGAAGGAGACACAAGGCCAGCACGAGAAAATCAACCAGGGCATTGACACCGTTACCCATCGCATCACTGAGCTGGAACAAAGTGAGTCTGGAAGAAAAAGCAGGGAAAAGTAGATTGATACATGGAGGAAGGGTGGGGGGTGCAGGATGATGTCATCATAAAGGAAAAAAAGAGGCTGAAATGAAAGTTTTACAAGTTTTTTTCAATGTAGCAGTAGAGAATACACAGTAGAATAAAGTAAGATTAATGAGTGCCGGAAGTCAATAAATGGCAAACAGGACAGATGGGGGATGAGGGGGGGTGGAGGAAAAATCTGATATTGCTAAAAATATATTAATTAGATATTCAATGTTCTGGAATGGTACTTTTTCTTTTAAATTCACTATCAGACTAAGAAATGAAGTGTTTACTCTTAGTGTGTGTTGGAGGATGTGAACTGGAAAGTGTTTGGATGTTTTTAATCCAAGGTGAATCAACTGTTGATGAAATCCCTGTAACCAAAGCAAGTTGGAGGAGACATATTGAAGACTAGACAGGCGCCAAAACACAAGTTAATATAAAAGGGAAAGCACATTTTTTGACAGCTTGTCGTTCTTACACTCTGCTGTAAGAACGATTCTGGCCTCGAGTTAGACGGCTGATCATTAACTGTAGCACTTGCGCTCTTGCCAGACACATCCACTTGAACAGTCTGGCAGGCACAAAAGAGAAGAGAAACGCAAGTTCTTGTGTAAATTGTCTCTTAACATTAATGTCCTTGTCTCCATTTTTATCTTTTCATCTGTTTTACAGCATATGTCTGCATCGTCACTGTCTGACTGCTTCTCTGTTTCCTTCATCTATGTCTCCAAAGCGCTAACAGAGCCGCCGTTCCCTGATGGGTTTGTCCTCTCCTTCCCCATGCGAACCAACTACATGTACGGGCTTGTAAGGAAAGAGATTACTGAGATGTATGCTTTCACTGCCTGTGTATGGCTCAAGGCCAAAGAAGGTGGCATCGGGACCCCTTTCTCATACTCTGTGCCGGGGCAGCCTAATGAGCTGGTGCTGCTGCAGGGTGTCCACAACCCCGTAGAGCTACTCATCAACGATAAGGTATATGAGGATTTTTTTCACCTACTAGTTATAGCTTTTTTTTTGTTTTTGTCCCAGATAGCCTTGATGAATTTTAGAGCAAATTTTAAATACTTTGTTTTTCTAGGAAAGTGAATATTTAATTCATTTCATGGCAGTGATGAGAACATAAGACATTCTGTAGAAAAGACACTGAGTTCAGGGCAAACTCATATCTACTGTTTACTTATTCATGCAGGTCCAGGACAAACAGCCAGAAAGTACAAGTCACAATTTAAGCGAGTGGATTTGAGTCCATTTGCAAAAGCAAATTTTGAGCACAGTCCCTGTCCTCTTTAGGTGGCGCAGCTGCCTCTGTCCTTACCGCAGGACGAGTGGCAGCACATCTGTGTTAGCTGGACCTTGAGGGATGGAGTGTGGAAGGCCTACCAAGGAGGAAAAATGAAGGGAAGAGGAGAGGGACTGGCTGCATGGCATCCCATCAAACCTGGAGGAGTCCTTATACTGGGGCAGGAACAGGTAAAATGGATGGATGGATGGATGGATGGATGGACATATCAATGAAAATGTTGAATAAGTGGATTTAGGGATATTTATAAACTGAATAAAAATAAATGTGAATTGTAGAAATGATACATGGATGGATGTTTGGACTGATGATACATAAACAAATAAAGAAAGATCTATTTTAAAAACTATTTTAATCATTAGCTCTTCACACACAAACAGACTGAGGTCTAATTGTGTTTGTCTCACGCTGGGCTGCCACTCTCCTTCATTAGTGACTCATCTATATTATATAATCATTACGAAATCTGATGTTATCCCTTCTGTGGTTTCTGTGAACAAAATTGACTCTCCAGCTCATCGTCTTTGCATGAAGGATAAAAAAACAGAATGTCGTAACGTCAGTTCAGCAAGATGATGCACTGACTTGTTTTAATGGATAGATTTGAGAAAGAGTGAGTGCTTTAATAATCTCTGTTGTGGATGACTGATGAATTGCTGGATGTGCTAACTGCATTTTATGGGGAAAATCCCCCTGGACACCCCCCTCACAAGGGTGCTCTGAAAAGGAATGGACATTTTTAATCTTATTCATGTGAAATAATCAAGACTCTGTATCTCTTTTAAGCTCTAGTTCCATTATTATTATTCAACCCAGGAAGTGGGCATAGTAAACACGGTTACTAATGCCAGTATAGTGGATCAAAGATAAACAATATATTGGTGTGCACTGATGTTCACTGTAATAAGTATGGTACTGATGTATTTTTAAAAGTAAAATTTATTTTCTTGTTTTATTATTTTAAAAAAACAGAGTACTGTTCAAAAGTATTGGGCCGCCCCCTTATTTTGATGTCCATTGCTAAAAAATGCAAAAGATAGGTGGAGAACATTATAGTAAAGAGAGATTTAAATAAATGTACAGATAGCAATGTTTGTAGAACTGGACTGAGCTTGCCAGTATTTGTTTGAACCCTATTAGACGAGCTTTCTTGTAATTTCTCAGAAATAATTAATTTGGCTTTTTGAAGGACAATCGAAAGCTGCTCTTTGGACATGGACTGCCCTTTGCCCTGTTTTCTGCTAAGATGATCTCACACAGCTTCACTGACGTCTGGTCTGGTCTGGGCTCTATGCAGGATTCACTGCTTCTGACAGCAACATTTAGTAGTGCCAAGACTTCAGACTTTTCTGCATGTTTTCTTTACTTAAAAGCCCTTTCTTGACGACCATGCTTTTATTGAGATCATTTCTAATCAGACCTCTGCACAGATTGGATGGATAAACTGGCCAACAGGATTTTCATAATGACTTTGTTTGTGCAAATATATTATTTTTCTTTGTTAAACTATTAATTTAGGCATTTCAATATATGCACCCAATGAAATTATGCACCCTTATAACAAGCAGCTTGTGCTAAAATAAAATCCCATGAAAAGCTAGGACAGTTACTGTTCAACATATCTTTAAAATATGTTAAAAGATCCTGGCACCGGGGAAGTAAAACATAAAGAAGCAGGGTGGGCTGAGCACTTTTGCACAGTACTAACAAAACAACGTATCCTTCTTACCAACGCTATTCCCCATTTTAGTTGAGTCTTTTGGTCGTCTGGATAATGTTTTGACATCCACTTCTTTTGTTTATGCAAACTTTTTTTATCCAAGGATACACTGGGGGGGCGTTTCGATGCCTCCCAGGCCCTGGTTGGGGAGATATCTCAGTTCAACCTGTGGGACCGCGTACTGAAGCCGGCAGAAGTGGCTGCCCTTGCTGACTGCAGTTCCTCAGCACTGGGAAACATCGCTCCCTGGACTGACCATGACGTAGATGTCTACGGTGGTGCCACCAAGGAATCCTTGGACCCTTGCCATGCCGCACAGAGATCCAACCCCTCCAGTCCCAAACAGTGAAGGGTGACCAGGCAAAGTCGGCCAGTCGTGGTCCTGTTTATTAGATCAAATAAGACGTTGACTGAGATGCTTAAAAGCATCTGAAACTGGCGTTTAGAGTATATTTGCTTCTTGGCAGGTGGTAAGCTTGCTGTGGACTGGGAGGTAGTACAATTAAGTCGTGAAGAGTGGTGTATCTGTTTTGTTCTTTGTGTTGGTGTCCACGCTCATGTGTTTGCTTCTGCAGTGAGATAAAGTGATTTTAGTCTCAGAATCACCTTAGCGAAGGCTGCATGGTGGATGAACTTCTGGCATGAACAGCTTTAATGAAGATGCTTCATATGGCAATAAAATAATGATTGAATCTGGTTCAATGTACCATCTTCTGTCTTAATATGTTGGGTTATTCAACCTTTAAGGCTTATGTAGGCAGAGGGATTTAATGGGTTTGAATACAGTTATGGAATGACGTTGTTATGATGCCATATCTATGGCTTTTTATTTTCCAACATAGTGACATGAAGTTCTGTCTTCTCTCATTGTGTCAACTTGGTTGTGTTTAATGCTACAACTGATATCTGACATGCTATTCTAGTATTGACTTTATCAATCAATTGAAATCAAAATGTTTTTAAATGTATGCTGCCCTGTTGCATAATGTCTGTGTGCTTTTCAGATTTCTAAATTGCACATTATGGTTTGATAAACCAGCTTATTGATAAATGTGTGATGTGTGTTGTACTTCTGATAATGTTGCACTGTGCCAGTCTGCTCCCGTTGCCGTGACGCCTGTCACACCTGACAGCCCTGCAGTGAAGTTCCAGCATTTTTGATTTGCAGCTGTAATGCAGCACTTTCACCCAACCACGTCATGCCTCATTTAGCGCTAATCATACGATGGTTTTATGACGAGTATCAGTAACTCAGCGGTTTGTTGTGAATTTAAACCAGATAAAATGTAAGTAAATTGGCATCATTGTGTATTATGAAAAGCCACATGTCCTGCTACTGAAAAAAAACTTGGTATACATATTTTAGGAAATCATATCCTCACAGAGACATGTATAAGGTGGTTTAAATCTAATGCCTGCTGATAAACGTAGATCTACCTGGTATCATTAGGTGAGAAGAATTTAAGATGCTTTCATGGTTTTTATCTATAAAAACAAAAACTAAACAAACACAGCTATTGTTTTGTTAAGTTATTGTTTTAAAGTGCAGAACCAACATGTTTCACTCTATCTTACTTCTTCTTTTACACTGCTGATGTACACATCTACATTATGCGGGGGGATTAATAAACCCTTCAGTGATGCAAGAAATCTGGTCCAAATTAGATGTGATAACTGATTCCATACTTACATAATTGATTAATGCAGACACTACGTACCTGTACTGTACATGTTGTTGAACTTAGCAGGGTGAAAAGTAAAAGCATTCTGTTTAGCCTTTACATATGGGCTACTTTTTTTCCCTTATCAAACGTTATGTATGTACAGTATGTACTTATGTATGTACATATGTATGTATGTCTCAAAACGTTCTCTTGCCAAATATACAACCCCAGTTAAAAGTTTGGATATATTTTCCCATTAGATTCAATAGGAAAGTGTGTCCAAACTGGTAGTGTTCGTCAAACATTATTCTATGTGCTATGGTTGGATTTTTCCAAACTGAAAAATCTTTAATCAGGCTTATTTACACGTATCTTTAAGCTTTATTACATTTGAATCTCTACTCATCACACAGTGTGAGATGCCAATTTGTTGCTTTTGTCTGTAAAATCACCTCTGGGATGCTTTGTAGATCACATTCTTGAGATCAGGTTGGTTCTTTTTGCTTTCTGTGGATGTTGTGCAGTTAAATATCTCACCTTTGAAACGGCAACTTCAAGGGAGACAACAAGAGGAACCAGATGGGATTTATGTCTTATGTGGATTGGACATCAGAGGAAGAGCCAAGTCACATATACTATGTAATGTTAGAGTTTGAATCTTATCAGTCACAAATACTATTCATTCAACACTATGCTGCAAAATGAACTGTGATTACAACTTAATTTGTCATCTGTTCACTTATTACCTCAAAATATGATTTGACACCCTGTTGTGAAGTGCCTGCTTGGGCTCTAATGCCCTAAAAATACTCAAATGCTTCTATGTTTTCTTAGCATAATCATCTCCTTTTCTTCTTCATCCTCTCTTCCTTATGCGTGCTCTGTCTCTTGTCTTTGGTTGTTGAATGTCGTGACTGCTGCACTTGTCCTTATTTACATCATAGATCTTGTTTGATATTGTGAAATAAATGGATTAAAACTAATAAAGGAGTTATTGACAACCTTTATGGTGTTGTAAAAATTAAATCAACAGATCTGTTCATTTTGTTAATGTGAGGTGTGTGAACGTCATGAGAGCTTGCAGTCTTTTTAGGTATGCATCACACCCAGCATATGTACACACACACACAGGCATTTCAGCCGGATTTTAGTCAACAATGCTCAGATCACATTAGCTACATATTTGCAGTCAAATAATGTGCTTTAGAAACATTGTTTTATCAGAGACTGAGTCTAATCTTGTAGACATAATGCATTACTCATGAATTTAACTCAGACCATGCTGATTCGTGACTGCTACCTGCCCACACACATTTCTTGGCTCTTGTCTTGCCTGAACTGGGAGCTGATGTGTAACCTCCCACAGATAACATCTTGTAAGTAAATCAAATATATATTTTATATTTTTATCATGCAGTTTTTCATTGGTTCTATTTGTTTTATTCAAAGATATATTATTAAAAAAAAAATATATATATATATATTATTGTATGAAAAATATCAGTTTTAAACATCCATCCATTTTCTACTCCTTATTCCCAAACGGAGTCGCGGGTGGGCTGGAGCCAATCCCGGCAGCCAAGCGGCAAGAGGCGATGTACACCCTGGACAGTTCGCCAGCCTTTCACAGCATGTTTTAAACAAATAATTGTTGTTTTGGTTGCAAAATCTGAAGATGTGGCAAGTATAAGGTGTGTCCAAAGTAAATCCATGGCATGCCATGCAAGACAGAAAGTTATATTCTGTTCTGTTGATATTCAAAAGGTTATGGTGGCCAAATTAAATCAAACTTCATTTATAGATATATTTTTATTCAAAAGCGGTGCAATGTGCTTTACATAATAAGAACATGTATATCTACTGTGTATATA
>JBAMHX010000005.1:17383488-17395860 GCA_037177515.1 Pseudomugil tenellus
GTGTGTGTGTATGTGTATATGTGGATGATCCCCTTGAGGAACCATCCACTTGGAATGTGCACTTTATCATCTCAAGGGGTGTGGGGGGGAGAGATCTTCAATAGCATACATGACAGCTTTCATAAAACTAAAAAAAAAACATGCTGATGCTCCGACCTGAACAACTATTTAAGATGATCATTTAAAAGTCATGTATTTGGATGGAAAAAACAGAAATATGTGCACCATTCTGCTGCCAACATGTTCTCCTGGTTACCTCTGAGGAGGAGGTTGTGTTGGATCAGAATATTCATCCATTTAATCAAATAAAATGTAATTGAGTGATTTGCATGAAGATGAGGAAGGACGGACACTTTACACGGACAGAGTGTTTAGAGTTGGGTTTAATCTTCCTTAAATCAACCTTGGGGAAGGTAACTTCCAGCATCAGATTTATTCTGTCATTGTGACAGTCCTGTGATTTTTAATTCAGTGCCTCCCTCATTTACATTGAAACCGGTCCAATTCTGTGGGTTCATGACAAACTGCTTGCAGGAGCATCTTGGGACTGCAGATTTCTACCAAAGCTAAATAACAACTAGAGGCATACATTCCCGATTCAGAGTGAAAAGTAAAAAAGAAAAAAAAAATTATTTTATGGCACCTGGATTTGACACGTCTAATAAAACCAAAACAAAAGAACATCATGGATTTAAATCAAGATTGACATGGACTTTTTCCAAATTGACCCATCTGGTGATGGTGACTAATCAAATCATAACCTTCATTAATCATCTACACAAATATACCAACATACCAACAATAAGAACTTATACATTTTAACCTTTGTCTGAATCAGGAGAAAATAAGGTACTAAGAAATTGTCCAGTATTGGAATACTTTAAAATAATCTAACCTCAGATGGTTTTTAGTCTATTTAAGAAACTATTTAAGCACTGTTACGACCCACTACAAGCTTCTTATCATCCTGGAGCTGAAGATAGCATCACATACATTTTAATGAGTCCACTTTCATCTGCACAAAGGTAGCAATGTGAGGATCCATCTCTATTTTTTGAAGTAGCTTTGGTCTTAAGTGTGTATAGCAAGATGTTGGTTGTCTTCAATAAGACTGGATGGAGAGTTTAGCTCTCTTTACAGACGATTGCTGGGATACATCAGTTCCAGTTTCTCTAGAAAAAATAATAAGGAATGCTGGCCTTGTGGTAGGAACAGCTCTGGATTCTCATGAGCTGGTTCTGTCCAAACACAATGAACAAAACCACCTTCTACCAGCAATGGATCTCAAATTCAAGGGCATCATTCTATTAGTTTTACATTCTACCCTGCTCCAACACACCTGATCTAAATAAAATAGATCCAACTGTGTTGACAGTTTTTAAACAATTACATATTCATTTGACTAAAGTGTATTGAAGCAGGGAGACATCTTACAGCTGCAGCAAAGTGGTCCTCATGAACTAGAGAATGAATTCTTGCTCTGCACACAATGAACCAACAATAGAAGTTAGCTTCAGCCACAGGCTTCTACAAGTCGACTCAAAGTACAAAATAAACATCTTTTCTTCATAATGAATATTTCTCCTTATTCACCTTTTCATCTCTGATAACTGTATTTCGAGCCAGCTCCAAGTATGAGGCACAACAGTCTGATTCAGAAGTTATCATGCAAAGTGAGTCAGTCAGCTCGTTGTTAGTCAGTCAGATAACCAGCCAGGCAGTGAGTCACCCAGTCAGTGAATATTTTTTCTTTGCTGTTATTTTAATATTCAAGGGTCTGCTTTGTTTGTTTATATCGCCTTGGTCACAGCTTATTAGAGGACTAGCATGGGGTCTTCCTCACCCCTCCCGACAATCTGTTTCCACTGCTACTGAATTATAGATACAACTTACCTTCATTACCACTCTCTGAGGGAGGCACTTGATTATGAACGCTCAAGTGACACATATACCAAATATAACCTATCAAATATTCATTTTTAAGTGCAAATATTCATCTTACTCATCTTTTTTTAAAAACTTTTTCTTATTGTATGAAGTTCTTGATGATGGAGGACAACTTTGAACCCTCCTCTTAAAGACATAGAAAACAGATGGATTTTATTGTTGCTGCAAACTCCACAGTCAACCCATTGCTTTTCTTTTCATCATTTCACTGCCAACTACTCCTTAAATTCAAACAACTTAACCTGATCTTTAGCATCTAGGTTTCAAGGATTTTTTGTTCTGTTGGATTCTGCTGCATAATATATTTACTATTAAATATTTACTGAATATTTTTTCTTATGAATAATTTCCTCAAGGCCTTTCGATCACTATCACCTTGCTATATCTTTTATGGGCATCCTTCTTCTTGAAATCTTTTAACAGCGCCTTTGTCACAAATCTGATCCTTTCTATCTTGTAATTCTGCTTTGACATCCATACTTCAGCTTAACCATAGTTTGTACAAGAAATGCATTTATTTTCTCTTGTATGCTAAGTTACCTGTGGCTGTGTCTGAATGTGGACCTTATGCCCTACACATGATTTTGTAGGGGTGTCCAAACGTACTTTGGGGGAAAAAATTTGTCTACTCCAAATAATCCACAATGCATCTTGAAAAGTAGTGAGCATGGATGGTGACTAGATAGGTCAATATGGACTACAATGCATTGCAGGGTGGAGCTTACAATGGCAGAAATGGTATGAATATAAAAAGAAAAAAAAACACATATAGAGCATTCTATTTTTTATACCTTTATATTGAATATATATGATACAAAGAAAGAACAAAATGCAATATAAGTAAAAAGCCATTTTCACACCAAATTGGATTTGCAATAACACCCTACAGTCTGTTGTGGTTGCCATAGTTACAGCTGAGAGTCACTTGATGTGTGACAGCAAGAAAGTAGTGAGCTTCGTGTCCGAATCTCACTATCAATGGTCCAAATCTATATGTATATGGTCTGAATTGCAAGCAGACTTAGTGTGCTATGTAGTGTAGCCAGGCGGCAATGTATGGTGGCCGATTTTGAAGCTAACTGGGAAGTGAAAATAACTGCAGTTCAACCTTCACCGCTAGAGGACTGGCTTCAGGTGAGAGAAATCCCTATAGACTGCCATGTTAAAATGTCCAATTTCACAGCTGAAATAAACATGTTTACAGCCTGGTTCAAAAAACCCTTTTAGATTTAATAGGTCAAATTTACCGTCATGACAACTCTTTTTTTCTAATGCCTCCATTTCGATGTTATTTCAATCTTAAATTTAGAGGCGTGTCCTTTTGATTGATATGTGTCAGAAGTGCTATTAGCACAATCACTGGTTGCAGCTGCGTACTTCCTGTTGGCTCCACTGTGACGGATCCCTCTCAGCTCCACTTTTTCATCTATTTTTGGATTTTCCAGTAATGACGAAACACCAAGATGGCGACGGTAGGACCCGCCTAAAGGGTTCAAACCAGCTCTTCAGAAACCTATGAGTGACGTCACGGACACTTTGTCCATAAATTTTATAGTCTATGACTGTAGCCCTATGAGGGGTTCATATAGGCTGGACATTTGGACACAGACTGTGTTCTGGATGCTGTAGGATTAACACCAACATATTCAGAATGTGGGTTTCTTTTCTCTGACTTGAGGGAAAAGGTGTAATTTTATGCAGGAGCAAGAAGATCAATACTGATTTCAAGTTCCTGCATTAACTTAATCTCATTAAATATCCACATGGCTTGCCTTACCAATCCAGCTGTATTATGTCGCTGGACTTATATTCAGCTTGTGTAATGAGGAAATCACAGGAAATAAAATTCATTATAAACCCACCACCTATTTCCATCAAGACTTGTTGTTATTACCTAGTGAGATTATGCTGTTTTTGGTGTATCAAGTGTATTATTAAAAAGTTGGAGCATTTTTTCAGAGGGGATATTATTCCAGACATTAACTCCTCTAATCGCATTAATCAAATTTGATTTTAATCCAATCCCTGCCAAAAAGCAACACAGTGTTTTACATTGTAAAATGAATTTATGCATATTAGAATAAACACAACCATTTAAAACAAAATTTGAGTTTCGCTTTTACACAGCTACACATGGACACTACATATTTTGCCTCTTACCTTGAGGTTGGAAAACATACATAAAGTTAAACACAATACACATGTGGTATGGCCCTGATGTAAGGAAACAGTATTTTGGGAATCCATCCACACTAGGAGTCAGTTCACCCAGCTGCCACCACAGGAACCTCCCCAATGATGGCAGGCAGGTACGACAATAGACATTATAAATTATATCTTTATTATAACTATGGGTACGACCAGTACAGACTGGGCGAAATGTGTAGTTTAAAAGATACATAAGAAATAAGGCAAAACAAAATAAGAGCCTAAAACACATATAAATTGAAAAAAGTAACAAGATATACAATAACACTGAGACACAAATAACTAAAACAAGAATTCAGTTAAAAATGAGTCACAGTAATCAGTTTTAAAATATCACAAACAGTGATTTATGGCAAACAACGAATGTTAATCTGATACTTCTTAAAAGTATGTTGCCAGCAGTGGTGTTAATTCCGGGTCCAGAAAGTGAAAATCCTGTCCAGTTGCTGATCCGACCAGTTACCAGCTGAATTTAATGAGCACAGTTTACAACACAAGCCTATTAGAAAAAAGACATGGTGTAAATGAAAGGACTTTTACTTTCTCTACCAGGAATTGCCACCTATGGTTGCCAGCCAGGTTCTGGAGATACGTCCCATTAGATTTAATCTGATTAAAGTGAATGGAATGTTTCTTGTTGCTTTTTTTAAATAAAAGAAAAAAATCTGTTGTTTCTATTATTCAGGAGCTGTATTTTTTATGGTTAAATAAATAAATAAATAAATAAATAAATAAATAAATAAATAAATAAATAAATAAATAAATAAATAATAAAGTAACCATTTTAACCCATTTGAGTTCAGCATACTCTTATGGCATTATACATAGAGTTTCTGACCTATTTAGAATCCCGTTTTGGTAAAAACTTTACTCAGAATCATCTGGAACACAATCTTATTTTCGTCTTTGGCCCGTTGACACAAGAAAGCAGAAGATTACAAGAAAATTTACAAAAATTTACAAGGGGGTGCTGAATGTCCAGCATGTCAAAAATAAATAGCATTTTACAGATAAATATAAAGAAGTAGCTATTTAGAGATCTCCCCTATACGTTTTTTTCTATTTTGTAATTCACAAGTAAGAACTTTAATAAAATTATATAAACTTTTTTTGAACAAAGAAAGAAATATACTGGAAACTCCAAACTGACGTTCTTCTTTTATTTGATTGGCATATTTTTAACCAATAGAAAGGAAGACAGGTTGTAGGAGGCGGGGCTTCAGTGAACCCATAAACCTTGTTTAAAATGTCTCCTTAACAACCGATCTGAAAGTCAACAGTAGTAGAAGTTTTCGCTGCTTAAAGGCATCGTAAGTAAAGCATTTTGTTACACTCTGTACTTAATACCAACTCATGGTATACCATAACTCCCTTTGTCACAATCATGAGTATAAGTATTATGATTTTGTGGAAGAAAACGTAATTCGGTAGCATCAGCTGATTGCTTTAAAAAGAAAAACAAACAAGCTAAGCTAATCAGCAAGCTAGTGAAACGTGATTTGTTCGCTGTTGCCAACACGATAAGGTCCTTCTTACTAATCGGTTATAGATGTTGTATTGTTATTCAAACTAGAAATGGTTTATTTGGGGTGAAATGTGATGGGATAATATTTTAAGCTAGCAAGTAGCGGCTCAGTGATGTCAGCTAACCTTGCATCCAGTTGGCTCGTGCTTTGCTAGCTAGAGATAGGAGACCGGTATGCAGAATTTTTCTCTCCGTGGTTCTGATTATATGTGTTTCAGGTGGTTGATTTACTTATCGGTAGTTTGGTTAAGCTTTCATGCACAAGATGTTTGATTGCAGGAGTCGGAATGGCTGGCACGGGCGAGGGGAAGAAAGAGGAGGCCGACTATAAGAGAATGCACAGCTTTCCTCTCATCAGGGTAAGACAGCACATCAGGATACAGGACAAGAACTTCAATCCATATGGAATCGCCACTCTTTTACTGTGCAAAAAGAGTGGCGAATTTAAGTTTACTCACATTTCTGTACGAAAATCGTGTTTATTATTAGGCTACACATGAGCTGCAGGTGTGTTATAAAGGCAAGGCACACTTATTTGTAAAGCAAGGTGATTCAAAGTGCTTTACGAAAACCTTAAAATATATATATATATATATTTAAAAAATGAAAGGAAATAACAATTAAAAATGATTAAAAACATGATCAGTTCCAGATTAAAGAAACATTACAAACAGCTATTGAAAACTGCGAACATGAGGGTCTTTAACCTGAATTTAAATAAAGTGTTTGAGCTGATCTGAGGTTTTCTGGGAGTTTGTTTCAGACACGTGGAGCATAGAAGCTGAATGCAGCTTCTCCATGTCTCGTTCTGACTAGATCCAGATGACCTGAGGGGTCTGCTGGTTCATACTGGGACAAGAGGTCTCTGATGTATTTTAGACCTAAACCATTTATAAACCAGCAACAGGCAGTCCCTTTAACAAAGTAAAATGAATTAAGGCAATAAAGACAATTTATTTCTTACTAAGGAAAGATTTTTTTCATACATCCTTGCCGCTGTCATGTCCACATGATGCCTTTGTGGTTTGCAAAATGCATTTACAATAAATCCAAAAATGGTACTGCTTTAAATCTGTTTTTTTATGTATTTCAAATGAATTTTAAATCCTTTAAGAAGATCAGTTTAAGCTCACATACTCTTTATTTACCGGTAGTTTAAAAGACAGAAGACGCTTAAAAAATATGTTTTATTTTTCAGCACACAGACATGCCAGAGGAAATGAGGGTGGAAACGATGGAGCTGTGTGTAACAGCTTGTGAAAAGTTCGCCACCAACAATGAGGTGTGTGTTAAGGTTCTCTGATAGATTCTGATGTTTTGTTGTTGTTCCAGTAGTGAATCCATGTTATAAAATAGCTATAATATAAATAAATTAGAAATCCTCTTGTTCTTTTGTCCTAGAGTGCAGCAAAGATGATTAAAGAGTCAATGGACAAGAAATTTGGCAGCTCATGGCACGTCGTGATCGGTGAAGGCTTCGGTTTTGAGGTCACGCATGAAGTGAAAAACCTGCTCTACATGTTCTTTGGTGGGAGTCTGGCCGTGTGTGTGTGGAAGTGCTCGTAGCACCTCCTCACTTTGCTTCTGGGACTGGGAATAAACACCAGCTACCAGCCGGATGCTGGTTCAACCGTTGTTGCGGCAGGTTATTTTGTTCATGCTACCAGCCACTGTGGCAGACAGTGAAGTTGTCCAGAAGCACATTTAGCAAAGAAAACAATGTGAAGAAAGAAAGAAACTGTGTGCTAGTCACTTTGTCTGGTAAGCATAAAAAATACTTCCTGTCCTGTATGACACAGATTTTTTTCTTTTTGCTTTCTTACCCTTCATGTTACTCATGTCTAGTCAGTGTTGTTGGGAATGTTTGTGAGTGTGAATACGCAAGCAAGTTCAACTTTTTACAAAAACTACAGCCAGCCAGGGTCTCCAAAGTCCTTTATCCTCCTTCCTCTTCAGGGAGTGTGCATGTGAGCGAGTGACTTTACGTGTTCGTGTGTGCTGGACACACACTGTTTTTCGTGTTTTGCCTATTTTGTTTTTAGTAACCTCATAGCGTTATGTTCCAGTCTGAGCACACCTGTGTTCTTCTTTTTCTTATTTCTGTTCATGTTATCTGGAACTTTCAACATATCTTTCTCTGTTAACAGCACTAATCTTTCAATAAACTTTGTAATATTTTATATGCGTACATATTTCAATGCAACCTGAATAATTTTTTTGAAGACCAGGCAACTTCCTACAAGTGAAGGCTCAAGCTCCTGAGCCAAGGAATTAACATGAAATGCCATTTTCCTTGTAAAGATGTTTGTAATTATTCCTAATAATATAAGTCGCTGGGTAATAACGGCTATGCGAAAGATCCAGTGCAATGGACCCCTATGTGTGAACTGACCTGATCGTGCATTAAACTGAAATGTGGTGAACTAGAAAACTAATCGTTTTATTTTCCCTTTGTTCTAACTTGTATTCGTTATTCTTGCACACTTAAAGAAAGGCATTTTAGGGTAAATTTGTGATTAACCAATATATGTTTTTGCATTCTCAGTGGGAAAAAAAAGATATTTAGCAGTGATGCAGAGGAAATGGAAAGACGGGAACTTGTTATGCAGATGATGACTGCGTCTGGTGGCTTTTCTTTATGTCAGTACAGTTTGAACATCTAGTGTGAAAATATGCATAGACGAAGAAGATAATATGCAACACCTGCTCTGCAACAGTCTTAAAATAGGGAATGCACATAAGGACAGACAAAAAAGGCCTTTTCAAAATATCTGACAAAGATTTATGTTCACAAGGACAGACAAAAAAAGTGTCAGAAAAGATAGTGACAGATCTCCCTGAGCTGTGTTGAAATGCTTCTGCTTTATACTTTGAATTTGATGCTTTCACAAACAGGTTTTGATAAAAAAAAAAAGCTCCTGAAATGTTTAGTTGTGCTTGAATGTCCTTGCAAAGTTTTATGCAACAAGGAATAAGCACGCTTGGCTAATGCTCCTGCAAAAATGTCATTGACATCTGTTTTTTGTTACACTGCTGATGAAGATGAAGCAGAAAGTTAAATAGAATCCCACCGCCTTACATTTTCTGTTATGTTTGCATTTTGCATTTCTTTATACTGATTTGGGATAGAAGTCTGGTCCTGCTCCAAAGGTCGTATCAGTGTTCAACATGATTTGGAAATAAACTCTTTTTAAAACTATAATAAATCTACTGTCACAAGTGAAACAGTAGTTTATTATTTTATTCCACACATTACTATCTACTGAAAATAATCAGACTTATTCTGTTTGGGCAGAGTGTGTGTATACACAAATGTAATGTAATATGACATTTTAAACATCCTCAAAAGACCACTGTGACCCAGAAGTGCAGAACAGAGGTCACAGTTATTGACGAAAAAGTAGAATCTGGCAAGTTCTGCCTGAAACGCACAACCTCAAACCAGGTCAGTGTGCACTTTGTGCTCACAAACACATCTCCCACCGTTCCAGCTTTGTCTTTTAATGACGTTTATGTGCAGTACTTTTTGATGTGTCACAGAATATGTTATTACACATGTTAGTTCTAATATTTTCAGGATTTGGATTGTATTGAATCCTTATAAGTAAGTTTCTGATCATAGTGTCTGCTGTTGCATATGTCTTTTAATCATTTTAACTATTTGGCTTTTACCAGAACAGGCTGCTAACAAACATATCAAAGCCATTTACACAGAATCCCGGTTCCTGTTGGAGTTATTGATCCTGGATGTATAATGTATGGAGTTTTTTTCTAAAAATAAACAGGAGAACAAGCATTGCAGAAGGTTCAGATAAAACATGTGGTCTGACCATGTGAGGAAGCATAAATACGTTTTTGAAGGATAATCACTCGTTTGAAGTTTAGATGTAGAGAAACTGTCCTAGTTTGAGGATCTTTGACCTAATTTTGCATGGAAACATTCAAACATTATGACAAACATGATTTTGACAGGGTTACATCTGGATGTGGTGGGATTTATGGCAGCATAATATGCTGATAGCTTTCACCCAGATTTACCTGGCTGACCTACTTCATGTGAGGGAACCTGTATGTTTAGCAATCACTGTTACAGCACTGTGTCTAATCTGGTGGATTGTGTCAGTAAACACGCTTCTGTCATGGGTACTGTCTCATCCATTATTCACCTCAGACAATCTTTAAAGAACTCCTTCCTCTGTTTGTGTCTCTTCTACATCGTTAAATATTCATAAAAAAGTGGCACAAAGTCACTCTAAAGACTATTCAAGTTTATTTGGCCTCAACACTAAAAAACTTTTCCCATGCAGTGTTTGGCAGAAATGCTAATTATCCTGCGAGAGGCTTTATGGAGCTTTTGTCTGAAGTTACAGACATGTTTCCACCAGGGGAAACTGTTATAAGCACTCGCACTTGTATTACCACACAAATTAACTGCATGGTGCCTTTTTCATTGTAGATGTTCATAGGTTCTTTTCTTATTACCTCATTTCCAAGTTTGACTTGATCAGAATCAGCGCATATAGTGTCCACATGTAAACTGTAAACATGTGATGTGAACATAGAGCTGATCATTTCTGTTTCTACTAGCATAAAGACGATTTCTTTAATAATTTATCATGCAACATAATGTCAGTCCCTGCTGCTGCTCTTCGTACTTCTCTCTGGATACGTCATTCTTACGCACTACTCGCAAATTACCTTTTTTTAAAATGCACATCTGACTGTACCTAACTGTATAATGATGCCTTTTGTTTCCATCATAGATTGAGGAAAGTCCACTGAACTGGGTTTAATTTTGTAAGGACATTTTTCAGCCTCTGTGCTGATTGAAATAGTTTAGGGATTAAATTTACTCTTAACTAGTCTGTCAGATCACTGATGTTTGAAGGATGGAGACATCATCTCTACCCCACCTACCCGTAGCATCCTTTCAGCTATGGTATGGTAATTTTTAACATCAATTTACTTTTAGCCTTAAGTGAAACAATAGAAAGTGGTCATTTTGACAAGACTTCAGGTGAGCCATAACTCTCAGTGACAGGTACAGGAATCACACTGCTTTCAGCCTACTCAAGTCAAATTTCCTTTTCTATATTTTTATGTGACTGAAATGTGGTTTTCTTTACATGAGGTTATAAAAGATGAGTCCACTGACTGTTTTGACTTCAAAGAGTTCATGGTCTTTGTACTGTGTCCTCATCCATGTTCGAAAAAGCTCACTATAGTATCTTAGCAACCCTCTTACCACCTGTGATGTGGAAGCTTTGAAGCAATCCAAATCATGTGTATTTAAATCTGGAGATAATAAAGAGAAGGCATCAGTTAGTGGATGAATATAAAATGACCCACAATTCAGCTGCTGGAGAAAAATGACAAATAATAAAGATAATGTTAATTCCATGTGACATTATCTCCCATTTCCGATGCTCACAGATGATATTTAACAGATGAAGATCCAGAGAGTCTGAGAAAGGACAAACAGAGGATTTAGATGAAAGCTGGATACAAGGGGCATCAGAGGACACAGAAATGAGAGAGGAAGATCATTCTTTCATCTGAACAACAGTAGTGGGCTTTTTAAAATTAAAAAATGAGAAACACAATTCAATATTAATGTGTGTGTATGCTTCTGTAAGTGTCTGTGCACAGCAGCTCCTACTTTGACCATCAGCGGCTGTATCTATGCATTTCATCAGCTCAGCTCCAGCCACAAAACAGGGAAACTGTAGAGAATAAAAGAGGGTTGTTGTGTGCATAAAAAGATAGAGGGGATAAAGAAAGTGAGGTGTCTGTGTGGATTAAGCCTAAAATAGCCCATTTATAATTCATCAATAGAGGGACAGAGATGGAAGAGGAATGATCAAGAAAATTAACAAGAAGAAGAAACCACCCAAAATGTTTGAAGTGTTGCATGAAAAGACATTGAAAGAACTGCTGTAACATTGTTTGCATCTTGATTTATACAAGATTTCTGTCATGATTGTGTTTGCTTCAGATATTTAGTTAATTAAAGGGCTTTTCATGCATGTAATATGCACTTTTTTAATTAAGAGTTATTTGAACTTTGAAAATTATATAAAAAAACAAATATAAAAAAAATCTTTTTTTTTATACACTGCATGGAAAATAATGATGCTACTACTACTCAATAAGAGAAGGACCAAGCGATCATACTATATTTAAATTGAAACAAATGTCAGCTTTTTAAATCTACAGTTTGAACCACAACAATATTAGCAAAAAGTTAGTCCAATTAACTTATTGGATATGAAAGAACATGCTTGCATTTCCAAGTTGCAAGCTAAAGTACTCAGTGGCTCTTCAACACCTACTTGTTTGTTTTAATGCGGATGTTTCACGTGCGACTGATAGACAGAAGTATTAGGATGCAGTGTAGGCATAAAACAAGCTTATACAGGACTACTGTTCGCACCGAGAGCTGTGCATATCATGGGAAAAACGCATAACCAGGCATTCTTTTGCTCCATAAATATGTCACATCCCAACAATTGTTTCGGCAGAGATGCTTTCTTAATTTTAACACAACGGGTGTTTCACTTTGGATCATAAAGCTTGAAGAAAATAATATGATCTGATTTACTCTTCAAATCACACTGTAGAGTCTTCCAATAAGACCTACATCTGCTTTGGTGGTTGAGTGGGAAGAACTTTGTACGCGTGCTCTGGCAACA
>JBAMHX010000005.1:17398576-17421201 GCA_037177515.1 Pseudomugil tenellus
ATATATATATATATATATATATATATATATATATATATATATGTGTGTGTGTGTGTGTGTGTGTGTGTGTGTGTATGCAAAAATAATTGTAAGATAATGACTTTGTCCCAAAGTTATTTTTTAAGTGTACGTTTCTCAATAAATAAGCATTTACTGTTCCTGTGTATAGTTTTTACTTTTGTGCAAATAGAGACTAGAATGAAGTTTAAAAAAGACTAATACAGTGCCAAAAAAGGACGGGTTTAAAGACATAAATCAATGAGTAATCTCACTCTAGGATCACTTTAACCTGGCAGTGATCCCCACCTGAAAGAAAAAATAACACACATCCAATTGGGTAAATACTGCCTGGATAGTGGACACACTCTCTTTATACCAACAGTAAAAATAGCAAGAGGAGTTGAATTTTTGTCAGGAGGCTTTTAAAAGACAGAAACACACGTGTAAGTTTTTGACCTTTTTTTTATCTCCATAAATGCAGTTATTTGTATTATTACTGGAATAAATTTATTAGTTTTATGTGAATTGACAGAAATATATCAGCACATATATTAAATTATATAAAGTGCAGTTAAATCCAAGGTTCTTAAAATTCTGCTATTTGATTTGACTACATCATTTTCTTAAGCCATTCTTTTAAAGCCTCTTTGCAGCATGGTTTTTATTTCTTCCATAGCCTTTCTTCCTCTTACCACCTTATGATCTTTTCAGAAGGATGACATGGCGTATGTACCGTCGCTCTAGGACAATCTGTCTTTCCTTGGCGCTCATCACCGTTTTCCTCCACCTCCTATTGGCAATTGTCTCGTTTTCCATTCACCACCTGCCTTGTGACCCCCCACTGCCAACAAGGACACATGTCCTTAGAGACATAACACACACCAGCTACACCTTGGAGGAGGTCAGAGGTCTAGTTGATCCTCCAACCGATGCCAAACAAAGAGACTCATCCTACAAAGATCCGAAAAAATATGACGGAAAGGAATCATTGGAGTCTGACTTGTTAAAGCTGCGGGCGCTGTTTGATCATCCGCTTTACACCATTCCTAGACCCACTGTACCTGAGGATGACTGGCTGCTGAGAGTGAAACCAAAGGTCAAAGCAAGTGAAAGGAGCTCACTGATGTGGTCAGTATGAAGTAAAAAACTATGTGGATTTCTATTTGTATGACTGTGTATCTATGATTTATCATAAATTATTTACAATGATTTGTTACTTAAATTTTTTTTTTTTACAATTTTGCTCTGCAAAAGACAAAACGAAAAAAGTTAAAGTTTCCTTGGAATGCCAATTAAATAGGGACCTTTTTTATTTGCAAGTCTGGTTTTATTACAGTTGGTTTCTTTGCACATTCCTCAGTAATATATAGTGCAACATATTCAGCAGATGGATCAGACTGCAGGGTGCAACACGTCCTTTAGTTGTATTAGACAAAAAAAAATATCCTAAGGATTCTGATACTGTCATAGGTTGCCATAGTGACCCTGTAGGTATGTAGACTGCCATTGTTTTTTTTATTTTACTTTAGTTCTTTTTAGATCTCCCTTTCAGTCTCGGTGCTTGTCACTCGATGATGAATCAGCCTTTTTGATCTCAGGTTGGGGTTTTCTATGTTTTTCTGATTTACATTCTGTTGTGTTCTTTATGCTTAGTTCGTAATGTTTCTTCCTTTCATTTATTCTGTTGTACTTATTTCCTGCCACAGCTGGTCGTCCATTACTGATAACTATTCCTGAAACTTGTTTGCCATTCGTCTCTCAGCATATTATCTGCTTTGTTTTTTTTATTCCTTGCCAGACTGGCATTGTTTGTCATGCTCAGCTGAGTGTATTCTCACCTGCGTTTGTATTGATTATAACTTTATTTTCTTGTGCATCGTTCCTCTGCAATGGTTTCTGTTTGTTTTAGGATTATGTCCTAATTCAGTTCACCTCATTGTCCAGCGCTTGGATACTATGATGTATAGAACCTCTGTGTGTTGTGTTGAGGGAAAAACTAAAAAAAGACTCAAGGAGAAGTCTGGATGACGTAGAAAAGATGATGTTACTACGGAAATGACACAAGGCTCCTGCATAAAAAAAAACATGTTAGAACCTGTTTTGGATGCTTTTGTATTTTTCATTGGGTTTTCTTTTCATCCTGGATTCTACCGTCCTGGAGCTTTTAGATATTTTCCTGTTTCAACACTATTGAAATCAATGGGTCATCAAAAATCTGCAGGACTGTGGCTCCTGAGGCCCAAACTTGCCCATCCCTGCTTTAAATGACAAGATAGTCATTGCTGCATCCAACAGCTCTTTTCAAACAGCATTTGCTCCAAAACTTAAAGAGATTTGGGCTGTTTTTGTGAGGAATTTAATATGATTCTGATTTTAAAACTTTTGTTGTTTTCCTACTACTTAAGTGCAGTTTTTTCAACAAGTGCAGTCTATTTCCAGGGTGAGTGCAAGCCAAGATGGTTATGAAGATGTCCAGTGGAACAGCAGCAGTGCCAGCCACCCTCCATGGCTGCGCTTCCATCTGGGAATCACACGCTGGGGGCTCTACCTGCATACGGACCCCAGTATTGAACTTCTGACTCAGCAGCTTGCCACTCATCGTATTGTGAGCGCAGGTGTGTCAAGTAAAATGCTGTCTTTTGATAAATATTAAACAATATGATACTAGGAGAGCACAGAGCCTATATATAATATTACAGCTGAGGTATCATAAGGCTACATGTTTTCCAATAGAGGAGAGTAGCAATTCATTCAGTTTTACTAATATGGGTAGATCTAGCTTTGCCTGCAGTCAATGCAAAATGGCACTTGGAAAATAACTCAGTCTAACTAACATTACCATTCTCTGCCAAACACGTGGCTGTAAAAGTATAGGGACCACAGGGAAGGAATTCAGAAGAAAGAAGAGTTTGGGGGCAAGACTAAAGGCTGGATTAACTTTAAAGTTGTCCCGAAATGAAAAGCGCTTATGCAGCTTTGAAGGACCATGGAGGTTCAACCTTAGCAGATTTAGTAGAAGATGGTCAACCACCACCAGCTGCAAGATAGCAAACTTTTCACTCACCTATTCTACTTTGGGAAAACTTTCTAGTGAGACTTTTTTCAGCAGATCATTAATTCCTGAATTTCTCTCAAATAAGTAAACATTAGAAATTTAATATGTAAAAAAAGTATTTTAAGAAAATCTTTGACTGTAACTGAATAAGATTAAATTGAGGATGGTTGAGAATAATTTTCCTGAGAGGCGTAAACATTTCTCTTGTGAGAGAAACAGTATAATATTTCATTCTTACATGGGGACATTTTTTGTCAAATAGCAACAATAATAAAGGTTGTAATGTTATAATGATAAAAAAAACAATGTTGTAATAAAGATGTTATGATCTTCTTGTATCAAATAATTTGATAAAATCTTTGTACTAGCTTGTTAGCACATACAGCATTTTCAAAAAGTTGCAGTAACATGACAACGATTGATACGGGGTAGTATTTAAGGAAGAAAGAGAGTTTTCTACAGGGCTTGAAAGTCAATATTTGATATGATCACCTTTATAATAGCTGTTCTATATGCTTAATTCATCGTCATCCACAGCCTTGACACTCAGACAATCTTTTCTTAAAAAAAAAACAAAAACAAAAACAAAGAAAAAAAACAGAAAAATATCTTAATGTACTATTCAGGACTAGTACTCTGGGCTTCTTGGATGATTTTTCCATGCTGTTCTTTGGATGTTGTCTGCTGTTTATTCTGTTCTTTCTTCAGATGGTCCCATACTGAGTAAATAATGTTGAAGTCAGTGTTGTATGAAGTATTTATCACTTCATAACATCTGTTACTACTGATTTTCATTACAGTTCAGTGTAATTTGGCTTTTCTCCATCCTAAAGAACAACTTCTATAAACCATTCTTCCATGAAAACCCTAAATCCACTGGAAAACAAGATACAGCTCTCTGGCCTTAACCGGTTTTTTTCATTTCTTCAGACCATAACTTCAAAAATCTGATTACCGGTATATCTTTGTGCTGTAGGTCTCTCAGGTGTTGTCACTTATTTTTTCATACACTGGTGTGATAATGTCTTTAAACTTCTGCATAGTATTGTAATTTTAAATCATATTTACACTTTTAAAATCCCAGTTTATCCCTAATCACATGTGCAACAAATATATATATTAAAAGTAAATGTTTATTAGATGTAGATAATCCTGACCTCTTAATTTATTCTTGATTGTATCATATAAAATAGAGAGAAACAGGTCCAATAATGAGAGCATGCAAATAACCTCAAATAATAATGGCAAAATATATAAAAATTTTAAGCCCATTGATAAAAAATACTGATAAATTATGCAATAATAAAACGCTGGCTAACATTTAAGATGGATTTGTCTAACATATAATCATGATGTTGATGAAATGTACGTTGTAAGAAACATGTTTGGATGAAGCTGTATGTGTGCCTGAAGTGTGTTCTGTCTTTGTAATGACGCACATATGGTCTCTCTTACATTGTGTGTGATAGCTAGGTTGGTCACAGCATGACATGTGCATGTGAGTGCACTCAGTGCTTTGTTGCCATGGTTAAATTTTTTGTGTTGTTTTTCAGTGCAGAAGACTGGGGGGACACAACTGAAGCTGGTGATGTCATTTCCAAACTACGGACAAGCCTTGTTCAAACCTATGAAGTAAGCAGCATATGAATCAACTAGCACACTGAATAGACACAAGGTGTTTAATGAAATAGCTTAATAAGAAGAAACATTTCATATTATTCTTTTTAGATATTTATCTTAAATGTGTGTCTGTGGATGAGGAAGACTATGTTGAACAGAAACCTTTAGCCTATGTTTACTCTGATGAGGTCAGTTTTTGACTTGATTATGGATTGTGTTCGTTCCTTTGCCTTTTCCATGACAGGCAAGAGAGACATGAAGAGACCAACTACAACCTTTACTACTTCTCGGACTTTGAGAGACATAATGCAGAAATAGCTGCTTTTCATTTGGACAGGTACAAAGAACTTTTTTGAATAATAATAAAAAAAAAAGACTAAAAATATCCCAGTGAGCACCATGGCAGAAATAATGGATGAAATGTCTACATAATGAATGCTTGTTATATAAAACTCTTTCTCCTCCCACCCCTTCCTTCTATGTCTTTTAGTGTCTTTTATCTCTGCACTTGACCTAATCTTCATCTCACATCTTATTTTAATTCTCTCTCCAGAATTTTGGGTTATAGAAGAATTCCTCCTGTGGTCGGGAGGTTGGTGGATGTGGTGAAGGAAATCAAAGATGTCACCACTGACCGCAAGTTGGCCAAAACCTTTTTTACCTCCCCTGGTACATATTCAACTATTAATGCACCCTGCTTGAATTGCCTTTGAATTTCTGTTTAAAAATCTGTGAATAATCCTCTTCCCTTCAAGTACCAAGCCCCCCATACCACTTCAGTTCCATTTTATGTTGCCATTGCTTTCACTGATTTCTCTTCACTCATCTCTTTCTTCACCTATCTGTGCTCCTCTTGCTCCTCCTAGTGGGCAATGTGTGTTTCTATGGCCAATGTTCCTACTACTGCTCCACTGAGCATGCTGTTTGTGGACGTCCCCGGGATCTGGAAGGCTCCTTGGCTGTCATGCTGCCAGATCTCTCCCTGGCGGGTCGCCGGAGCTGGAGATCCCCATGGAGACGCTCATACAGCCGCAGCAAGCTGGCAAAGTTAGTGGACACAGATGAAGCGGTGTGATGGAGGACATTAATTGATTCAGCACATCTCCCCTGCATAAAAAGAAAGCTTGTAATAAATGTAGCTTTTAACAGGAGGCTGTTATTTAATCTGTTTTAAACCCTAAACAGAGCTAGAGATATAATTTATTTTAATAAACTGCAATATCTGTGATTTTGCTCACAGAAATACTTTTGTGTTTCAGGTGGGAGACAGACCCTGATTATTGTTCAACAGTGAAAAAGACCCCACCTTACGACAAAGGCACAAGGCTGGTGGATTTTATGGATATGGTCATCCTGGACTTCCTGATGAGTATGTTAATCTGTGTATAGCCTAGTGGTGACAAAGTTCTGCTTGCACAACACACACACAGCAGAGTCTTAAAGGTCCAATGGTTTTGCTCTCATCTTGGTAAACAGCAGAAACATTTGGGTTTTTAAAAAGCTTTTTGAGAATTTAGATTAAATTTTTCATAACACATTTTTTTAAAAAGCAGAAAAAAACACACAACGGTGAAGGTCCTGCTATTGTGGACGCTGACTCACTAGCACCATCAATAATGATGTTTTCCTGCTTTGAAATGTCACAATATCTGGTGCGGTTCAAACATTTTTTTTAATTACCTTTTAGCATCGGTCTTATGAATAAGTCACAAGACTTGTGACTCATGTGGGATTGAAGCAGTGCCATTTTCTCTGAGAGCATATAGATTTATGATTATGAATGTGAAAAGAACATCTGATTCTGAAGATTTTTCAAAACACACCATAAGAAACACTTTGCAACAGATACACACAAAAAAGAAAAGAGTATGCATCAAAATAAATGCAATGTGCATCCATCCCTCCTTTCTCTAAGACAATAAAATAAGATACATTTTTAGATGTTATTATCATACACAGAACATAAAGTTGCTAAAAATGTTAGCAGTAGAAGCTGAAAACTGCTGTATATATTAAAGGTTTTAGAGAAAACAAAGAAGTCTAAAATAAATGCTGAAAGACAACATTAAACATGTAACATTAGGACCTTAGGCAGCACTTCACAAACAGATAACTGTGTAGCAGAGTTCCCTCCAGGGGCTTAAGAATATATCTGAAAACTCTTGCCAGTTAATTGCTACACCACAAACATAAACGATAAACACAAAAGATTCTTGTCTTAGCTCTTTAAATGAACCGAGGCTAACTTGAAAACCATGAGTTCAGAATCCTGCATCTTGATAATTTCTTTTGAGGGAACACTACTACATTACATACGAATAAAGAATATGCCTAACCTCACTTTGCATGTATGGGAGAATGGCTCCAATGTAAAACTGCTCTGCTAAACTGAATGTTGTACTGGCCTGCCTCCAGTTCAGACTCGTCACCCACTGCAAAAAGTTGAACACAATGCAGGCAGGCCTGGGCAGCAGAAATCTTGTTTTAACCTCAATAGACATTTTAGCCTACTCTTTTAGTATTTCATGGCCCAACCAGTAAAACCAACCATACATAGCCAAAGCTAGATATAATAGACTGTGACCCAAACATTACAGCCTGAAATAAGTTAGAGATAAGACCATGCAGGGCCTATCTGTTCAGTGTGTCAACAACAGTAGCTCCTGTCCTCAGCGAACACTGCTATTCAAGGACCAAACATGCTGGGAAGGCAAAATGACTTTTCTTTAACTTGGAGTGGTTTGAAAAGAGAGAAAAAAAACCTAAAGGTGCTTCTGTCACAGTTCTTCTGTTGAAGAGAGATTTGAATCAAATTTAATTGTTTAACTTTAACATATTTGTTTTAAAACAATTTACATTATTTAGAAAAACGTCCAAGCACACACACAGTGCCAGTTTTTAATCTCATATAAATGATATACTTATTAGAAAAACATTTACAAGGGGTAAGCATTTTGACTTAAGCAGCTCCACACTCCAAAGGAAGTTCCTGCACGTTACCATAGAAACAAGTCGTCGCCGTGGTTGCGTGTACAACTTCTCAACAGTCAGGTAAGAAAATCTCTGAAGTTAGCTTAATTTGTTGGTGTCTTGTAAAATATGCTACTTATTTAGACTAAGAAGGATTACACGCTGTTCTCTTCTATCTGAAGTTCTGCATTATGAAAATGGGTTGAGTATTTTAATCAACAAAATAACCTCATAAAAAAGTTAGCATATTTAGCTAACGAAATGCTAAAACTCTTTCATACTCAGTTTAACAACGTAAGTTTATGTAATATGGATAAACCTGTAAGAAAGCGTCTTATTAGGTAGATCGTATTCACCAGAGGCTATAGCTCTCTTATATACAATATAGGTGTAGAGGTTACTTAGACAATGCAAGCAAATAATTCTGAAAATACAGCAGCAGTAACTGGTATTTACCAAAATACAACTGTTTAGATAAAGTTAAGTTATTAGTTATAATTATACTTAGAAATCTTTCTACCTTCTTAATATGTGGCAGACAATTCTGATATTACAACAGCAATACCCATAACTGATATTTACCAAGATTATGTGTGCTGTTTGGAGTTATGATCATTGTTATACTATAGATATTTCTCATTTCTTTTATATTTACCTGTAATTGAGCCATGTTTTTAATGTAGCTTGTTGAAAACAGGATGTGGACAGTGGTAAGACTAAATCATGTTTTTCTTTTTTCTTCAGAAATTTCAGCAAATCAATACAAACACAGTGAAACGCTGCTAATGGTATTCATCTAGAGCTCAGCAGCATGTCTGCTGCTCCTTCAAAGACACGATCCAGTGCTGGATCTTCTCAGATTAAATCAAAATCTAAATCCAAGGTTAAAAAAAAGCCCCATTCTCCTGAACTGACTTTACCTCCTCTGTGCCCACAGCCTTCTTTCTCTGTCTTTAAACCCCTATTCAGCTTTGAACCCATCTTTAAAAATGTGCCCTTTGACAGACCATCTGTCCCAGAGCTACCTTATCCTGCTGCTCAGGTAGGACCTGGAGGAACCATTGTTCAGGCAAAACGGACAGAAGGACCTCCATCAGTGGCCTCAGCGTTAGGGGCTCCTTTCCCAATCAGAACACCTCAGTTGAAAGGACAAAGGTACTGATAATAATTGCTGGAAAGATTTGGTTTTCTCAGTTACCGTTTTTAAAACCAGTTGTCGCAGTTGTAGCAAGAACTTTAGACAAGCGTAATGAATATGTAATGATTGCTATGTGTAAAACCTAGCTATGCCTTGTTAGACTTTGACACAACTTAAGGAGAAAATGTTTTTTTTTACACACTTTCGCTTTAACCCCTTGTGATGCACACATCTGGTAACATTGTTTTGGTAACATTTTTTTTTTATCAGTCACCAAATACCTAAAAAAATAGCAATATTTTACTTCTCATTTTGGCATCCAAACAAATTCCTATTTTATCGGTTTTGCTATTTATTTATGTTCCTATAAGTTTAACAGAAAAAGAGGATTCTGTTGAGGTGGAAACTTACAAAAACCAAACAATAAGGACAGACGGAAAAGCAACCACATTGAAAAAGCGTCCTCGTACTGGCATTGATGTTGCTGAGATCTTTGCCCAGAAAAGAGACTCAGAGTTTTATTACCTGAAAGTAATGAACAACGACACTTACAGGTAAAATCTAGAGGAGATATGTACCTTTGCCAAATTTCAGACTTTTTAAAGTGTTTCATACACGTTTTAAAATAATTTTTACATTTATCTAAAACAAGTTTTTCTCTTTGTTCTAAGGCCCTATGACCTGCAAGTTGTTAGTTCCACTGATGCCGGCTCTGATCACTACATCTTCTCCGCTGACACTGTACTTCATGTGACAAAGACAGGCTTTGGTGGAATAGTCAGCCTTGCAGAGTGGTACAGAGAATGTGTTTTATGGACTGCTTTACAGAAGATCCCTTTCTTTAGGGACTTCAGACTTCGTAAAGCTTTTGCCTGGTAATAGGAATCAGCCACACTTTGCATCGCTAACCGCTGCAGTACAAATAGTGTCATGATTTTTATCATGGTTTCTTATCATATCTGTAAGTTGCCTTATATATTTGTATTGCAGGTGGCAAAAAAATGTGCACATGGCTATTTTTCATCGCAGGTGTAAGAATTTGAAAGATATGCTACTTCTAGCTGTGCCGCAGTTCCGAAATGCTCTTCATTTGTTCACTGGGTGAGTTAAGTATTAATTATTATTATTATTGAAGTCCTGGTCATTATACATGTGGACACATATTTGTAGTGTTACATCGGACTTGATAGTTGCTTGTTCTACTGGTTGGACATACTACTTTTAACTTGATATCTTTGTATAAACTACAGATTATTAAGACAATATTATCTTTTTTTTATCAGAGTAATCGAAGAACTTACAGAGACACACTGGATGCCTCTGGATGGTTCTAAAACTTACACACTGCTGGAATTCAGGACTGAAATGATAAAGAAGAATCAAGAATGTTTTGTGATCTTGGAGAAGGTAGCTCAGTATTATGCTGACATTCTGAATGTGGTATGTCTATTTCCTTTTTACTTTTGCTGAGACTAGAAGTGATTATGGACTTACATGAAATTCATATTTTCTTAATAACAAGACTATGAAGGACCTTTCAAAGAATATTTTAGAATTTATGGATTTAAATAAGAAACTATTCTTTTAAATATCTAGACTCCGCTTAATTTTTTTTAAATCTCCAGGTGAAAAGAGAAAGCTATCGGACACACCAGGAGCTCCAGATGCAACTAAGACTTTCCAAAAGACCAAATGAAAGACATGAACCTATTCACCTACACTTGGCTTACCAGCGTAAGCTGAAGAAAGAGTTAGAAGAGTCTGAAAGCGTCTTGCAGAAACTGGGAAACTTTGCAGCCCTGGTCCATCAGATGATTGTGCAGAGTGTTGTCACAATCATCCAACAAGACGCCATTTCTTTCCTCAGTTGTCTAAAGGTGTCAGAAGAACATCCAAAACTCCATATACATGCAGTATTTTCAATATTTTCAGAGCATTGCATCAGCTTGCTCTCATACTATCCCTACGAATACTGATAAATGCTGAAACTGAAACACTGGAAGTCACCATAAGTGTCAATGTTAAATGAAATAACAAGGAAATGAACATTGACTCAGAATTAGATTTAATTAATAAAATTCATTGATGTGTTTTTGTTTTTAGAGAATGCCATACCAGCAGAGTTGCCTATTTCATACTGAGCTTTGTTTCAGTGAAAGTAGTCAGCTGACCATCGATCCGCCAGTCCATGCGTTTCGAGAAATAGTTAGTGGATGCCTCCTGACAGCTGGTAACTCTATTATTCAGGTACTTTACAGTAAAGCATCAATACAGACATCAAACTCTTAAAAGGATTTATATTTGAGTTTTTTTTCTAAAATAAATATACGTTGTGTGTTCTTTCATGTCATGATAATGGATTTATGACAATACATTTTTTTTTATCTCTGGCAGATGTGTGACAGCTGTGGATTTTTCCAGGAGATCAGCAACACTGTACACAGTCGTCATCACGATTTAATATCCCATCTCATCTGTAATAAACTGTCAGGTATGATACTAAGTTTGATCATTTGTGTTGAGATAGTTTTGAGTAAGTGGTGACAAATCTAAAGATTTGTGATTTATTCATTTGCAAGCCAGAATAGTTGTTTTTTTTTCTCTATTCCTATCAGAGAAAAACAGTGACAGCAGGATTGGTCCATCATTCAGAGATATGTCAGCTCACCAGCTGGTGCTGCCTGGAGCAACCGTTCAAATGGTGGAAAGCAATATGATGCATGGCTGTTACTATCCTCTCTCCAAGACACAGATAGAGTGCCAGATTGGCATCAATGACATTACAAAACAAGCTGACAGTGAGCAAGTCAAGATTATGCAGGCAAGAATGAAACTAATCACTCCCAATCCAATAAGCAATACCATTAAAGCATAGCTTTTATACATGAAGAAGAATTTAGAGTTCTGTGTGTTTTTAATATTCTGATTGCTCTTTGTATAGGCTGCAGAACTAGAAATCCAGCAGGTGTGTGAGAGTCATGCATGGCTGGGAGACATTCATTTGTTTGTAAGTCAGTGGAGTCCAGTTTGTTTAGAATCGATGAAGGGTCAGCCTGCTTCTGTGTACGAGGAGCACATTAAGAAACTGCGAAACTGGGCTGAAAGAATCAACACAGTTGATGCATCAATTTCTACGTCCAACCAGCTATTTATAATCCATTGTACCCACACAAAGGAAAGTCTTGGTATGTTGAGCTTGCAAGAAGTAAATATGTATTTTGTGAAAGACCTTTGAGTGTTACTCACAATTAACACCCCCAGAATGCCAACTCATTCATTTTAATTTCTGCATGTAAGCCTCATTAAACAAATTCAATTGATGTATTGCCATTAAAATAAAATAATAATGAAATACATATTTTTAAAAAATGAAAACACTTCCTATCCAGTACTTTGCTTGAGGTTAATCATCGCTAAAAATTCTGTGTATAATCTGTTGTATCTGATTATGTATCTGTGTATAATCTATTTGTTGTTGTTCCTTAAGGGCAACAACTTCACCTAATTGAGCAGCAAGTGCTGCAGCAGCTGGTTGAGCAGACAAATCTCTGCACACAAAATTTCATATTGGTCTTGGAGAGGATTACATCGGAACTGGAAAAACAACCTGAAGGATTAGAGGACTTCTCAAAATATGCTTTGAGGGTACAGACACTTTTTAATTTACACATTTGCATGGACAATTTAATAAAAATAGAAATGAAAAAAAAATAATGCTTCAGAGAAATTGGTGGCTTCTTACGCAAACTATCTAAAGCAGCCTGAATGTATGACAAATATATTATTAGCAATAACACCATAAGGGCTTTAGCCTTGAAAAATCTTGTTGAAACATGTGGGTCTTGTGAGACTTTTCTTTGCTTATGTAGTCATTCTAAATTATTCCGCCAGAAGACACTGTCCTGTTAGAGCCAATGTTTTCTGTATTTAGATTCCATTTTTCAAAAATATCAGGTGCTGCTTGGCTTAGTCAACAATGCAGTACTTTTTTTTTTAAACACACATTAACAACCCAGGTTTTATACATTTAAAGAAGTCCTTTTTTGCCCTTTGAGAAGCGTATGAAAGGAGATAATGGATATATTTTTTTGCCAAAAGAAATTAATGTGCAAACATTCCCTTCTCTGTGCAGGTGAGGGAAACAGCCAAAACGTTGACTGACTTAGAGAAGTGTTTGGAGTACAACCTTTCCCTCCATAGTTCTATTTGCAGAACCTACAGAAAGCTGACTGAGCAGGAGCTGACTTTGAAAGAAAAGGTTAGGTGGCATTGAAATGGGAATAATATCTTCTTACCTTTGCTGTTTAGTTGTTAGCATTTTCCTTCTGCACTATATTCTGTTTTTTGTTCTGTTTAGATGCGAGACTTGTGGAATTATTTATTCTCCCTCTTGAAGGAAGCAGATAGCCTTGTGAGGCAAAAGCTTCCTATAATGGCTAATACTCTGGACACCACAATTTCATTGTTGACCTGTGACCTTAAACATGTAGTCTGCAAGGCTACATCTGGACCTTTCCTCGAGCAGAGCCAGAATGCTAGTGAGATTGTCCCCAAACTGAACCACATGTGTGCACATGTACAAGCTCTCTATGAAGAAATAAAACAACTTAATAGGAGCAGTGAAAGCATGCAAGGTGAGAAAATATATAAATATAAAAAAATTAGACTTAAGAAATGATGTGCTGAAGTAATGACGTTATTTTAGATGTAATCTCTTGGTTAAATGAAAAGAAAAAACAGACATATTTGGTCTGTAAATAAAAAAGATGGAATTATAAAATCTTGGATTGCTTTGTTCTGTTGCCTCCTCTGTCTTTGTTAGAACAAACAATAGATCTGACCAATGTAATAGCTGATGTCCAGATGGTCATAGCCCGTAAAGAGTTGTGGCAAATCAAAGCTGAATACACTACCTGGGTTGAAGAGTGGAAGCAACAGCTATTCAGTGAGGTAAAATGTTATTTCACTCCTTTATGAATTGATTTCAAGGCTGTAAAATGTATTTGTAATAAAGGCACTGATCCAAATGTATTCATGATGACAAAATCATATAATTTTATACAACTAAATAATCGTGCCTTGATAAATTGGCTTCTTTGATTTAGAGAAAACATACTGTTTGTCCAAATCTGATATGCACACATGCATTCTTACACACTGCTTAACAAACATATGCAAATATAAAATATAGAAATATTGATATTTTTGTTGCAATGCACATTGAGGTGTCATTTTAAATTCTTGCTCAGCACCTTTAAAAAGTAGAAAGTACGCTTTTGTTTTTATCTGTAGGCAGCTATGCTTTTGTTCTCAGGATGTGGTGTCAGAAGCTCTGGGGAAAGCTATCACGTGGAAAAAGCAAGCAGAAAAGTTGACAACTAGCATACCTACTGATGATCCAGTGCTGCAGGAGACTCTAGAAGTCCTGGAAGACTTATGCCATCAGGTTGAAGTCATGGTGAAGCTGCACAGCACCAAACTTAGAGGAAAACACTGGAAAGCTATTTTCCAAGGTCAGAGACTTTTCCCATATTGTACTTCTTATGTATTTTGTGAATCAAAGCCTTTCTGACTGGATGAAACTGATTTTCCCATGCCTTCCAAAAGGCAGGGGCCTGCCATATGTTCCAGAAAAGCAAGTAATTGTTGCTGAAATGATGTCTCAACAACTTGAAGCATATCATAAACTAATTAACAAAGTAAGTAGCTTATAGTTCATGTCCAAAAATGGTATCCCTAACAAGAGCCAGAACAAAGCTGTTAATATTTAACAAGACTTACAAGACATTTTATTTTGTCAGGTATGCAGGGATGCACAAACAGAGTGGAAGATGGAGCAAACCTTCCAAAAGATTTGTCTACAATGGAAAGACAAAGTCTTCCTGCTGACTGAATTTACTCCCTGTGTCAAAGAGAAGCCTTCAGAAAGCATCATTTCACATGTCTGTACTACAAAACCACATTCTTGTGATGATGCCCGGTTCACCATAACTGGTAACACTAAATAGAGCCCAGCACATAACTAACATTAATGTAGTCATTAAAGTCTTTACAGGTTTTTGCTGAATTACTACTTTTGTTTTTCCTGCTGAGAAGAAATGTGTCAATAGTCTATTTACGTGTTGCTGAAAATTGACATGGCTTCTCTTGTGCAGGTTTAGAAACACTCTCTGCTGAGGTTGAGAATGATTTAATAACTCTGTCCACCATACTGATGTCAGGACACAGTGTTGAGTTCAGACTGCAGTTGGAGCGTTGGGTTCAGTCACTACAAGAACTTGGTAAGGCAGTGATTAGGATAGAATTAAAGAAATGCTTTTATGAAGACAAAACAAGAAGACTGATTTATTAGAATTGATTGTATTGTTTGCTTTTTGCATTTTCTTTAAACATTGATAGAGAAGCTGTTTAGCTTATTTGAAAGATATCAGCAAATGTGGGTCTTCCTGAAAAGAACATTTAAAGAAACATCCTGTTGTGATCAAAGGCTAGATCTGGTACGTCCCATACAACAATATATGTCATTAAAAAAGAAACATTAATTTATTATATATTGTTTAAGGTTTTACATTAAAATGTTTTGTATGTGTTTTGTTTTTTCACAGCTGAAACACTTCCAACCAGTTGACGAGACTTTTAAGGAGTTGATGCTCTCAGTATCATCTGACCTCCATGTGTTGAACTTTGTTCCCACTGAGATGAAGGGCAGATTTAGTGGAAGTAATCTTCGTCATATTCTCACGGATGGTTTGTCGACAATGGAAGTTATTCACAATCAAATGCTGGATCTTACTCACAACTTCTGTGAGCAGTTTCCAAGACTGTGGTTCTTAACTGACAGGGAAGTAATGCAGCTACTTTCTATTTATCCAACACCTTTTACATTGCAACCCTTTGTTTGCAAATGCTTTAAAGGAGTGCGTAGGCTTGAGGTGGACTGTGACACGTCATCCAATACAAGCAATATGAAGAGTTGTGGGAGCTCTGCTGAACAGCATAGGCAAATGACACTTCTGGGCCTTTTTGGCAGCCATCAGGAGCACATTGGCTTTCAGGATCCTTTTAAAGGAAATCCTAATGCTGTGATCTGGCTCAGGGACTTTGAGAAACATTTGAATGTAACCATGGTGAAGCTTATGAAACAATGTGCTGCGCTGCGAAATCAGTTTGAACCACCCAGCCAACAGTTAACTTGTGACAAAAAAGTTAGAGACATCCGAGCTTACTATGCTGACAGGATAGAAGAGGCACACCCTGAGCTACATCTGCTCTCTGAATATCCTCTTCAGTGTCTGCTGGTTGTTGAGGAAGCATGTTGGTGCAGTGCTGTTCTACAGGCTTTCCAAGAAAAGAACCCAGCGGTGACATTAAGCAACATAAAGGCTTACAACTTAGCAAAACTGAAAAATCTTGGACACACAATAAGAAACACAATAAGAGTTAAAGGATCTACAAGTGAATCTCTGGTTTCCAAATACTCAATGATGTGTTTGGGTGCTTTAGTGCAGCTTACAATGAATCATATCCAACAGCTATCTCGACTAATGAATTTACCATGTGCACCGGAATCATCTTTTGAGTGGCTGAGCTTGATGAAGTATCATATAAACACAGAAGATCAAATTCTGCAAGAAAATGATAATCAAGCATGTTATGTGGATGTCTTAAACCAACAGTTCCAGTATGGCTTTGAGTATTCTGGACCAGAAGACTTATTGATTGTGCATACCCCGTCCACGGAAAAGGCGATCCTCGGAATTATCCTTGCTCTGACAAGCTCCAAATCTGGTTTTGTGAGTGGACCTTCCATGTCTGGAAAGACAACGACTGTGGTTCAATTAGGAAAAGCACTTGGGCAACAGGTTGTTGTCAAACAGTGCAATGCAAGCATGCAACCCGGTGTTGTTCAACAGATGCTACTAGGTGCCCTTCAGGCAGGAGCATGGCTTTTACTGAGCTCTGTGGAATTACTAACGCAAGGTGTCCAGTCTTTACTGGGACAACTTCTTGTAGACATATACCAATCCTTGTCCAAGTTGCAAAGCAATAAAGCTTCAGCTCTGAATCAGAAGTCAGAGTACAAAAATGATGAAAGGGTCACAGATTGCACAAATCTTTCCAATTCAGAATGTTATGTTGTACTTTCAGGAAAATGCATCTCTGCCAGACCAAGCTATGGGTGTGTTCTCATCTCTTCAAAGGACTTTACATTCACCATTCCAGAGAATCTACGATTTGCAACCAGACCTGTTGGTTTAACACGTCTAGACTGCAGGATTATTACAGAAGTAAAGCTGACCTCCATTGGTTTCTCAGGAGCCATGTCTTTAAGTCATCGCCTGGTGGCCCTGATCAGCTTGGCCAAAGATTATAATTGCCTTCCTGATTTTTTCCCTGATGAACACACCTGCATTCTTGGTATTTTAGAGAAGATCATCTCAACTACTGAAGTACAGTTACAACATGTTGTACGTCAACGAGAAATGTCAGATGATGCTAAAGTTTCACCTGCTTCAAACAGTGATCCTGTACAAAATGTGCCTGTCCAGGTTTTTGAGGAGGCAAAACAAGAAGCTGTAAAGCTGTCTAAACTATCCATCCCTCATCTGTCAGTTATATGGGCTGTAATGGAGGAGACGGCCTTGGTCAAAGCAATTCGTTCTGTTTTGATACCCGAGTACAAGGAAGACTCAAAATTCTACAAACTTTTCAAGGACACATTTCCTTTAGCTTGTCAGTTTCCACTTTTCCAACAATACACTGAAGAAGGAAAAAAAATTCAACTTGAAGATGCAGTTAAAGAGGACTTAGAACAAGCACATCTTTGTTGTGACAAGGAAATAATTCACAATGCTCTTAAGTTGTACCAAGCAGCAAAAGCTTCTCAGGCAGTCATGCTTATAGGCCCCTCAGGAAGTGGAAAGACAACCTGTTACAGAGCTCTGGCTGGGGCATTAAACAGACTTGCTTTTGAAGAAGCAGGGTGTGAGTTTGAAAATGAAAATACAGTTCAAATAAATACTTCACAGGCAGGACCAAAGATGTTTACATCAAACTGGTGCTCCATTGACACTTTGGTCTTATTTCCAAATGCCATGAGCCATGATGAACTGTTTGGCTGGTTCTGTGAAAAGAGGGGGTGGAAAAATGGAGCTGTTGCAAAGGTGCTTGGAAAATGTGATCGGAGATGTTCTCAAATCAACGAGTGGAAAAACAGTCAGACATCAACAGTGACATGGCTGGTAATGGATGGGGAGCCTGTAGGGCAGCCTGGGTGGTTGGATTATATCCTCACACTCTGCACTTCTCAGGATCCATCCCTGCATCTGTTATCAACTGAAACATTTCCCTTTCAGTCAAACTTCAATCTCTTTATGGAAATGACTGACCTACGAAACGCAAGTCCGTCTGCAGTGACCCACTGCAGCCTGATTTATTTCATGGGTACTGATCTGTGGAAAGGTGTGTTGAAGAGTGAAGTAAATGCTCTGTCTGTTGAGCACAAGCTGGATCAAAGCATTGTAAAAATGTGGAATTTTTTGGCTGAGGATCTTTTCCAAAACACTCTGACCCTGCTTGGGCAAAATGATTTAACCTCTGCCAACCACTTTGAAAGAGGAAGTTGTAAAAGATATGGTCTGCAAGAAGTCATGTCATTCGTCAGGATCCTGCGTGCGTTTCTGCAACATTTTGAAGCCCAGTTGAAAAAGCATGAAACCACATCAGAAACAGACAAAAGAAGTATGATAATCATTATTAATAAGCCAATAATCTTTTAACTCTTGCATTGTTTTTTTTTTTACTTTTCATAAAGTTGTATCACTTTTCTTCCATTTCGCATGTACCTTTAGATGAGACCAAAAAGAAGGCCACCGATACCCAAAGCAAACACGAGCTGCTTTGCAGAAACCTTTTCCTGGTGGCTTACGTTTGGGGATTTGGTGGACATCTTCACTGTCGGTTAGAGAAACTAAAGAATGGAAACATTTCAATGCTGTTTGTATTTATGTGTACAAAAATACAAGCTTTTTTGTATGTTTACTTTCAACACTAATATTTTTCCAACTGCTCTGTTTCTTTCATTAGCCACTGGCCACAGTTTGATTTGTTAGCCCGGCAGGTGCTGTTCACTTGCAGGTACAAAATTGAGGTTCCAGATGAAGAGAGTGTGTTTGAACACTTTCTTGCCATCAGCAGTGAGATGTGCCCTAAGAGCACACAGCTGACAAATTCAGTTATTCCAGAGGTACCAAGTATTGTACCTATCACAGAGAAAATACTTTAAATACACTATTTACCACGTTAATATGCCTTTTGTTCTCAGTTTTATTGTATTTTTATTTCACCTTCAAGTCACAAATGTCTTTAATGTATTTACACAGTATGGAAAATACAAGCAGCTCCTGAGCCTGATGCTGGCGGCAAACCAGCCAGTATTGATTGCGGGAGAGCCTTCTTCTGGAAAAACAACACTCTGCAAAACGTTACTAAGTTTTGACAAACCACACATAAACCTTCCGGCAAGTCCACTCCTGAGTTCCAGAGACGTGCGTAATATACTGAACATCATCTGCAGCCAGAAGAGCTGTAAAGATGCTGCTGGTTTCATAAGAAAACAGCCTAGATTTCTCCTGTTTGTGGATGACCTGCATGAAGCTCCTTGTGGTAAATACGATAAATTAACTAGTGTAAATCAGATTATAATCTCATTTTGTATGATAAAATACTTTTTAAGATCAATATGTCTGTGTTGACAGATGCGAATGGTAAAGCGTCAATGGCTCTGGAGACTCTGCGTCAGAGTATTTCAAAGGGAGGGATTCTAACATTTGATACTTACGTCTTCAGCTTAATGAGTTCTGGACTTGTTAGCTATATGACTACGTGTTGTGTATTTGGATTAGGCAACCAGTGCAGTAACGTGGTATCCTTACGCTTATCACGGCTGTTCTCTATCTTTGTGCTCCCCAGCCATTCTACTGATCATATTTTGTCTCTCCATTCTCAACGGCTAAAAATGTGGCTCAGTGAAATACCACTAAAGTTCAGCAGTGAGGACATGTCAAAATGTGTTATCACTGCCACTAAACAGCTGTACCATGCTGTTTGCAGTCAATTCCAGTCTAAAGCACTGAGGCCCCATTTGAGATTTTCCTATCATGACCTTCATAAAGTGTTTTCAGGGATGTTACTGTCACAGAGGGACATCCTACCAACAGAGACCATGCAAGAAAGTCACAAGGGACAGTCAAAGCCTCTTCTAGCACTCTCAGGCCCATCAGCAGTTCTGAACATCATACATCTCTGGATGCATGAGTGCTTGCGTACTTTTAGTGATAGACTTTGTACAGAGGATGAAAAAAAAACTTTTCTGTCACTTTTAGTCAAGACAGCAACAACTCACTTTGAAAGTAAATGGTTTGATAACATCCACCCAGACAGTTTAGATGACCCAGCTGCTGTCATGACCCAAGCAGTTTATGTATTACCTGTAAACAAAACATCTATCTGTAAGCCGATAGATCAGAATGTTATTACAAATCTGATTGAAGAGCCAAAACCAGCTGGCCAGTCAGACTTTCATCAGAAAGGCCATAGTCTAACAGAATCTTGTTTTGAGTCTGAAAATCTATACTCAGAAGATGAAAACTCAAAAGCTCACCCTTTGCAACCAACCATTCTTCAGCTTTCAGATGATTTAATGGCTAACCTTGTCTATGGACCTGAGTCCTTTGAGGCACTGCAGTCATTGAATCAGCTACACAAATTTAAAAGTGGGTGCTCTTATCAGAAGCAAAACCTTGATACAGTTCACCTTCAGCTATCTGAACTCCTGGACAGGAAAGAGAAAGAGAAAGCAAAGGAAGTCGATAATGCCATAACAAACAGATATTTTGTACACAGAGATGCGGTTGGGCAGCTGTTACACATACTCAGGGCTTTACTCATACCTGGGGGTCATGGAGTACTCCTAGGTTCAGACAGAGGGACAGGCCGTAAAACCACTGTACGTTTAGCTGCCTACCTGACAGGTTATCAGTTGATGGAAGTATATTTGGATAATGAAAATCAATTGCATGAAATCCTGAAGGAGGCTGGGAATCGGGCTATAGCAGATGGGGTTAATGTCATCATACTGGTCCATGAAGAAGTCAGTCTATCCATCAGAGAAGAAATACTGGTAGCGATGGCCCAGAGAACCTACCCAGCCCTTTACACAGAGGACGAGCTGAGGAAGCTTGTCTCCAGAGTGACACCTGTGAAACATTCAAGAAGATACCTAATGGGCAAGTGGACGAGCAATAAGTAAGAGAAAAACCTAATTAACCTTTTAGTCATGAAGCCACAACTTCTAGTTACTAACACTAAACACCATCATTTTATTAAGACTCAATAATTACACCCAGTAATACACTAAATGTACATTTAGGACATTTATGTGTCTTTGGAGAATCTGTTGTAGTTTGTGTAGTTCATATATAGTGTGTATTACAGTAAAATCCACATTTTCCTGTTGATGCCATTCACCGTGTCAGACAGCAGTGAAAGATCTGCCAGCAACAAAACACAAAGTTGGAGTGTAAGTAATTCACTAGTATTTTTAATGTGATAATGCAATTTCTCACAACATGGTCTTAGTATAACATTTGTACTATTTATGGTAATTTCTGCTTGTGGGTTATTATTATTATTATTATTATTATTTAATAATTTCTATTCCTGCTCTTTTTGCATGCTAGGGACAAATGGCCAAGGCGCTGAGACTAAGTTGCTGTGTAGAAGTATATAAGCCTTGGTCCAATCAATCTTTGGTTGAAGTTGCGTTTAAGTGCCTAAAAATCTCTCCCTCTGAAAGTGAGTTACAACACCACAGTTAGTCTGCAGCATACCTAATTTGTCTTCATACATTTTTCTTTGCAGCGCTTTTGAGATTACTAAGAAATATCTGTTTTTGTGTCTTTTCATCAAGTTATCCAAACATGCTCAGATCACAGCCTGACTGTGGCCATGGCAGGAATCCATCAGTCTGCATGTCAGTATGCTTCAACCTTTTTAGGAGCCCAGACTTTCAGTCCTCTGACTTATATGGAGTTTTTATCCCATTTTGGGTACCTTTGCAACCAACTGCAGGAACAGTGGCAGCACAAAAACAGCAGGTAGCTTTTCTTAAATATTTTATTCTTTTAATTAGTTTTTGTGTTTGTGTCTTTAGGATGAAATGTTCTCTTATACCAGTTTTCACCTGTAATGATTATCCTGGAAACTTGTTTTTTCTGGTGAAATAACCCTACTTTTTATCACCCAGAAAGAAACTTATTGCAAATATAACTATAAATGACGACAATAATATATAATTGCCTCTCCATAGGTCAAATCCTACAAAACACCTGACATGTTAAACTTTGTGACAAATCTACTCCTAAACCCTTATAGAGAACAAAAATGGAAGAAGTACAAAATGGTCACTCCTAACTAAAAATATTTTTCTAACCATCATTTGAGGAAAACAAATGACGAAAACTCTTTTGTGGTTTAGAAAAATATTGACTTTGCACTTCAGTTTACCAATATCCAAATCAACACAATAAGGAAGATAATGTATTGCATTTGGTTTTAGTATTTCAAAAAGAACTACATATATTTTTAATAATTTCATTGTGTTTTCCAGAATTGCCAGTGCTTTGGCTCGTTTGGAAGATCTGAACAACACAGCAGTGCACTGTAAGCAGCATTTAATACAACTGCAAATGAAGATTACAAAGACACAACAGGTAATGAAGAACAATAAATATTTCAATGAGATCACTAGTGATTGATATGGTATATGATTATATATATATA
>JBAMHX010000005.1:17421257-17447720 GCA_037177515.1 Pseudomugil tenellus
TTTGGCATACCTTTGCACTGTAATGTTTACTCACAAGATATTGTCAAACGTACTATTTTTTGTTTGTTTAAATCCTTCAGCATGAAAAAGAGCTTCGTCAAGCAGTAGATGATCAGAAGTATCTGCTAGAGAGAGCCCTTGAAAAATATAGCGAAAAACAGAACGAGCTGGATCATCTAGAAGAGATGTTCAATCAGGCTCAGAAAGAGGTGTTTTTTTTTATATATATTTGTTTTTATTATATGGAAAACACAGCATGCACTGTTCATTGGCAAGCGTCAGATGCATGAGAAGACAATCCCTTTCTTAACAGCTACTTGTTTATTTTAACATCATATATACAACCAATTAACTTAATTTTAATTTTTTTTTACTAGATAAAGCCAGTCTTCCTGTCATATCTCAAAATTTTTGAGTGTTTGAATCCATCTGACCTTGAGGAGGTACGCCACTACAGAGATCCACCTGATGGAGTGGTGAAGGTCATGGATGCCCTTTGTTTGCTGTTTGATCGTCCTCCAGGCTGGGAGAGTGCCAAGCAACTTATTGGAAAACCCAACTTTTTCCAGGTGTGTGAGGGAAAAAAAAACTTTGGAACAACCTTTTTTTCTATCCCACATAGACTAGAATGCATGCTAGTCTGTTAAATATAAAAAAGTTTACAACTTATCATCAGTTGTATTGTACAATGCAATGTCTTTGGTATAAATTTGAATCCTTTTAACCAGGTTGGTTTAGTCTGTTCAATTTCTTTCTATTTTCCAGGAACTGGAATTTTTTGACCGCAGCAGCCTAACAAATGAACGGCTACAGCAGCTTGGACAGATAGTTCAAAGTCCTTACTTTGTGCCAGAATCTGTACGGGAAGTTAGTAAGGCGTGTGAGTCCCTCTGTCGATGGGTCCAAGCTGTGTATGAGGGCAGCTATGTGCAATACCAGTTGGTAGTCAAACAGCAGGCAGAGGTGCTTGTTGGAGAGGCAAAGAGTCAGCTCAACTTGGCCAAACACCACAAGAAGGAGGCCTATCAGCGTTACGAAGATGTTAACCTTGACCTTAAGTTTGTGCAAGAACAGCTTGAGGAGGAGCTGCTGCAGCTACATGAGGCTGAGGTACAAGAAAGTGAAGCCGCTACATGTGCTGAGCAGTTGGAGACTTACATTAGGGACTGGAGGACGGCATGTCTGGTAATGTAGAATCAGCAAATAATGTAATTGTTTCTAAATCTTGCACTGACTTTTTATACTTTTTTAAATTCAAATTCTATTTTCCTTTTTTCACACTTAGGAGGCAGAGTTGTATAATCAAAACATACCTGGTGATGCTCTCATCCTGGCTGCAGTTGTGTCATATTTGGGACCATTTGGACCTGATGTACGCACAGAACTGTTGAGCAAGTGGAGGGAACTTTGCCAAACGGGGATTATCAAGAAAAATCCTAAGGATTTCAGAACCTCCTTGTTTGCAAACATAGACATCAACCCCATTCTTCCCGCTCATGGTTTTCCTATAACTGTGACTGAAAAGTTGCAGCTGCCTCTTGGTCAGATTTTAGGATTGAACGAATGGCAGCTTGAGGATACACTGTCTGCCAGGTTACTGGTTAAGCTGCTGCTGTGGGGCTTCACGTGTTCCAAAAGTCAGCGCTGGTTACTACTTGCTGACATTGAGCCACATTTGGAGATAAACTCTCAAAACAAGCTAATCACAGGTGTGTCTCTAAATTCATGGAGCATTTTTCTGTTTTGCCTTTTTAAGTGACAAATTCATCTATGTTTAATGTATTAGAATTGACTTTATAGAGTATAATACTAGAATTGTAAGTTGTCTCAAATGTGTGCTTTAAATTAGTCTAAGTTGTTATATCTGCTCTAAAGGAGAGAATGTCCAGATTGAGGAGGATTTGGGGATTGGGATGGTAGTTTGTGCAGATGATCTGGACCTGCTAGACAAACTGGACCATGCTGCTGATAAAGGTGAGACAGGTAGAGTGTGAAATATAAAGTTGACATCATAAGAGATATTTTTCTACTGTTATATTTGTTCATACTATGTGTTTTCAGGATTGAGAGTTCTGGTTACTCATCTGGAACGTGTGATTCCTAGTCCTGGGTTTCTGGCTAAACTGGAACGCCCGTCTGGATGCTTTCCAGGGTTAGAGCAGCCTCCTCAGTTGGTCCATCCCAAGTTCTGCCTATTCCTTAGCACCCATCTGCCTGTCAGTCTACTTGACAATGGTAAGCTGTTCATGTTTGGTTCAAGTAAATGCATTTGTTCTTTTTTTTGGCTAAAGCTTACTTGATAATATACAGCAATAGACCCTTAAGTGTCTTTTACTGTTGTGAATTCATAATACTTTGTTGGAAAACTTGAATTCTAGTTTTGGTTCACTGAGGTGTCATCAGAAAGAGATAAACACAGGTTTGAATTATTTTAAGTTTAGCATCGAACAGAGACAATATGCACAGATTAGTTCTCACTTCATTCAGTATATATACAATAAGTGTTCTGGTGGCAGAGCACAGCAAGATTCCTATATAGACAAAAACTACAAGTAGTAAGTTAGTAAACTTGATGCTGTGGTGCTGGAAATGAGCCTTTTCTACGTATATAAAATTAGTAACTTAAAAATGACTCTTGTTTCATAGCAATCCATCACTCCATTTTGAGTCGGATCCATTTGGTTGACCTCTCTTTGAGCTCAGAGGAGATCCAGAGGCTGATGCTGACACAGCTGCTCCAGTTTGAGAGCAGAGACCTGCTGATTCAACACATACAATCTCTGAATTACAATCAGGTGCTGCAAGAGAAACTAATCACAGAGGAGGTAAACCAACAGCATTATTTTGGGCCGTACTGTGTTTGTTGGTTATATTGTCTTGTGTCATTAGCTGTATTGACTGAAATTATGTATGGTTGCTCTTTTTTCTTGAGTAGTCTTGTCATAAACTAGTTTCCAGTGATTATTTTCCAGTGGAATATTCTGAAGAGATCTTTGTAATTTAAACTTCAGCTTTGTGACTGAAAATAAGCTAAAATGACTTAATGAACAATTATGGCTTTAATTAGTATTCACACTTGCTGTACATTCATTTATTTTTACCATTCTTGTCACAGAATGCTGTGATGGACTATATCCTGCAGTCTGACACCTTTCTGCTGAAAGACCAATATTTCCTTCCCCATGTGACTGGCTGTCAGGAAAAAATGAAGAAACTGCAGACTGAGGTCAAGCAGCTGAGTGAGGAACTGCGACAGCAGAAATCCCTGCTGGCTTCTCCACGCCAGTTAATGAAGCTAGCTGCTGCCCTCTATCAGGCGCTGCAGGCAGTGTCCCGCCTTTCTCCTGCCTATTACTTTTCCCTGCATGGTTTCATCACAGTTATGCAAGAGGTTTTCAGAGGAAAGGGCAGGCTATTAGTGTCAGATACAGCTGGAAAAGCAACCAAAAGCATGTTGCCAGAGATGATGAACATGATGGTTCTCCAGCTGCTGGTACAATACAGGCCACAAATCCTCAAGAGCCACACAGCTGTTTTGAAGCTGTTGGTCTCTTTGGCTCTGTTCAAGCACAATCAACTTAGCTCCGAGGCAGAGATTTTAGCCTTCCTCAGTGGCTTTGAAGACAAAGAACATCCTGTAACTGATGCCTGCAGCTCTTCTGCCACTATTTCAAACTCTGATGGCCTTCCCAGTTGGATACCCACTCATATTCACTCAGGGCTTCTCTGTTTGGAAAAGATCTCCTCTTTCAGAGGACTAATTGCTTCCCTCTGTGCTTCCCCTTCACAGTGGCAGGAGTACTTCAGTTTGCCACCTTCTGCTGTGGCAGGAACCGTACCCTGTCGCTCTCACTCTCACCTCTCTTTGCTTCAGCGGGCTCTCCTCTGGAAAACTATCCTACCAGACTCCCTGGAGGAACTAGCGGAGCTTTTACTTGCCAGCCAACTATGCTTTCCTGTACAGACAAATTGGACTGAGTTTCCAGATGCTGCGAACACACAGGCTCTCTCAGCATATCTGGTTAAACATGAAAGATTCATCATTCTTACGCTGCCTAATCCAGAAAAGGATATGCAAATTAGTATACAGCCTCTGCATTTAATAAATCAATTGGCGAACAGTGTAAAAGAAAAAAATAAGGTGAATAAGCAGAATTACTTCTTTTTTTTAAAGAAAAATGCTTTTGATTTTGTGCTTGATGCTAATCTGATATATTTTAGGTTCAGGTTAAAGTATTCTCCTGTGGGGCATTGTGTGACGGAGAGCCCATCCTTTCAGTGCTGAACAAAGCAATTCATGATGGAGACTGGTTGGTATTAAATGACTGTCATCTCTTAGAACATTGGGACAAGGAAGTTTTGGCTCACATCAGTCAGTTGATCTCCTTCAAAGGCAGGTTTTTCATCTGTTTAGACTGTTGATTCAGTTAGTCATAAAGCAATACTTCTAACTCAAGGGATGGTTAAATTGTTGTATTTATTTTTATTTACTTTTCCATTACTTTTTATTAATTTAATTTTAATTGCCTTCCTTCATTTTACCCAGAGGAGCAATCACAGATTCAGCCATGCTTCAGATTGTGGTTCATAACGCAAGAAAATGCTTCTCACTTAATACCAGGTAGATCAACTCTCTGGCAAATTTAATCCGTTAATACAATTTCTCTTTATTTTCTTCTCATTGAAATGTATTAATGTGGTGCAATAGTCTATGAATAATCATGATTTCAGTTAAATGATTGTACTCGTTACAGCTGCTGTGCGATTGTGTGCCCTGCCACTGGTCTGTGACTCTCCATGGGATTTGAAAGAAGAGCTCAGCTGCTCTTTACGACAGGTGATGTCGATCAGTTGGCTCAAGTCAAGGTCAGATGTCACCACTAACAACATGGAGCTGCTTTTCCGCTGTGCCATCTTCCACTCTGTTTTGCTGCAGAGACAGACCTACAAATATTTATGCAGTGGAAAAATGTATCACTGGTGAGGAAATGGGTGCACACACTGTAAACAGTACAGTGTTCCTGCCCCAGATATCGTGTGTAAAATCTGTGTGGAGTAACATTGAACATTTTTTGACAACAAACAGTTTTCTTCTGTACTCTAAAATATTTTTGCTTATACATTTACATTTTTCTATATTTTTTTTATAAAGGAATCAGGATGACATGTTTGCTTTAACAGATGCATACATTTCCATTGCCAGTCTCTGCCATGACAGTACAAAAGTGCTGCAATATCTAGCAGGTAAAGCAACATAAAATAATGCAACCTTGTTAATGTATTTCCTGCTGGCTTTAACTTTTCTTTTCCATTACTAGTCAATCTAACACACGGTGGCCATGTAGGAGACTCTGCAGATTTAGAGGTGGCTGAGTGTGTTGCCAAGTTGTGCTTTGAAACAGCACCATCTCTTTTGAGCAGTGGGCCACACACCCTATCGAATTCGATCATCAAATGTGGCCATTTTGGTAATCAGACATCTTCTCTGACATCTCATTACATAGACATTTACTTTTATTTTCATGTACTGCTTTAAACTATATATTACATTGTTAAACCACAATGTTTGTGGTTGTGTCATAATGTTAAATATTGATTCAGTATTTTTTTCTTTAGATTTATCAAGCCCATTGCAGATTTTGGAGTCTTGTTTTCAACTTTCAGCAAACACAGACCCTGTTTTGTTGGGTTTCGGCAAGGATGTTGCATCAGAGATAACTAAGATCAATAGCCAGAACTTAAACTCATTACTGCAGGCCTCCCAAACTTTCAGACCACTGAAGAGTTTCAGCTCCAACCAAGAACAATTTTCCAAACTGACACCTTACAGTCATACAGTAGAGAGACTAAAGACCCTGAAAAATGACCTCACACACAAGAAAAGCAGCACAGTTAAAGACCTGGAATCTGTTTCTCACAGTCCCATTCGTGACTTCCTCCAGGCAGAATGGGAGGATCTCACTGATTCGGTGTCCTCACTACTGACACAGCTCCGACAGCCTGTTCAGAACATGTCTGTTTTTCTGCACCTCAACTCCACTGACCTGTCTCAGTTGGAGAAAAGGGCAGAATTGCTTAGTGCTTATCTTTGGCATGGCAGTACTTCAGATCCACCTGGGGCCTATCGACTGTCTGCTTTCAAAAACCCCAGAGGCTTCCTGGTAGCGGTGATGAGAGAAGCAGCGCAAATAAATCAACGATATGTCAGTGATACAATGCTGCATTTCCAGGTAAAGTATATAGATGAAAATGTCAAATTAAATTTTGAAGCTGGACCTCAACAAATAATAATGATAAATGTTTTCTCTGTAAACATTTTATGGTAGTTAATGATCATAACCTCATGAGAAATGCTCTTGCCCTTCCAGGTTCTGTGTCACAGCACATACCCAGCTGTGCTTCCTCCAGGTGCTGTGTATTTGTGTGGCCTGAAGTTAAAAGGAGCATCATGGGATTCAGAGCGAGGAGCCCTGCAGGACACTCTCTCCTCCCTGCCAGTGTCAATGCCTCTTCTTTGTGTCAAAGCTCAGTTCAGGAGCCCAGATACTGCCACAGATACTTTGTCTTGTAAATGTTCTTATTTAATGAACAAAGGTAATGTTCAAGCGGCAGAGGTTCCCCTGCTGACCCCCACACAGTTACCGATATACCACTGCCCGCTATATGTAAACGAAGAACACGAGAAGGGAAACTGGGGACTGACAGAGGTTAACATTATTGTAAAGGTTCCCCTTCGTGCCAACCTACATCCTGTTCTATGTAGCTTGAGAAGGGTGAGACTTGTGAGTACACTGTGACGGATCTGCTGCTGTCACCCTACAGCGCTGTACCTGACTGACAGTCAAGCAAGTTATTATTGCTGTGTCTTAACGCAATGTATTGCCAGAATTTATGAAACTCAAATAAATATGTGACAATAGTATACTGTCTGTTGACTCTTTATCCTCTATTAAACGTAAAATGTCAAACTTATCCAAGTTTCAAAAAGCTTAAATATGAAGAAACTCTTATCTAAAGAAAATGTGCCTTATTGTGATGCTAAACCTCAGATGACATGACACACAATCTTTGATGCAGTAGAACTTAAAACTTTTAGACATTTGTCAATATTTATACTCATTCTGACATGTTTTAGTAGCAGATCTGTAAACAAATCTTTTCTCTTCCTTTAGGTAACATGGACAGGCATCACTATGAAACTTTTGAGAAGTTTGGCAACAACACATTTCTACTACATCTTGACAATGGGAGGGCGTGAGTATTTTAACTGGTGTGTGTGTTTCATGTACAATGCCCAGATGTTTTCATCCTAACTGTGATTCTGACTTGGTTATGGATCTGTCATTGCTCCAGATTTGGACGTCACTCCAAAGATGAGCCTTCTATCTTAACCCCACTGAAGCAGTGCTGCAGGTACAAACATGTTTGCTCTGAAATGTTGTCAAAATTGTTATATTGTCTTTATGTTTCTATGTTATTATGCTTCGTAAGTTTAGTGACATTTAGTTTAGCAAGTAATTTTATCTTTGCATTATCACTTTTTGTTGTAGTTGTGTTATCAAAAGTAAATGAATATGAAAATCACAAATAATTATATTTAGCATAGACAAATAGAAAATATTTTCTTGACTTAGTTTAAGAAGAGGAGAAAACACTGAGATACGGATCACCACTAAGACATATATCACCATTATCTTCTTGTTAGTCTTCTCTGTTCTATGTTTTCATTGTCTTACAGTCCTTTTGTTTTTCTCTTTCTTCACCTATTTTTTTTTACGTTCTTTAGAATCCGTCGCTCCACTTGGTTGCGTCTTCGCCTCCTTGCTTTGCCTCAGTATGATATCAGTGATGTAATGAGGGCCTCACTGTCCCTGGATCCACTTCACAAGGTGGCTCCGCTGCTGACTGAGCCTCACCTTGCTGCTCTCAGTCGACGTTTGAATACTGTGCTTGAGACTGTGAAACGTTGTCAGGAGCAACAGAAAGACAAGGGCAGCAGTGTCATCTATGATGACTTTGCTGATTTCAAATAGAGAAGCATTGTTAAAACAGCCAGTTATATTATCTTTATGTATATGAAACTCATGCTTTTAATTCTGGAAATGAATATATTTGCTGTAACGCAGCCTCTGTAAACAAGACACGGGTATCCGGTAGTATTACCTTAACTTTTGCCCTGTGAATATTTGATTAAACTTCTGACAGAAAGTAAGCTATGGGTCGATTATTTGTTTTAAATAATTATACTAAATAAATTTTTATAAAATAAAGGAAAACATTCAAAAATACAAACTGACAGAAAAGACTAAAAATGATGGGATGATTAATAAATATAGCTATTTTTGATATTTTTGTTTGTACTATTATTTCTGCTACTGGTGATGCCAGCTACCGTGAATATTTGTCAGATAGTGATGAAAAGCACTTTCAAATTAGAGAATAGTGGATTTATGGCATTAGTTGTGAATATGGTAACTAATAATTTGATTATTTTGACATATTACTCCACTCTGCAACCTTTTAATCAAACTATCCCATTAATTTTATTTCATTCAGTAAATGGTACACAACTCCCTAGATGAGGAGAAGATGTTCTTCCATCTTTGTTCTATTATTGTTGCATTATGTTGCATTCCACATCCTTATGTGCTACAACTGGAAATGAAAAAAAGAGGAAGGGCAGCAAGTTCTTGGTTGATTTTATTTATACTTTCTGTTAAACCACTTTGGTCATTTGTCTTATTTTTAATACATGTTAATAATTGGTTTACATTTTTGCTTTGTAATAAATAGTTTGTGGAGAAAGAATGATTGTTCCACTACAATAACATGCACTTCCTGTATACACGAGGAGTGCTTTGTGAAATTAAATTAATGATACAAAGAAAACAAAGAAAAAGTTTAATCAATGGTAATGTATAAGGTTACTGCAATAAGTAATCAGATAAAGACAATTTAACTGGTGTGATCCAAAGTGAGTTAAATAAAAACTAGGTGACTGCAAATAAGCACACATTTGTGGTTCATAGTGTGTGCATACCATGTCTATTTTTGGATGTAGTTGTAGGATCAGGAACAGGTAAACAGAGAGGTGTAGACGATCAGGTGATGCAGGAAGCAGGAAAGAAGAGCAGATATATGAGTAACTGGTGTAAACTAAGAAGTAAACACAATACAGAAACAAAAGGCAGATGAATGAAATTACATGACATTAACAACAATATTCACATAACAAATAAGCAAATGCTCCCAATGATTGTAGGGAACATTTAATTTAAGTACAACTTCACAACTTAACACAAATGTTTCTGCATTGACGTGATTGTTAAAACTGTAATGTTTTCTTTCAATGATTTTTATCATTTTATTTGATTGATTATGATCATCTTGTGAGGCCCTAGTGATATGATTAATAAAATGCAGTGTTTTTTTTGGTTTGTTTTTTCTAAGCAGCAACTATCTTGTTAAGTTTACAGGAAGTTGTAGCAATCACTGACATTTTTGTGGAGCTGTTGATCATAATGGTATTTTTTTTTTTATGTGAAAGTGTGAAGACGTTGCCTAAGTCTCAACTGAATCTATTAGTAATGTGGACATACAAACAATTTAAGTCCTTAAGTAAAGACAAACTTAATTTGTCCAGGGAATAACACTTCTTAAAATTTTATGAACCCGTTTATTTACTGAATAGAGATACCTTGTTATTTTATCAATAGCTGTGATAGCTTATCCTGTATTGTGTTATCTGTTTCACTTAGAGCTTTGTAAACCTTTGAAATTGCATGAATTACTTAATCATGACCTTTTTTTAACACAGCATTTGCTTTCACTTCAATTGAGGTCCTACCTCAAGTGTGAACCGATCTACGTCACAGCTAGTTGGGCAGCTGGTTGTCCTCCTTTTCTTTCAATCAATAATTCATCTGGTCATATCGATGCCACCTACTCCCTTTTCCCCTTTCTGCACATACTTGCTCGCTTTTTCTACGAAAACAGGTGATGACAAGGAGGTAAAGGAGCTCATTAATGGATGACTGAAAAAGGGACGAGAGCAAGAAAAGCACAATCACTCTATGAATCAGACATTATCAGCTTTGGATCAACAACAGCGCTTGTTGGACTGCAGTGAAAGTATCTCTGAATCCATTGAGATCAGACCTGAAAAACTTTGAGGAGTTTGAATGGGAATGCAGATATTTTACAGAAGTATTTTCTGACAGTTTTTTTTCCCCCAAAGGATTTTTCTCAGTTTAAATTTATTTTTGCTTTCGTTCATTATGTCAGGAATCAGCAGTGATCAGCTGCACAAATCCACTTTAAGTGTCTACTCGGTCAGTTTATATTGTCTTTTCTTTCTGTTTGAGTTATGATGATGGGATGGAAACAATAGGGAGGTGCAGATTTTGGCACAGCTGATTTCTTGGTTCTTCTGTTGTTTTTTGTATGTGTTCGTGTAGAATCTGATGGAGCACTTCAACCCAGGTCTGGAGAAGCTTGTTACACTTGGAGCCAGCTATGTGAAGGCTTTCCAAGGTGAGTAAGTTGGGGAGAAAGGGCTGAAAATTGTTTAACATAACAAGGTTTACACAAAAAAAAATAGAAATTAATTGGACAAATATGCTGGGTTTGGTTTTATTGTTGCATTTCTGCTGATGTCTGAATTCACAAGGATCATAAACATGACTTTTTTTAAGTTGTCTATACAACAGATCAACAGATAATGTGGGAGGTAATTGTAATACTTGTACAATAGTGGTAACAGTAACAGCTTTCTGGATTAAAAATTGTATTTATACTGTGAAAAATATATTTAAAATGGTATTTGCATGTGAGGGGAGATTTTTTATTTGGATAGAACTCAATTTAAAAACATATCAGCTGGACTTTAATTGCTGTTTATCTCATATCTTCAGCTGTGTATGTAATATTTGTGACTAGGTGAGCAGCGTACATCATAATGCCTACTCTGCCTCATAAAACAAGAATAGGCCATCAGCCACAGGATAGTGTTGTAACACAATACTCACTGGTATTCTGCTATTCCCAGACTACAATCTCATATCGCTTGTCAGTTCTGTAAAGCTCCTACTCCTAATGAATGAAAGCAGTACCGATTAACCCAATTAAGAGCACTTTGACAATGTTACCATTAAGCTCATATATATTTGTAGTATTGAGTGTTTCATAGATTCAGTTTTAAAGCAGTTTTTGTTTTTGCTCCTGTGGCAGCTTTAGCTGTTTGCAGCGAGGCCTACTTCAGTGCTGTGGCTAAGATGGGTGACCAGGCCCTTCACACACTCTCATCTCGTTCACTTGGTAAGATTGTGTTTATATAATATATATATTTGTTGGTGTCTGTGATTTATTTTATCAAAAGGTAATTTATTGCATTACAGACAAACTCTGTTTGTATAGATGGCCAGTGTATTGCTTCTATGGTCAAACTCAATTATAATGATACATCCTAGATTATAAAATACCACACACACAATAATTCATCTTTCCCTCCTACTCACCTGCGCTTTAAATGCCTGTTTCTGTGGGTTACACAAATAGGTTTGTGTTCACTTAAGTACAATATTAGCATATGCATGAGTATTCATTTTCTATAAGTTTCCCTCTCACTCCAACTCTGGGGTTGGAGTGAACATCATTAATAACAATTAGCATCAAACTGCACTTATTCTTTATCGAATGTGAAGGTTAGCTCAGTACATGCTGGCTAATTGAGAAGGTCAGCATGAGCATGGGTCCTATTAAGTAGCAGCCTTTAAAATATAGATGAGGACTGTTGTCAGCTGCATTCAGTTCATTACTTCAACCACTACAGGTAAAGGCAGAATCCCATATAACGTGTGCTGATCTGATCTGCGGTGGTCAGTAAAGTCTGTTTTTGCTTTAAACAGGGGATGTTCTGGTCCAGATATCTGAAACACAGAGGAGACTCACTGCAGAGATGGAGGGAGTGGTCAGTATATTTTAGTAGATGCAGAATACTGCACCTTTAAAGTGCCAGCTAAGACATGGACTTTAAAATACCATATAAAATATTAACAAAAACTGTAAATTCCTACTATCTAAAAACTACTTTGAATGACGGGTGGTGCATGCAACTTAACCCGAACCCACCACCATGATTCTTTTAAACTATATATTGAAGAGTGATGATACATTTTGTCACATGTTATGTTTCATCGTAATCTAAACTCCCTGCATTTTTTGATGTAATTTATTTATTAGTAAGTTTGGATACTGAACAACAAATTCTCTGTTATTTGTGAGAGAGAATATGTTTCCTTCCACTTTATTAATCTAAATGTACACCCATCCAAGACGCTGCTTTAATGTAGCTGCTTTAAGTAATGGGAAGAACAGCGTTGTCTCTAATTAAAGCTAGCCTGATGAAGGACCATGTTTGCATTTATCTTTAATCAAACAATTAAATCAAGCTCATACTGTTAGAAAAAGGGTCAAATTTTATTAAATAACTTATTTCCATCACAAATGGCGTCTTTCTTCCTGCTCCAGTTTCATTGGTTCCAGATAGAAGTGTTGCAAGCCATGGAGAACAATATCAAGTTGGATGAGGAGTACATTGATGTAAGTTTACTTTATTAGATATGAGATTCATTGAAAAGTCAACGTGGATATGCTAAATATTTATTCTCTACACCAATTGATTACATTATCAACTAAATATTCTGTGCAAGACAGAAAGATGTGTTGCTCTGAGATGCATTTTGTATGCGAGTCCAAGTACAATATACAACTGTGTTAATACTTTCTATCTGAATGACCCGGTTTGAGCCAGCAGTTAATGTGTTAAAAGAAGAAAACGGTGGCTGATAGATAAAACACATACAAACACAGAACAAATAATGCAGCTTTGCCACTTGTTGTCATGGTGATGATGATGGCCTCCTGCCCCTTAAAGCATCTGGTCTCATGTCAGGAATGTCAAACTGCAGGCGTGATCAAAAAGAACACTGATGAGGGATGAACAGTTTTTAAACATCATCATGCACATTTCCTACAAACCAATGAAAGAATCTTTATCATCCTTTGAATCGAAGTGTTTGGTGTGCTGCAGGGGAGTCGCAGAGTGTATGAGCTGGAGGTGAGGAACCAGGCAGAGGTTTTGGAGAAACAACTGAGACGTGGAACCTACAGGGACTCTCTGGTAGAAATATACTCTATGCTGGTTCTAATCTAAGCATTTACATAGAGTTTAGCTTTATATTCTCTGCCATGGTTTGCTTGTAATATATTTTTTATTTTTTTATTAATTTATCTTTTAAATATGTTTTATTTATTTGTGCATGTTTGCAGGAGAACAGTGAATACATGCTGTACCTGAGGCAGAGCCAGCAGGAGATCCTAAAGGAGGAGGAGAGGAGGTATCGTTTCCTGGCAGAAAAGCACTGCGGCTTGACACAGTCACTCCTCTTCTTAATAAACAAGGTATATAAACTCCCTTTCCAGTCGCACACATCAACAGCAAACCAAAATTCAAAACACTGTGTTTTTCACAGGGTAAAATGAGCACTTTGCTGAACCGTGTGGCTTGCAATGGCAATAAATCAGTGTGAGGTGGTTTAATTTAAAGCAATAACCATAATGACCAGCTCTAATCATGTTCCCAATCAGTGTTTGTGCATGTGAGTGAATTATTCCTCAACATAAAAGATCCAGTGTGTAGGATGCAGAGTAATTACATCTTGCAACTGAATAAATACCCCTCCAGGAAAAACTAGTGACCATGAAAAACTCAAATGTTAAAATATTTATTCTAAGTTATTAACAGCTCTCATTCCCCGCAGCAATGCATCAGATAAACAACATGGAAAATACACTGAAAAGTGAACTTTTTCAGTTCATATTTAGCTTTTGACTTGCAACACATGTTAGTAAGGAGCTCCCTTAATATCTGATGTCCCTGTCAGCAGGATTCTTTATGCAACCAGACACACAGTATGCCACGTGACGGCAGGCTAATCGCTTGATTATTTGATGAAACTGTTGTCTCATTTTGCATAATCTAATTTACTGAAGTAAATGTTAATCTTTTTGCTCTCTTATTAGTTTAAGATTTAATGAGGTCCTCAGTTCTGTCATCTGTTTTCAGACTGGTGCTTCCCTCCAGCAGAAGGCAGACGGATGGAAGGAGAAAGTGAATGAGACCAGGGGCTCCAGATCTCGAACTCCCACCCATTTGGACCAAGAGGCGCAGGTACTGGCACATTATCTGTTTGCACATTGATTTTATGCATAGGCAACATTACTTTAGAAGGAAAGAACATAATGAACAAACATGATTTAACACTAAAAAGTATCTTACAGTTAATACAAAACATTAACAAATTTGAAAACAAAATAACATTTAAAAAACACATTTATATAAAAAAAGTTACATTTACCGTAAAAACAAATGAACATTATAGGAAAGAAATTGACAAAAAACAAATCTATGAGATTTATTTCTATTGGAAGTCAGCGGCATGTTTCATAAAGCGATATTTGGTCCTTTTTAGAGGAGTCAATTTCAGCCAGTTCACACATATTTATCCTTCGTGTGGATGGTGTCTGAAACTTTTTCATGACACACTTTCTATGCAGTTCTTGCCATCAAAGAACCGCAGCCGACCTACTGCGTGCAGCCAAACTACAAACAATTGGAACTACAAGATGACATCATTGCTACAAACTTTTAGAGCTACAATGCCCACAATGACATATCTCGGTATTCAACTGTTTTTCAGATTTTTCCATCATGTCTGTCACAATCAGTGGATTTTTATCCTCTTTTTTGTCTTTTTGACAGTCGGCATGGACTGATATGCAGCATTACTGCATTACTGAAAAGCCTGATCTAGTTTTTGTTTTAGATTTCTAAAAGAATCATGAAAACCAAACAGTTTATTTATTTTCACTTTCTGATTTTGGATTTAACATTAAATTAACAAATGATAAATGGACTTAAATCCTTCTTAAATGTAATTTTGTTTTCTAATTTGTTAATGTACTCGTAATTGAATTTGCTGTAGCTGAACTTTTTGTTTGGTTTTTCATGTAATGGTAAAATATTACTCAGTTTTCTTCTTTTGTCTGCTTCACTTTATGAATATTTAGAGAAAAGTTGTTGAATTGATTTTATGAGAAAAACCTTGACTGTGTCATGTCCCAGTTTTTCTTTTCTTGTTATGTAGGAAACACTAAAACAGCAGTGCTGTTGTTTTACCATGTTTTTTACCTGTCACTATTTCGCTATGCGTTTCTCTCATCATATGTGCCACATGTTGTCAGACTGGCTTGCAAACACAAACTGTAGCGGCTTGATAAGAGAAACACAGCGAAATAGTGACAGTGGTGTCTAGTAAAAACATCAGTGCGCTGCTGTTTCTGTGTTTCCTACTGTACATAACAAGAAAAGAAAAACAGAGACACAACACACTGCTTTCACTTTGTTTAGTGTCGACATCAGAGTACTGAAAATCAGTAAATAGTTTAGATTTACAGCCCAGTCACAGAGTCAGATCTGACCTCTTTATCTTCATCATAGCTGGATCTCTACCATTCATATAATAATAAGACCAAACAATGCATGTGTCAGAAGCATGAAGTAAGTCTCACTTCAATGGAGAGCTCACCAGTACTTTGACTTCCTGTGTCAGAGGTTATAAAAGTGTATAATATTTCCAAAGTAGGTAGTTCTTAATGTGCACCCCTTTTTGCTGTCTGTTTACCAATCCTCGTCCAAAACAGCAGAGAAAGGACATGCGGGTATTTGAGAAATATTTCACTTTGTGATTCTTTGGCCATTATATACAAAACAATGGTAAAAGTTGAATAAATAAAGTAAATAATTTTGAATTTTTTTACATTAATTTTGGCAAGTACTTCATCACCACCACACATTCTCATTGTTATTTAATATTCAAGTGAATTTGTACTGTCCAGCCTAAAAGCAGCTGCTCTGGTCATTACCGTACCAACTAAATCCAGCACCAGCTTGTTACACGTATCAGTTGCTTTCCACTGACAGTAAATCGTGCTCTGCCAGCTTCGAGGATCAGTGAGCTCCCTGCTTCAGACAGTTGCCAGAGATGAGGATATGTCCTGGGCCAGGCGGGAGCAGCAGGCGCTTGGCAGAGTGCCCTCTAGAGGTGACATATAGATGTGACTGCGGCACCTGCAATGTGTTGCAAATTAATACTTTACTAAATTTGAAGGAACTTTGAATTTCTTCTTGTGTAATTGCTTAGAATAGTCTGATATTCTATTAATTTCCCTCACTCCTTTCTTTTCTTATCAATCCTCTACTCCAGCACCATCTCCCCTCCCCAGCCGCTCTCGGTCTAGTTCAGTGGGAGAATCTCTGGGTCTTGGAGCAGGAAGAGCCATGAGAGCCCTTGTGTCTCATCCTTCTTCATCCAACCCAAAGCTTCTACCTTTCAACAGAGGAGAGACTGTCATCGTACTGGTCCAGGAGCCTCGCAACGGCTGGTTGTATGGACGCACAGACAGCAGTCTGCGGTGGGTTCCTGTATGAGGGATTTATGAAGCCGAACTAAATTTTCTGAGTCTCACCAGGTTCTGAAATAAATGTCGTGTGTTTACACAGCATCCAGAAGGTTTTTGAAACGTACCCTGGCTGTGACCAAGACTTTGTTTGTTCACACTGTTGCTGTTACTTTAAATAGTTTTCCAGGACAGAGATGGAAATGACACTGGACACATCCTTAGGAGTCTGAAGTTGCAGTATTCACAGTACAGAACAGACTTTTTAAACTGCTTTAACCATATTACATTATCTACAGCTAAAGAAACTTTTACATGAACACAAGTGTGTGCAATTATGAGGCAAACATATGCATTTTCTTATTACCTCAAACAGCTAAATCTACTTATCTTCCATATATTGTGACATATTGTTTAGTATTTGGTGAGATTAAAAGGTACTGGACTGGAAAACCTGATAATAAGCTAATTGAAGTGATGTTAAAGATAACTATATTTTCAAAAGAAAGACCGCACTTTTCTTAAGCTGGTTTTATACTCGTGTTGTGTGTGTATAAGGTTGGTTATGCAGTGTACTGTGTAGGTCGGAAGCCTGACAGGCACCTCTTTGACACCTGATGTACACCCCTGCTTGCCAGGCGGTTATGTAGAAGTACTTCCTTGTGATTGGTTGGTTTGTGATTACGTGTATGCAGATTGCTGGAGCTTCCCTTTGATTTTGTGCAATAAACACAGAAGACGCTGTAACCATATTCTGAGTGTGAGAGCAACCTTCATCAGCGTTAGCTGTGCAGGGCTTATGATAAGCAAAATAAATCCAACTTAAGAGCCGAACTTCTTATCGTTTCCGGACTAATTCCATCTTTTCTCTCCTAGGCTACTCTTGAAGTATTGGCAGGACATACCTCGTATCCACAGCACTTTGTTTGTCATTAACTCAGTCTACAGCTGGAAAAAAAGTCAGAAATGACTTTACTACTTTAACATGATAAATTACAAAATAGTAATCATAAAAGGACACAACAATAAATCAGTTTTAAGGGATCTGTTGCCTAATCTGTTGTGTTTCATCTCCTTCAGTCAGGGCTGGTTTCCTGCTGCCTATGTGGCTCCTATTGAAGGTGTCTCCAGCACTTTAGCAACCAGGTGGGAGTTGCCAGTCCGTATAGCAAAAACAAAACATTGTAAAGCTGAGAAAAGCTTCAGATCAAACCTTTCAACTGAGATTTCTTGTACTACTTTGACTCACACAGCGGTGGTTCTCTAAGAAGCCACAGTATGAATAATCTGCTGGACACTGAGCAGTCAGACGGAAAGAGTTATGGGGACATCCCACCCCCCGCCACACCCAACCGCAGGGCCTCTGTAGACGTCCGACCCATTTCTCCAGTCCCTGAAAAGAAGACAGAACCAGTGACAGAAGCAAAGCCTCTTCCCCCTCCCCCACCACCTCCTCCCCCACCCAGTCAGAACCTCAGAAGGGGCTCGGCAGATTTTCAACCAATCTCCCCGCTTTCTGGCAGAAAGGGCGACTCACCGCCTGATGTCCAGGTATTACATTGTTACGTGAATGATAAATACCTTCTTTTATGCGTTTATTTGATTTCATTTTTGTTTCTTACACTTTTTATTTCTTAGGTGTTATCACCACATGGGCCACCTGAAAACCCACTGTTCCCAAGGTAACTTTAATAATAGAGTTTTCAACAAAAAAAAGGAAAGTTGTTATTCCTAAAATCCATCTCATAAAAATATCAGTATCCTCTTCCTGAGTCTAATGTGTGTGTGTCAGAGAGTGTGAGTATGGAGATGATGGCCAAGATTACAAAGTCCTTTTGTCTTGTTCTAGGTAGTGATATCAGTAAGATTATAGTTCACCGCCTCAGGAAATTCTTTGGTTATACACATATAGACATGGAACTTAGTTTTCTTTCCTGCTTTTTTATTTTTGCTTGCCAAAACTCAAACTCTCAAAACTCCCTACAACCTTCTCAAACATTAAACAATTTATTTTTTGTGACCCCATGAAGCGTGCTCCCCACCCACAGCCAAACTTTACCTTCCTCAAGCTGGGGTCAGTGCGGTGTTAGTTTCTTTACCTGGATCCTTTACCTGCGAGTTTATCTGTTTTATTTGGTAGAAATCAGTTGAGCGTGAGTGGTATCACGTAACATTTTCCATCCTGCTCTTGTTTCAGAGGCACAAACCCATTTGCCACAGTAAAGCTTCGCCCCACAACAACCAATGACAGATCTGCTCCTCGGATCCACTGAGCTGTCACTCATCCAGGTGAAGTTTGGGACTGGTGCTGCGAGGTCAGGTTGTGGAGGCGGTACCCCTGACATGTGATGGTGTTTAGCCTGATGAACAGGGATCTGTTGTGTGTGTGTGAGTGTTTTTGTTTGTTTCTGGTGGGGGGGGTTGTTGTACAGTGATAGACAATGCAACTTGCTTATTAAAAGTGAGACTGTACAGAGAACTAAATTGCAACCATAATTTAGGATATTAGACTGATGAACTCTTTGTACAGTGATTAGTTTTGTTGTTTGGTGTTTATTTTCTGATGGTGAAAATAGGAAAAGGAAGTTTTTGGGGAAATACTCTGTCTTGCCTTCTAATAAACCTCCTGGGCAGTCCCTGCTATGTTCTTTGTCCCATTGTCCCATTTTTATTGATAAACTACCGGCCTCTTATATTAAGCCACACATTTACATTACTCACATATCGGATTTGTATTTATCTTGTCATTTCAACACAGACTAACAAAGCAAATAAATGGGCTTCTCTTTTGATTTTTTTTATGTTTAGTTGCATGGTTTCTGAGTTAAATGCTTTGTTATCACAATAATAAATGTTGAATAAAGACACAGAAACTAGTTTTTTTTTTCCATCATCATTTCATAGTGACCTCTTTTCTCTCTTCACAGCTCTCCTTTTATATGATTCACTTACTACATAGTCTCATCAGTGTCAGGGGGTGAGGAGGAGGGGATAGAGGTGAGGTAAGGGAGGTGAGATAAGATGTTTTAGGAAGGAAAGAAGGAAAAAGGTGATCTGATCCATTAGAAATCATATTATTTGAAATAAAATGCACAGCTAAGAACAGAGGAAGTACAATGGGACTAAAGGAATCTTAGACGTCTACACCTTCTACAACATTATTACCGTTCTTAAATCTTTGAGAATGATTCTGACTCCTTACAGCATGTGGTTAAATAAATGTATATAAAAAATGAAAAATCATAAATGAAGCTGATGCCTTTTATGCCTGTGTTTTCCTCCTCATGGTGACTCCGTGTAGGCCTGCTTTTGTTAAGCGTTTCACAGCAACCAGGCCAGGTGTGACTCCATATGTGGGGTCCACGAGGAGGTAAGAAGAGTTTGAAGATGGCAGTTACAAAATATGAATGCAGGGATGAAGAGGAGAAAGAAGGGGTTCAGCCATCCTCTACTCATGCACCAAGGCCTCGAACTCTGGAAAATAAAACAAACAAAACAAAACAGAAAAACACAAATGAAATTGTGCAAATGGGTGAAACATTACCAAGGCCAGCAATACTAAATATTCCTATTTAACAACATATTTAAGGAGCCTTATGGACGTATTCATCCTATGACCACAGCCTGATACATATTTCATTTCATTCAAACAAATATAAAATAAATGCTGCACATCCCAGTATCAGTTACAGCACACTGTCTGTAATTTAAGTCTAAGACTTCAGAAAATGTCAACATTTCATTTAAAATTCCAGATGTAATCCTTGCATGTACATTCAGTTTCCACTTCATCTTTTTCTAAATAGAAACTTTACTACACACAGATGTGTAACCCACTGGAGAAAAATACCACAATTCATTTTGATTTACTGAATACAAGAAGCTCTGTCTGAGGTTAACACGTGTGTGATTTTAATTCCTATTCTCACCATCAATGCCAATCTTTCCATCTCCATCTTTGTCTGCAGCTTGCAGGAACGCTTTTGTCTCAGCATCAGTCAGATCTCTGCCATCCTTAGAGAACCCCTTCAGTACAAACCTTCAGGGGAAAAATGGTTATCGCAGATCAAATTCATTGCAGTGTAGCACATAATGGTGTGCAGAAGACTCAGAATTTTAACGTAACTTGGATCATTGTGCACTGTTGCATCTGTTTGAAATCCTTACTTGAGCTCCTCTTCCTCTATGAATCCACTGCCATCAACATCCAGGACTTGAAAGACCTTCTTAACATTTTCAGCGGTCATGGCCTTCATTCCCACCATTTCAAAAAACTTCTTTGGGTTGAATGTTTCAGCTATAAAAGGCAAAGCAAAAGTTCAAATATTAGCATTAAAAAATAAAGAATTAACACTCCTACTTGTTGTATGTACAACACAAGCTGTATCACGTGCACAAAACAAGACAGTTTTTTTTCTAAAATCACTAGCTGCATGTATGTAACCACCAGTTGTGCCCATCAGGCAAAATGTCTACCAACCTGCAAAGGCATCAAGAGCTTTCTTGATCTCCTCTGCTTTTAACAGATCTGTCATTACCATCCTGCCAGCTGGAAAAAAGCAGAGAAAAGACATAAAAAATAAAGCATCAGTATTGAAAGGAGAACATTTCCAAGGTGTGAGTGCATCCAGCTATTTGAGACAGAAGAAAATGATTTTGTGCTGTAGCTGAAACAATTGTGTTAATCTATTTAACCTAAAATGTGCTGACTGTTAAAGAATAAACCAAAGCTCAACAGTTCGGTAAAGCAGTCAAACCTTTTCCTTTAAGCAAACATTCATTCATTCATTCATTCATTCATTCATTCATTCATTCATTCATTCATTCATTCATTCATTCAAAGCAATTCATTCATTCACATAGATATCGTCCATCATCTTTGTTTTATTTGCATATGAAATTTGTAGATCTGTGCTCTCTGAGATAAACATGGTAATTCATTCTGTCATCCTAAAGTTGAGTTCATAAGTTTCTTCTTCTGTGTTTCTTGCATGTTAAAGCCTTTTATCAAGCAAAAATTTATAATAAAACACTCAACCGTCCCTGCAAATCTGGAAAGCAGTCTTTGTGGCAGCGCGCTGCAGTAACTTTTAGTTGTCAGCAGATGTCAGAACTGAGCTGAGGGAGTCGGTTGTGTTGGGTCAATAAGACAAATGTTTGCTCAGTGCAGTTATGTGTCTTATTAAGCTATTATAAGTGTGTGTGGCTGTATAAGTCACACACATTGTGCCTTAGTAAGAACATGTATCCATGAGACTTGAAGAGCCCCAGCAGGATTGTATTGATACTCCCTCTGCAGGTTATGCTGTCTTGAGTCCAACAAACTGATAGCACACCCTAACTAAAGGACAGTGACAAAGTAAGCGCAGAAATTTACTGTCTGATACTTCTAATCTTTCCTAACACCTGTCATGTCTCTGACTTTTGGCATCAAAAGCCAATTAAGAGAACATCTGTTTGTGTGTTTTTAAATGTTTATTTTTGTCTCCAGCTATCAAATATTGTCCTGTATAGATAATACTGACCGGTTAGGATACTAGACGTTATTTGCTTTAGACAGAAAGCTGTATAGAACCTTTTTTCTGATTATTTATAGAAGAATTTTACCAATAGTTTCAACCTTGTCCTACAGCTACTTGCCTTCTCTATGTGTGTGTCAAGGTAGAAGATGCATTTCAGTCATCCCTGTCATTACTATGACCACACACCTAACATTACCTCAGTGTAATTATTTATTCTATGTTCATACCAGCCACACAGAGAAATAGTATGTAAAAATCTAGAGAACATAATACAAACCTTTCAACAAAATGTTGAAATTGTATTATTTTATGAAAAATTGATGTAAATTTGAAATTGATGCCTCATATTTTAAAGTTTCTGTTGGATCAGAAGCAGGAAAAGCGCTGGAAGATAAAAACTTTGGTTGAACATCTCACAGTTCATGGTGTTTATTTGTAGAATGTCAACAACATATTGGGTAAAACAAGAAGAAAAGCATCGTAGAGAGTATATTGAACACACTGTGAAAAGTTGCTTTGCCATGTAGATCTGATATTAAACTAAAATGTCTTTTGGTGTAAAATTCTGACTGAAACTGACTGTTTGAGCTTAGAAATATTTACAATAATCACCATCATTGCATCCACAAATCCATTCAGATCAGACCCTTAAGTTCATCCACGGTGCCAACAGCATTTTACTGTTATTTTTAACAATCTGTCCATTATAACCGGTATAAGTGGGATACGCCCTGGACGGGTCGTCAGTCCATTTAACATTAAGACTATATAATAAAATAAAGAAAAGAACATATCTGTACTGAGTTGGCATGCCTGCAATCAGGAAATCAGGAAAAGACTGGACTGGACGATTTTTACTGTTAACGGTGTTAGCTTTGCAAAATGTTAAAATGTCTGTAGATACTTCGAAATAATTTCGAAATATGTGGACGAGTCCACGTCCAAGGTTCTTTTGCTACAAGTGACGGAGCAGTGTGATGATGTCACAGTCACATGATTTATTGGAGTTGTGCCAAAGAAACAAACATATCAGGGAAATTGTACATGACATTGCTTATATTTTGTCCTTTTTGTGTTAGAGGAGACTGAGCTGAAGGGTTTGCTTCGTAATAATGCCAACATCAGCCGATAATATCGGTATACTGATGACGTTGACATCTATCTATTATAACGATCCTTTAAAAACTACCACAGCTGTTCCTATCAGTTCCAAAACACTTCTTTCTTTAATTCGTTTCCTGCATCAGTTTGAAAGTCTGTGGCTGATTTTCTTAATTGGGTGCCTGCAAATGAAGACTAATTCAGCAACCGTATTGTATCCTGTCTCATCTCTGAGCTCTCTCCTGTCAGTAAAAGTGAGTCAGAATTGGACTGTGGTCTTATCTCTTGCTCTGTCATGTTTTTTTTTTTCTTTTTTCTCACTGTGTGTGTTCAAAACAGCCACTGTGCTGGGATCCATTTGCTGGTGTTTGGTGCAGTGTTGCAAAGCAAAATGCGGACATAATATAAAGTTGCAGGTAAAAAAAAAAGAAAGAAGGATTTCTAATCCTAGAGACAGTGCAGCTCAATAACATCTCCTGTTGTGTATATTATAAATGGTAGTGAGCCAAAAAAACAAGTCAAAACCAAGCAGTTTTAGCGTCATAAAGTTATGCAGTCTTGCTTTAAACTGAGCAAATATTTGACATGAAAAATATTTTCTACATTTTACCATCTCATTTGTTTTATTGGCTGAATTAGACTGTTAAGTTTACATTGTTCTTTTTCGCAATAGTTTTGAGGTTTGACGGTTGTGTTGAAAGAAAGTGTAAAGGCTAAAGTCCCTCCCTGACATCTAAATGTCTTTAAGACAGAATCACTCAGCAATTTATTCAACTGTGAAGATATGAGCTTGTCACGTTAGCATTGTTTTTATATTACCATCATTACCAGTTGATTAATTAGATTCAAGCTTTTCACAGGGAAACGAAAGCCTTTTCTGGCCTGTAAATTGACTATAAATGAACTATTTATACCGAACATGACTTTCATCATAAGTGTCCTTAGTTTTACCGTCTCGTCTGAATGATGGAGGCAGCGATGGAGAATTTAGGTCGACATCAAGTGAGGCATCCAACAAGTTAAAATATGTTAAAGCACATAATAATAAATGAGAAAGTGTATTATTAACAGATATGTATTCAATTCAAGGTAAAGCAACAAAGTTGAAAAAGTATCAATGATAAGAAGATGGATATTACAATAACTATATACATATGTCCCCTCTTATTGGTGACACATGAGCCAACGCAACAACATCCACATTATCTTTTATTTGATCCACTGCAGAGCAGAACATGGTAAAAAAAAAAGGAAACACAGCAGTGTGTGGGTATGTATGAGATACAAAATCAATATCAAACTAAAGTGTGATCATAGAAATCTTCTATACCATAACCCCATATTTGAGCCAAGTAAAAAATATTAGAAAAGTTAGAAACCACCATTACTGATAACCAATGAAGATGTAACATTTTGAAGATGTCAGGTTGTCTTTAAGATATCTTTTTAGAGGTCAAAAAAGGATTCTAACCATTTCAGATTGTGGTAATCTTTTTATTTTGAGTTGTCCAGTTATAGTAATATGAATTTAGATTGAGTTTCTAGCAGAGCAGATGCTCAGTCTCACCCAAAGGCTTATAAATTCACTGCTGCTCTTCACTTTGCAGCTGACTGTCACTCTATATTATTTATCCAACTAGTAATGACATTTCATGCAGTGACAGCTTCTCACAGTTAATCCCTGCTATGATTGTCGTTTTGTTGTCTGCTTTACAGTCGCCTGAAGCTCTCTCTTGCAATCTAGCAGCTTGTTTCTGTTTGTGTTTTTGGCTTTGAACATCTCTGCTACATCTATTACTATTTCTTGGTCTTACCTGAATGAAGGGGTGGATGACTGCAGATGAAAGGAAAGAAATGAGGCAAAAGAAAAGGTGATGTAAGGCAACTGGAGAATAGAAAGGATCTGGAGATGGAAGTAAGATGGGCAAGTTTAAGGGGAGGACACAATAAGACTTTTATAGCTACCTCCCATCTCATACACAGTTATCCCACGTATCCTCCATGCACCAATATCATCCCCACCTCTCTATTTTCAGACGAGTGGTTTGTCAAGACATGACGCAAACATCGTTGGTCTATTAATAATATTTCTTTATGTGATATCCTTCAGACTCCACCCTGGGTTTCATTCTTTGCACTGAACAACACATCCGTCTTTTTATGCTCGTATCTGCCCAGATTTATGCAATGAAGTTACTGTTCACCATAAAATTGCTGCTGTTTTGTTATAGTTGGATTGGGGTTTTAGATAAAAGCGAAGCGCCAAAATGCAAACAGGTTGTACTGCAGTACGGATAAACAACAGAAGTTGTTGTGTACTGAGTGCTTACTTCTGATTTTTAACTGCACTTTGATTGTTCCAGATCTTTACTTCTGTTCTTCTTGTTTGTTTTTCTTTCCCTGTTATGTAACTTAGTGCTGTCTGCTTTTAGTATATATGACACATGAGTATTAACTATTTAATGCCTAATGTTTCATATTTGATAAATACATTTTTCGAGACATTTTCCGTCACTTCATGGTAGAAACTTTATTCAAAACCCAGTTGCACACCATACTGATCTCGAGCTCCATGGTGAACACCAGAAAGCAGAGCACTATAAGTTACAGTATTTTGACTTATCACATGGTAAAAATGGGTAAAAATGGAATATACTGTATATACATTTTTTTCCCAGATTTATTGAAGAGTCTAATAAAGACTTCAGATTTTAAAAACTTGAATTTTCTGAGCAGTTGTTCTTATTTGTTCTGTATGCAGCATGAATTGTGCTGTTCGATCATTTAGTTTTCTTTTTAGTGGGATTTTAATTTCATCTCTTAAAAAATAACATTCTCTTTTCTTCACGCACTTACTTTAATCTCGACTTGTGTTTTTCTTCCACTCTTCTCTCATGATCACATTGGTGGTACTCAAAAGAAAGAAATCTTTTTACAGAACAGACATCGTTATGGACACTGAATGACAGCTAAGAGTTCTTCATTTATGACGGTTAATAGCACACTATTCTAATAATTGTATTTTAATGAACTGAAAATTAAAAAATACTTAATTAATCCCAGCGGGAAATTCAAATTCTGTAGTCATTTGGTTCAGCTGGTTGGAGTTTTTCATGCACTGGGACAGGGCAGGATGTTTTCCACATCACTGGTATTCTTTTCTGACTCAGACTGGTGTTGAACTGGTGCTGGAGAATTGGATATTGTTGTCTTAAGCTGGGAACTCTTAGACTCGCACCATCTGGACCTGACACCAGGAGATGTGGAGGAGATGAGGTTATGTTCAGGTCCTTGACTGAGCTGCAGGGTGACAGAGTGGAGG
>JBAMHX010000005.1:17461682-17477451 GCA_037177515.1 Pseudomugil tenellus
TATATATATATAATCAGTGGTGACTTCTTATTGTATGAAGAACCTTCATTCCAATTGTAATTCCTAGGGTCAACTTTGCAAATTACAAGAAGATATAACATTTATTCAGCAGTAGTTTGGTGGCAACTTTTCAGTTGCCGGTCCAATATTGTGGAACCAGCTCCCCCTCCACATCTGACAAGCCTTTGGCAGATTTAGGGAAAATTTTAGGGTATACTGGATTTTCCTTTTGTTTGTTTCCACCAACCACACCAGGGAGATTTTAATACCAAAATTTACATTGCAATAATTAAAATATAATCGACTCATACTTTAACTCATGTTAAAGTAATTATCTTATTATTATCTTAACTCTACAAAAAAGTCAGGGTTGAATGATGAAGCTCGCAACGACAAAACTGCATTGATATGAAAGTATCTTCTGCAGAACCAGGAGCATCAGATTATTACAGCCAGGATGAGGAATTGTATGAATATAACTGGATGTGTAATAGTGAGCTGGCAGCCAAACATCTGATGCATGAGTCACTGCTCTGCTGGAATGATGCTTTACATTCTTGTCAGAATGTCAACAGGACTTCAGTGGACTCTAGTGTAACATGAGCTTTCTTGCAAAACAAGGACCAGCTTTTGCTTTATATATGGATTGTAATTTTTTTTATTATACAATGTTACATTTTAAATATAATTAAGTAATTTTGAAACAGCAGCTTCTGTAAATGACTCAGAAAGAGGAATGATGTACACGTACTGAAGTCTCATATGTTTATGTAGTGAGATTAAAATCAATTAGAAGTAGATTTACTGACTTGTTAACTTACATATTATCCACAATAATACTTATGTAGATATGTAGTTGTTGTGTCCTGCAAAATTGAGACACATCTAGAAATAAAACATCTGCTACAAGTAATTGTCATTGTTGATGGCAAAGACAAGAGCACAGAGGAGTCACATCTCAGCTCAGTGACAGCTGATGCTACACAATCTTAGATGCCTCATACAAAGCCAAAACGAGGTGGCTTTGAGTGATGGTACCCCATTTTTTCTATGCACTGCTTCTCACACATCACAATTAAGTAGTGAGCAAGCAATGGAGGCAATCCTGCATACATCTGACATTGAGAAAAATCCATGGAGCCTTGTGACCCTTTTTAGTTTACTTCCTCATTCACAACCGTTTTATAGACTTTTGATTGGGCCATTTTCTTGCAGTTACACCGACGGGACATGTGGTAAACTCTCTCAACGGGAAGTTATGCAAATTTCCCACTAGTTCCCCTTTCTTCCATCAACCTGGCTTTGACTTACTTTCTTTAAAATATCTGAAGATATTTCTGCATTATAACTTTTAAAGACAATGCATTTCTTAGAGTATAATCACATCAATGCATTAACAGTTGTCATCTGAATATACAGATTTGAAGTAAATATATATATATATTTCATCTCAAAGTAAAAAAAAAAAGGGTACATTTTCTATTTATTTATTATTAGATTTTTCCTTAAGTAAAGTACTTAAGTAAAGTAAAGTCGTTTATTTTTTTTATGGCTTTTCTCCGTGCACGAGTACTGTTTCAATAGTGTGTTTTGGGAAGTTATTATGAACTTATGAAGTTCTGAGAGTGTTGCTTTGCTTTAAGTGGGCCAAACCTTCAGTGGTTAGATGTACCAGGCTTATTTAGACTTGCAGATGCATACAGATAAATGCTTCTGCGTGCACAAACTCTCTGTTTTGGTTTTTTATTTTTGTCTCTTTTTTGTTGTTGTTTCAGTTGCAAACATTTTGTAACTTTCGGGATCGGTAAGTTGATCTAATGGAGTGATTCACATGGGTCGAACAGAATATGGCTAAAAGAGCGAACACTTCCACAAGGCTCAGTAAAATGCAATCTTTTGAGACAAGGCTGTTTCAAGTGTGGAAAATACTGCTAGTGAAGATGCAAGGAAGTTTTAGGCTTCCAACCTTAGGAATGTCAAATGCATGTCAGTATAGAAATAAAGAATTTATTTGAACATAATTAACTGCATAATCATGTAGTTAGATGTAGTTAGTTTCCACATTTATCCAATTTTAATTTTCATTCATGCATAAACATCTTATGTTTAATCCCACCTGCAGAGAATCTTCATGAATTTCCCCTGTTCCTGTGTGTCTTCTAGAAAAGATGTTAAAACGCCAAAGATGGACCTCTTTTCCTCCCCCAGGGCTGAGGTAATTCCAGTTTCATATTTTCTTGGTTTTGGTTCAGATTATTGTGAATTCCTACATAGTACCAACCTTATAGCTGGCAACATATGTATGAATATATGATGTTCCTGTCAGCTGCATCCTCGCCACAAGCAGCTTTACACAGTCCTGGCCAGAGCAAGGCACCACTCTATGAGACTCCTAAACTATACTAACTCACATGCTGACCAGTGGTGAAGGAAGAGAATAGGGACAAGTCTTGGAAGAATGATACTACGTCAGAAGAAACAGATAAGGACAATGAAAAAGGGAAGTGAAAAAGGCAAATACTACTGATGAAGTCAACAGAGTCAAAGAGAAAAACCAGGGTGAAAACTACTGATGATAATCTTAACCCCCTCTATCCCGTTCTTTCCCACTCTGCTTCCCAATCACGTTCTTACTGCATTTACAACCCACAGTGACTGTACGTTGTTTTCAAGGACATGTTATAGTCCATGCTGCAGGAATTCCTAACTCTAGCTTTAATATTTCCCTCTAAATTGCTTGTACAAACTTTGCCCCATACCTTTAAACCTAACCTGATCATGTTTGACAGCTTATTACAGCTAAATACATCAAGTATTTATGACGATGGCACTGCTAAACTGATGGATGACAGCTTGACTACCATTCTTATCGGTTTGCTTACATTATGGTCTGTAAGAATGTCTTTTCTATGGCTTTCATTGAGTGTGTAACATAAACCTGAAAAAAGTTCCCAAAAGCATGTCCTCAAAGAGTTTTAAATGTTTAAAAGATAAACTGTTTAAAAGGACACTTTGCTATCAAAGATTTTCAAAGCATTTAGACTCAGTTTATTAATGTTATTAGAGATATTAATGAATATTTGAAGTTTTCATCCAAAGCTTATTCCAGCTTGTGCTGAAAACTGAGCTTTTGCGGATCTGAACTACACATCCTGAGAAGAAACTTTGAATCAATAGTGCATACTGCTGATGATATTGCAGGCAGGCCAAGCAACAAACTAATGTGAAGACCGTGGCAGCACCAAAAAGTACCATCATGTGCTTCAATGCTGGGGCTCTTCAGAGCTAAAGAGCTCCAGTTAGAGGCTACTGACACTGTTTGAGGCAGTTATTGCCAATTGTGCAACCTCATCAGTACTACAGGGTTAAAAGCATTAACACATTATTGTCTGGTATAGAGAACGTGTAGCTGACGTCACGTGACTTTTGCTCTGGAAGGCTGGGACCGATCTCTAAACCAGTTAAACTTGGATAGATTGTAGTGTTTGGGGTGTTCCTCGGTGTCAAATGGTGATTTCATGCTAATAATGACAATTAAAATAATTTAATTGGAAGCTGCGTTCATCACTTATGTCATACTATTTTTGTAACACAGAAAGTAAACATGGCGGAGTATACACGAAGCTAACAGCGGAGCGTACCTTGCTATTTTAAAGTTATTGTACATTTTCAATAGCATTGTTTTAAGGAGATTATATAAGAGGAGACCCTGGGGGCTTTATGTGCAGCAGTGATAGAAACGTCCGTACAGAGAAATGTGTAGATATGGAGTTGCAGCAGGAGTGGTGGGAGATGGATGATATTTACAGATAAGTTTATAAATAATTTTCCAATTACGATCAGAACATTCATGTACATTGCTGAGCATATCTTTGAAAATATGTATCAATGAAATGCAGAGATATTAGGGATCGTTAACCCCAAGTAGAGAAAACTTCTGGCGATATCTTCTCATCACTTCAACTTTCAGTTGTTCAAAAAAATAAGATAATTGTTCGAGGAAACTCGATTCAGCTTTTTCAGATATATTTTGTGAGTGTTTGATACCGGATACACAGTAGCTGTGTATGTACTTATGCCGGATTTATGTTTTAGTTTGTGTGTACATGCTCGGCTTGCGGTGGTTATCATTGGATGCTTGCCGTCCACCATGGTGATGTAAACAGTGAAAAACAAGTGACTCCACGCTCTCTATACAATCTTCCAGTGACCTGAGGCCTTTTTACAAAGAGTAAAACAAGTATGAAGTACAACCTCCTGACCAATCAGAGAGAGAGTTTTGATGAAAAATAAAGCCCTGTCACTAACGTTTCTTACTTGCTCCTGTGTCTAACCCCTAACCGTCCTGAGTCCACTACAGTTGCATCTGAAAGAATGACGTTTGTAAAATTGGTCACATGTGGCAGAACTACAGATCCACAAATTTATGGAATGTCCCAATTACTTGTGTTGTAATGTTAAAATAATATTCCAACGCAAAATGCTCCCACACAGGGTGCGGAGCCTCTAAAGAACTGAAACAAACATATAAAAGAAAGAAAGGAAGTCCTCTGTCTGAAACTTCTGGCTGTAATAAAGCAAAATTGAGCAATCAGAGCGGTTGTGTATATATATTTCTATTTTCTGGTGAATTAATTTTGAATAATGTCACAAATTGGACAATAGACAATTTTCTGCCAAATTCCTTCCTTGCTGTTGCTGCGGTAACAGTGTTGCTTTTGGCCTGGATGATGTTTCTGATTCTTGTGTGTTTTGGAAGAATGACTGTCTGCTCTTCTGTGGTGAAATATGCTGCTTTGCAGACGTACATATGGATTCCACCATTTTTATGTGAGCGTGCACTGATCAAGATGGAAAAACCAACGTGAACTATCAAGTTAATAACCAGCTTATTCAGATCCTGAATATAGGGGGAAACAAGGAGATATCCAGGGTATGTTGATCACACTTCATAGTCCAGGCCTCTAGATATCATGTTAACAGAAATCACAACTCAAAACTTTGTGTGTGTGTGTGTTCAGTTACAACCTTTGCATGTTGTTTGCTTAATGGGAGAAAGCACATTAACTTCCTTTTATCTATTTGACAACAAAGGTTTTGAGTAAACTGTATAATCACAGGTACTTTTTAATACATCTATTTATATATATGTGTGCATAAGGTGCACTTTCCCAGCTGTGTGAGAGGCTTTGTCTGCATCAGAAGCGCACAGGCAGCACTATGACTACATGTCTGCAGGTGAAGTGTTTTTTTCAGCTCTTGAACTTTCTGTGCTTTATCTCCTCGCAAAAGCATTTAACTTTTCTAACCTTGCTCTACATGGAAAAGGTGGGACTCTTACACACACACACACACACACACACACACACACACACACAAACACACACACACACAGAGAGAGAGAGAGAGAGAGAGAGAGAGAGAGAGAGAGAGACTATTTTTTCTGCACACTCCAATGGTCTTTTATCACCAAACTCAATGTTACTCCCTCTTCTCTGTCTTCTGCCCCTCCCTCCCACACGGAACAAAAACACTGGTGCAATCCACTCATGAGGGTGCCAGCCCACTCAACTTTTATTTTAGCTCTTTTTCTCTTCTCTCTGGAACAGTGAGATATCCTATGTGTGGTTCTGCATGCCCTCCTGAGTGTATTTTTTAGCACAGGTAAGTAGCTATTAAACTCAGTCCAAACAATGATCAATGGCTGGTCTGAGCCTTATGGGTAAGAGGAGAAAACAGGCATTTGTCACAGTAACACCCCAACTAGCTCTAGTGTGTACACTACACTTTCCACTCCACTTGGAATTAGCTCAGACGTCGCCTCAAACAGCGAGATGAGTAATTGTTGTTAGCTGGATTACTATGAGCTCTAAACGAGGTCAACGAGGCAGGCGGTTTTCAGGAGGGATGGTGAAAAATTAGGACGGATGAAGAAGCATATGTAAATGAATGACATAAAACTTGCATTTTTTAACCCTTAAGAACCCAGCGTGACATATTTGATATATTTACTTTCTCAGACATTTTGCATCATTTTATGGTAAAAACTTTCCTTAAAATTCTGTAGAACACAATCAGATTTTTGTGTTCTGCTTCTTAATGAACACCAGAAAGCAGACGATTATACAATAAGAATTATAACATATCACATGGTAATAATTAAATAAATATTAAATATTTTATATATTTTTTTGTTAAATGGGGAAATAAAGACCTCATATTAAAAAATAAACTTTCTTACTGCTTTTTCATAGCTTGGGTCATTAACGGTTAAAGAAGTAGAAACCTGCCATTCTCTGAGCCATAAAGGAAAGAAATGTAATCTCTGCACTATCAACTAAAGATTGTATGTATGAAAAGTGTTCTGGGTGCTTGTGGTTTACTGAGTAGGTTGTTAGACAATTAAAAAACTGTTTTTTAGGTTACCTTGGTGTTAATGTTACCATAAATTGTTTGGTTCTTGAACAAAAGGGCATGTTGGCTGGTTATAGTCCTTCTGTCTTTTATCCTGTCGGCACTTGAGTATCAGTTATGTCTTACAATTATTGAACAACAGTGTAATTAAAAAAAAACCCCTCCAGCATAGTGTAATTGAGGGGGTCTTTTAGAAACTACACACAGGGTGCATTGCCCAACAACTCCTACTAGAAAGAGTTCACATTGGAGCCATTAAAATGCATTTATGTGTATATCATTCAGCACAGATGTGCTGCTCTGTTTGGTGAAAGCACAGACTGAAGTAAAATCTCTATCCTGCTTTAGAACCAATTTTTTTTTTTTCGTGATTGTTTTTATAGATTGATTGTTTATGTAGTTTAAGTTTGAGTCAAGTGTGTTGCATCAGGGACAGTTGGAAAACCTGCAGGATACCGGTCCCCGAGGACCAGGGTTGGGGACCCCTGGACTAAAGGTACTCAAAAACCAACCCCAGTTCTGTATGTGTAACGAATTAAAGCAAAGGTTTACTGTCTGGTCAGATTAATTAAAATGTCTTGGGAAGAATATCAAACTTGATTGTGATGAACTCTGATTGCATTTATATCTAGTTTATTATTCCTGGAAGGCTCCTTCTATGAATAATCTTACCTTTATAGAAGAAGTATCAGATCATCAATGCTTCATTTAGTCACCAACCAAGAATCTTTCAATGGGCATTTCACCATCGACTATTGTGAACACTGATTGTTCACACTTGTCAAGTCAATCATCTGATTGGCCCAAGTGTTACGGAAGACAGATTAAATCAAAGTGGGACAAAAGGAAAGAAAGGCAAGCTACACGTGGAAGCTGTAGACTGAAATGTGGCCAGAAGGAAAACAATTATGAGAAAGATAAAAAGCTGGAACAAAGATGATGAGTTCATAGAGAGACAAAGGGAGAGATGAAAGGAGTCGTACAGACGAGGCAAATTGCTTTGTCACATCATATTTGGTGTTTGTGTTGAAGACAGCATGTTATCACCTTCAGCACACTTTCACGGCGTCTATAAATTACAGCCACCGGCAGGTCAACGCTATAATAAAACAGCGTGTGGAATAATGCATTAAAAATAGCATCCCTGGATTCAAAGGGCGGGTGCACGTGCATGAGTGCGTGTCCTCGGGGTCAGAGTAATCTCAGTGGATTGTTAATCCAGCTTGCTCCCTCTCTCCCTAGCTTCATTAATCTGCCACCAGTCTGTGTCTCATTATCTCTGGACACACACACTTTCACACACACAGCTTTGGTTGCAGTCATTTGAATTCACAGACACATAAAAATGCATTTGAAAAGTCAAATTGTGTTTATTCCGCAAGCATTGGCAGGTTTTTCACCCCAAATCAAACTAAAAAAGAGTAAACAGGACCAGGAAAACTTATTAGCAAACATCCAAAAATCCAGTTGTCATCAAGACAAAGTCTATTTTCCAACAATCGACACACATGACGATGGAGAGGTCACTGGATCGGCCTGCTTGTAGCTCTGACCTGTCCCTCTTGCAGAATGCATGGAGAATTTTGCAGATCTCTAAATATTTTTGCCATTTGCACCAAAATAAAACTTCCTTCTTCCTTGGTATCCTCAAATACGTACAGATAGTTTAAGAGTTCACAGAAAGAATGGCAACATTAAAAAGTGGCAGTTTCAACATAGCATATTTGTTCTATGCATTAAATGCATAACTGTGCTTTACTAAATTGTAAATGGTTGATCTGACACAAGATAGATATGAACCCTTTATCAGATACTCATTGAAATACTTGGAAATTTACATTTCCAACCACCAAAAAGATTTTTTCATAACACTAGAGAATATTACAAAACGTTTAAACTTGACTACTTTGTTTTTTTTTTTTTATAAAAAAAAAATTAAAAGTTATACTGTAGCTAGTGGTAAGTAACAGAGGTGGGATGTAGCCTGATGTTTGGTAAATGTGTGGAGAACCTGGTGCTCTTCCATGATCTTCTGAACTTGCATACAGATCAATTTTGAGTGTGGTTTTGTATTATTTGTGTCTCCCTGCAAACCTGCAGCTTTCCTTTCTAAAATCCAACACATAAATGCAGAACATTACAGCATAAATTAAATACAAACATTAAGATTTTCAATGGAGTGATGAAATATGGTCATTTGCCCAATAAATAAGTCTTTCTTTTGTATATAAACATTTTCCATTATGATGTGTGGATGATTATAATCTGCTATGATGATAGCAGTAGAGGTAAAATTCAACTTTTAATTCAGAAGACTCTTAATTTAATTTTTATTCCTGTTTTTAACTTTGCATTAGGATTAAACCTTTGAACCTGAAGCCTATTTTGCTAAAAATTGCGTTCTTTAGGGGAAAAAAAAGTACTTTTGATGTCATATTAAAGGGAACAACTTGTGAGATTTGACAAAAAATGGACAATACAGCATATGTGTTACTATGTGCTAACCACAAAGTGAGACAACATGCAAGACAGGAGAGCAGGACCAGTTGGTTAATGAATGAGATGCGTTGCAACAAGCTTGCTTAAATTTGGGGGGTTGCTATTTGCCATAGCAGGTCCTTCTCTTAAAGCTCCAAATCTGAACCATTTGTTTCTGAAAGTAGCACTAAATCATGTTACTCAGAGCTGCAGCTGTCTTTTAGGTTCATTTTAAATGGTAGCTGTGATTGGGCTCTTTGACATGACAAATACAACATTAACATACTAACTGGAGACTTACTGCCTCTCTCTAGCTGCCCCTTTCTGACTGAGCCCAGCAGCTTAAATCTGCTGATGCTTTGTCCTGATGACATCACTATGAAACATTTACATAAGAATCTCACTTTTTTATTTTATCAAAACTTAATCAACCTGTCTTTGATACAACCAGGGATGTTTCACTTAGCATTTGGTGCACTGAAAAATGACCAAATGCATTTTTGTCCCACTGCCAATTTAACTGAATTTGCTACCTTAAATAACATTTAACAGACATTTACTAATAGATTAAGTTTGTTTAATTTGCTGTGACACAACAGAGAAATGTAACTCCATATTTTAATACATTTTTTTTGTCCATTTATATCTCATAGTTTAAGACTAATTTATGTTAATATAAGAAGTATGTTACCGTAATATTAGCATAATAAGACAATTAAACTGTGCAAAAGTATCGCAGGTAAGTCTGACTTTTCAAAAACCTTTGAGAATGGTTTTAGTTGTGTCTCTTCAGACCTTACAGGTGTGCTATAAGAGTCTGATGGAAGAGCACAGGCTTATTAAAAACATATTTTACCGAAAGCAAAGAAAAATGTCTAACAAAGTCTTTACAATCTGGACACAGTAAGTGGTGCACAGCGAGGAGAGCTGCTGGTTATTAAGTGTGAGTGGAGCCAGATGACGAGTGTTATCAGTACTTTAAAGGAAATAACGTAGATTGCAGTATCTGCCTGTAGAGACAACAAAGATGTATCCGTTTTCTGTGTCTCTGTACCTCTGCATAACTTTAATTTTTCTTATCTCCTTCTCCTCTTCCACCTACTCGTCCTCCTCCTCTTCTTCACCTCCTGCCTACTGCTTTAACCGCTGTTGTTCTTTTTTTGGTCTTTCTGTATCTCAGTGATTCTCCAAATCTTTGTTAGTTTCACTGCCTCTCATGATGGATCTGCTACTCAGGGTGCAACTCCATAATTTCTCAATCCAGTCTAATTGCATGTTTCTGTAATTCCCCTCCCTCCTTCTCTCTCTCTTCCTCTCTCTTGTCTCTCAGTCTTCACACCTTTATGTGATCATGCTAACATAAGCTTTTGCACATCAACGTGTTTTTAGTACATGCAGGTTCCTATCAGCCAAGCTCTTTTTGGATTTGGCTGGTGTGTGTAATTCTACATTATTGTGGATGTGTAATAGGTGGTTTGAGGAGTCTCTTATCGAAAGAGCAGAAATGGGTTTAAAGTTTGGTAATGGCTTTACTGAGTTCTTTTTTTCTGGCTTTTATTCTAGACGTGCTGATGTTAACCAGGACGGTCAAGAATCTAACCATATTTTCAAATACACACACAGAAATTGTTGGATTTTACTTATGTATTCTTTCCTCTAAACAGACCATAGTAATGATATTTCTCATATTTTCGCTTTTCTTCTTTAGTTTTATACTAATTTATACCAATATTTATAATGATGTAACACGTATCAACTTTGATGGCAACTTCAGACTTTTATGTTGGTTCACAGGTTTCTGATTAAACATGACATCTGTGATATATCTTAATACATTTACTGGTTTTCTTATCATGTATTTTCAATTCCTCTACGGTTTCTTTCCATACTGTCTCCTTGTTAAAGTCCTGAACTGAGATGTCTGAGCAAGGTTCCTGCTGCCAGAACTTCAAAAACTTTGTTTACATTTGACTTGTCAGATTTTGTTGATATTGTTGGGTTTCATTTAGATTTTTACATAATGGCGGCAGCAACATGTTGATTTGACTTGTAACTTTATCGTGTATTCCCATTGGTTGGTTAGTAGACATGCCTCCCATAGCAGCAGATGATAATCTTTTTTTTTTTCACAGTGTGACCCCCTGCATTCTGTATACCTCTCTCATTGTCTGTTGTGGGTATACACCTATTTTTTTTAGCCATGATAAAAACAGCCCTATTTCCACTAATAGACATCTGCAGAAAATACCCAGTTCATACTGGGCAGAACACACCAGCGTAAAGTCACAATGTAGCATAACTGGAGGAAATATTTATGATTATTGCACATCTTTCCCTCTCCTTATTCCCATGATTGTTTTTTATTTCTCTAACAAACTAAAAAAAAAAGAAATATTAACTCTTTTTGTAAAAAAAATTCACCTGCACAGCTGTGCTTTCACTCATTATTATGCATAGAAAAGTATAGTCTTACCCGTCATTGTTCACTCTTTGTGCTGAGTCCGTCCGTCTCACTCTGATTTCGTTCCTCTCGTCTCTCACACACTTCTGTGTGCTCTCTCTCTTCTGTGCGTATCTCACAGGTGATGTTTGACTTTCGCGGCAACGGCAAGGCAGAGTTGACACTGAAGAGGGGAGAAGTGATCTTCCTGCTGCGACGAGTCAATGCCGACTGGCTGGAGGTAAGAACCGAGATAGGCAGAGAGCAGGAGAGGGAGGTGGGAGTGAAAGAGAGGAAGGTGAAGAAGGAAGGAGATGGAAAAAGAGTGAGAGAGTGGAAAACAGAGGAAGATGGAGAGTGAGAGATGGGTGAAACTGAGGATGTGTACAGGAGAGGGGATGGAAAAGGATATATGAGAAAATGAAAATTGAAACAGGAAAAAGAAGGAGGTATTTTTGTCAAAACAGTGAAGGCGTTCTCGAGGATTTCACTATAATCTATATTGATTAATGAAAATATGAGAAAATGATAAAAAGATAAAGATTATTGCAGTTTATATGAAGATGTGTGGCTCCACCTCTCACCTTTCCCCATGCGTTTTTTCAAAACTTTGGACAGAGACATCATATGTCCTGTTTACAGTTTCTGAAACTGTGACAATGAAGAATGAAGCCTGTCCATGCGTGGAAAATAACACACCAGCTGTCCTTGTGAAGCCCAAAACTTGTTGCTGTGGCAGCAATGTTTAGATGGGTATGATTGTCAAAGGAACAGCTACATAAACACTTTGATCCTAAATTTCTCACGACAACATTATACTATTGCAAAACGATCAGTGCATGATGTGACTGATGTCATAAACCAATAAAATGTATGAATGCACCCTTATAAGCAGCTGTCAGAACCACATTAACATGTGTCTATATTTTATTTTTAACTGCATCTTTTGATAGATCTCTCATCGGACATGCAAATAATAGTTTTAATAATAGTTTAATGTTATTGATATTAACTCAAGACATCAGTAGATGGACAACAGGGATTTTTCCAGTGAGCCCAGTTTAAATATATATATTGTTGTACAAGGTGTAATATTTTGGTTGTTGTGCTTTCATTGACTGAACTCTACTCCAGTGACAAATTTATATATTTTATTCTCAGTCTTTGTAAGAAAGGTAAACACAAAGGTGCTGTGCAAGTTTGGCAGTTCAGACAAGATGCATTTCTGTGAAGCAAATAACACAGATGATTACTTAGATGTCAAATGCAATGGTTTAGTCAATTGTTGAATTTACCGCACATTAACAACTAAGAACAAGGCCTATGCTGTCGGAAGCAACGGCTAGGGGTATATCCCTGAATGCCCAAAATCCTCCAATTCCCCAATCCTCCTATTATCTGATCTCGAATCGACATAATACAATAATATAACAACACTATTGTTCAGTCACAAAGCTCCACCTGGTGTGGAAACTTTAAAACTTTGAACGTCCCAGTATGACATCAGGACAGGATGCATCCTGAGGTCATGACCTTTTATTTGAATTTGATTTGAGGTCAATGAGACAAATAGTTCCAAAGATATAACGAAACATCTAATTTTTCTTAAATAAAGCGCCACCTGGTGGGGAAACCATAAATCCGATAGTCATGAAATTCGATACAGATCGACTTTTTGGGGACCTAAACAGGTATACTGAATATCAAAATCCAATTGTTAATAGTTCCAGATATATAGGCAAAAATGTGATTTTTCTGTGCATAAAGAACCACCTAGCAAGGAAACCATAAATCTCAAAATGCTAAAATTTGATGCACCTAAACATATATACTGCGTATCAAATGCCAATTGTAAAAAATGTTTGAGTTATTGCGCTCAAACGAAGGATATGCGACTCCGGCGACGACGGTGGCGGTCGTGATAAAACCATTATATAACTATACAAAAGCTAGATATAACCAGCAAAGGATGAGTCACTGGTTTGTGTAAAGGTCGGTGGACACCTTTTGAGCAATAAGTGGATACAATTTGTGGATTAAAAACTATAGCTGAAAAGTCATATTTGAAATGTTATTTTTAAATGTGTCTGCAAGATCTGAAATGAGTGATTTATAAGTATTACTACAAGCAGACACTAATCAGAAAGAATGGAGCCTGATAATTAGCCTAAAGAGAAGGAATTATCCAGAGAAGTGCTCTTACTGGAAAAACATGTACATTTGATATTGCTATAAAAGACCTTAATGTGATCCAGACACCACACGCTAACACTTCTGGATGTCTTTCTCCAAACTGTGTACAGTGACTATGCATTTTGGAAATCTTGATGTCTAAAAACCTTACAGTTGATGTCTATGTCTATTTCAGTACTCATTGTCGTATTAAAGTGGACAGAAAAAAGTATTAGCTTGTATCTGGAAACACACACCCTCACCTGCTTCAAATAAAGAAACTGAAGCCATGTCAGAGCAAAACTTGAAAGCAAATCAAAGTTTGCTTTATAATTAATTTTAAGATCTTGAAGTGAAATTCACAAACTGCCTCTTTTAATACTGTAGTTATTATACAACAGATAAACTAAAAATAGAGATAAACTGCCCAGTGTCATCAAAAATCCCAGGAATTAAATTTAGGATAGAATCTGCAGAAGATGAGTGGGAGATGAAGAAAGGTGGTAGAAGCTGATGTGGTTGAAGAGGCAGAGTGAGACTCAACATGTGGAGGAGGATGCACTCAACATGCCCCTTGCTTTCTAAAAAGAACCAACCCCCCCCCCCCCCAAAAAAAAACAAAAAAAAAAAAAACACATTATCTATGCATCCCTGCAGAACACATTAAAATGCTGTTTTTGGCATTATTGCACCCATTGGTTGTATCAAGTGTTGTGCTTTACGGGCTGGTTGAGGTTAATGCAGCACTTGTGAAACTTTGAAAGACCGTTAAAGTGGGTGTAAACAATGTAAATGTTCAAAACCAGTGGAAGTGAAGCAGGACAGTAACAGTTTTTGCAGTTTTTATTGAGAAATAGGCTTTCTGTGGTGATGCTGCTCAGTAACCAACAGTAAACAGTAAAGAACGATTGAACTGAGCAGCTGTGAAGTAATGAGGAAAGCAAGCAGGTTAACTCAGAATGTGCTAACACTGTGGCTACAAGAGGTTCAAGTGAGTTTATATGTGTGAGGATTTTCACTTAGCAGTGAATGCATGAATGATTGTTCTTTTATGGATCTTAGATTAATCTTTAAGTTGTTCTTAAGACTTGTCTTTTAAAAATTCTCCATCAGGTTCATGGATATGTTTGCAAACTGATAACTTCTTGGTCTCTTTTATCCCGGATTGATAAATAACAGTATCTTTGTTAATTGAAAGTAGCCCCAACTGACATCTACTTTTCACAGGTTAATGTCTGAAAACTTGTTGCAGGCATCACATTTAAATTGACGACTAGGGGCGTATCCCCAAATGCCCCCAATCCTCCAATTCCCCAATCTTCGAAAAGACACAATAAAATAATATAAAGATGTTCAGTCACAATGCTCCACCTGGTGTCGAAACTTTAAACCAACCCAGTATGACGTCATGACAGGATGTATCCTGAGGTCATGACCTTTTATTTGCGCTTGATTTGAGGTCAATGAGAGAAATAGTTCCAGAGATATAGACAAAAATATGATTCTTTGTGCATAACGCGCCACCTGGTGGGGAAACTATAAATTCCAAAATTGTGTAATTCGACCCAGGTCATCCCCTTGAGGACCTAAACATGTATATGGAGTATCACAATCAAATTGTAAAAATTGTTCGAGTTATCACACTCACACAAAGGATATCCTACGGTTTGTTCGAAGCCATTATATAGCTGAAACTCTGCATTCAAGGATATGAGTGAATATATACAAAAAACAATAACGTTAAAATAAATTCAAAGTTTTGTCGTTTATTCAATTAAAATAATTAACAAATCATCTTATTCTGCTTTCATTTGTGTTCTACACAAACTTCAATGGAATTGTTTGTATTCAAAGCAGGGAACCATCTAATATCTGCAGGACTACAGCACTCTAAGACCGAACCTACCTACCCCAGGTCTATTAAAACGTGTCTGCCATATTGACTAATCAGTTTGCACCATTAGATCATTTTTTTTATGCCTCAGGGTTGTTAAAGATAACAATGCTCCAAACAGAGAGAGACTGAATATCAAACTATTTTGACTTTTTGAGATGAAAAATAATTGTTCTAAAATATGACTGGATCACTGACACACACCGTGTTACAGAAACAATGTGAGAAATATTTTTATCAAATGCTCTGCACAATTTCTTATCAGCAGCATCCCTGAGTTGCAGCCTAGAGCAGTTTTTTTTATGCCTCAGGGTTGTTAAAGATAACAATGCTCCAAACAGAGAGAGACTGAATATCAAACTATTTTGACT
>JBAMHX010000005.1:17507032-17519651 GCA_037177515.1 Pseudomugil tenellus
CCTCTCTAATCCGGATTTGATTGTATGCATTTCTGAGATCAAGTTTTGTGAATACAGTTGCTCCCTGTAATGACTCAAAGGTGGAAGAAATGAGTGGAAGTGGATAATTATTACGAACAGTGATATTATTTAACCCTTGGAAATCTTTTTTCCCCAACAAAGAAGAAACCAGCGGCTACTGTGGAGGTAGATGGACGGATGTGACTGTTGGCTAACGCTTCTTTAATATACTTCTCTATCGCTTCCCTCTCGGGGCGCGAAAGATTGTATAATCGGCTTTTGGGCAATGTGGCGTTCGGAAGGAGATCAATGGCGCAGTCATAGTGACGGTGCAGTGGTAACATTAGAGCTTTACATTTGCTGAAAACCTCCATGAGCTCATGATAACAAGCAGGGATTTTGGATAGATCAGGCTGACACTCAGGTGCTGGCACCGGGACAGAATCAGGAGTAATGGCAGACCTCAAGCAATTAGACAAACAGAAAGAACTTCAAGTACATATTTTAGTACTGTCCCAGTCAATCTGTGGATTGTGTAACTTTAGCCAGGGATAACCCAGTAGAAGAGGGGTTTGGGGTGACTTGATCACTATAAAAGAGATCTGTTCATGATGATTACCAGCCATTACCAAACTTACGGGAGCAGTAGTGTGCGTAATGGTCACAATTAATCTGCCATCCAAGGCATTAGCCCTTACTGTGGTGTCTAATGGTTGCAAAGGTATAGACAACTGCTGGGCTAATGTGGCATCGATAAAATTGTCATCCGCACCTGAATTGATCAAGACAGATAGAAGAAGAGAAATCTGGGAGGTGTGCAGTCTGCCTGAAAGCAAGGGCCTGGGGTGTGAGTGATTGTGGGAAATCTGGCTCACCAACGTCCCCAGCCTCACTGGCGAGCCTGTTCTTTTGGCCGTATGGTACATGTGGGGATAAAATGACTAGACTCCCCACAATACAGACACTTACCCAGCCTTATCCGTCGCTGACGCTCCTCTACGGTGAGGCACATTCTTCCCAACTGCATAGACTCCTCAGTTGGTTGAGGTTGAACTGAAACCCCTGGAGTCATGGTGTGAGGGTGAAGTGCGTATGCTGCTGCTGCAGGGGAAGTCCTGAGCTGAGAGCCACGCTCACGACGACGTTCACGGAGGCGATTATCTAGTCGGATTGCCAGGGAAATCAGAGAATTTAAGTCAGTTGGTTGGTCTCTACAGGCAAGCTCGTCCTTCAAGGAGTCATTAAGACCTTTTACAAAAACTCCCACCAAAGCCGCATCATTCCAACCTGAATCAGATGCAAGTGTACGAAACTCCACTGAGTACTCTGCTACGCTTCTAGGGCCCTGAATGAGGTCCAGCAGGCGCCCCGATGCATTTAATTACAATTTCAGAAATATAAAAAATTAGTAGAAGAGAGTTGACGACGATCCGGTGACTGCCATGGTGGAGTGATCTGTTTTTATAATGATGATGACGAGGACCAGGTGTGCTTCTCAATTAGGTGCAGCTGCTGGAAGGAGAGTGGAGACACACGACAGTCATAGGTTTAGTAATGAAATCAATTAGACTTTTCCTGCGATTTCATTCACTTAAATTTATGTTTTGAAGCTTGAAAATGTTTTTTTTTTTAACTTAGCTGTTCTTTCAGACTGAAACCATTATTTCTTGCTGGTGGACACTTCAATAACAACCTAAACATCCAGAAATATAAAATATCTCTCAGTTTCAGTGTCATTAAAGTATTTGGCTTTGTCACATTTCTGCTAAAGTGAGATAGACAAATTACTTCTGGGAGAAATGAGGTGGCCCCCAAGCTCAAAGCCCCCCCTCCTCCCCCAGCTCCATGTATTTGCCCATCGTTGTACTTTTTTTTGAGGAACGATGGCATGTGTGCCGCTGCCAAGATGGTGACACTAGGAACTCCCCAATGAGCTTCAATTTATCTCTTCAGAAACCAACTGGGAGGCTCCATCCATCTTTTATTTACAGTCCATGGTTAGTAGAAATTTCATGTTTTTTCATAATCAATGACAAGGGGAATAAAATATACTACTCCTTATGAAAAGAAATAAAGAAGTTGCAACATCTTTCCTAAATTTGGATTAACGTTTACTTTTTTGCTTTCTTGTTTCAACCTGCAGGCTCCTTTATAATGACAACAGCTATGAACTTCCTTGCAGTTCAAAGCATCCTCTGGTGCTCCATAAGGCCGAACACCATCTGTACTGTGCATGCTTGTGTTTTTTGTGTATGTGTGTGTGTTGCTCCAGTGTCTTTGATGTGTACAGTATAGGTCTGTGCATGTCTCTCTTCCTTCGAATGTTACTATGTATCTTTCTCTTTTGACATCTGGATGGGTGTGAAACAGCTGTGTCTACAGCAATCCCCTTTGGGATTTATAGCCTATATACACGCATGCATACAAATATTTCTTCACATAAACCTTCATTCCTTATCTTTCTACAGCATCCAACTGCTGCACCCCCTCCCAACCCATCCTCTGACTTAACCTCAATGACATTGATAATTTGGGGATTTTAAGATGCCTCTGGTTATGTTTATTTTCTGAAAGTCAATAATTTGCATCAATGCATTGAACTATTCAAATGTTTTGCTTTTGTGCTTTTAAGAAATGATGAATTTGCATGTATGACATTGCATCCCTCTTATGCTTGTTTTAGTGTACATATGAGCAAGCACATACATGTGGATGTTCAAAATGTTGTATGTTTTGCGATAATGTGCCTTCATGACAAACATTCCTCAACCTCTGATCCTCCTCTCTTCTCCTTTCATCCTTTCTTTCCTTCTTTCTGCTCTGCTCATGTTATCATCCTCAGGGCAGCCATTCATAAGCAAGAACGTTCTGGTTTATGTCAATTAGGGGAAACACAGCCTATTCTTTTATCTTCTGCCCTTTTCGCTAGCTTCTGTTGGGATTATGTAAGATTTAATAATTTGTTGCAGAATGATTTATGAGCTGAAATTGGCTTGTTGATAACATCTGATAAAAATATCTGAAAAATAATGAGGCACATTAACAATGACTAAATACTTTGATGAAATTGGTAACTTTTTCATTCAGAATTACCACAAATTTGTACCAACTTCAAGTCAGTATGATCATAAATGCCATATAACGTTGAGTAGTACGCTTTGGGAGTTAAGCCACTTCTCATTCATAGCTAGATGATAAACTCTTAATTGTACTGTTAAATAATGCCACTACTTTCTTGGTTCTCCTGTTATGAATGTCCTTTTCACCATCTTAGTCCAGTACAAATGTTCAAGATCACTGTAAAAAATGCAGCGTTGTCATACATTTCTAATAATCTATTTTTACACATTCAGTCATGCTGAAATGCTCAACCACCCTATGCGTTAGCGCCTCAATCACAAAATATTGAAATCTGGTCCAATCCAAATCCTACAATACACTGTTTTTGGACAATGAAGAACTGCACAATCCTGTTGTAAATCTTTTCTACAAAATCACACAATTGACTGGGGTTGAGGTTCTGGACATAAAATTTACTGTAAACAAATAAAACAGCAGGTACCAGCAGGCAGCAGGTACTTCAACACTTACCGTCGAAGCAGAAAAATGCCAGTTCCATCTTTCCACAGTTGGCGTCCTCAGATTTACAGTATAAGGGAAAATGACCAGATCAAAGTTGAACCTTATCAAGACCAGATGTGTAGTGGTAAGGATGAAGCGCCTGCAAGCAACTACAACACTATTTTAGGTTTCACAAACTTTAACCTTAAATTCATGAAAAATAAAAAATACATCAGAGAATTTTTTGGCTAATTTTCTCAGTGAAGTTTTAATGATGATTTTGGGTTTCACTGTAAGGTTTTGTTTTAGCTGGAAGGATATGGTAGGACTCTAAATTGACCTTAGGTGTGTGTGTGTGTGTATGTGTGTGTGTGTGTGTGGTTGTCTGTCTATGTGTGTGGCCCTGTGATAGACTGGCGACCTGTCCAGGGTTTACCCCGCCTCTCACCCGTTGGCTGCTGGGATTGGCTCCAGCCCCCCCGCGACCCCGTTTGGGAATGAGCAGTAGAAAATGGATGGATGGATAATAATGATAATAATAATAGTACTGTGTTATGTATGCAATATAATCTATAATCAGTAGTGTATGTAGTTCTACGATAACAGGTTGGAAAATTTAATAAGCAATGTCATGTTGAAGTTGTTATACACATAATTATAAATGATCGAAGTTATAATTTATAGCAATTTCAAAGAATATACTCCCAAAATCTGTTATCCATCCACCACTTTCTTGGCGGACCCCATTTCCATAATCCATTGCGTAAAAAATAGTTTCGCTCTTCCGGCTACATTAAAAATAATGACAAGTAGTAGTTTTAAAAGGTAATACTGCTTCAGAAAAAATTTAAAAATAACATTTTCATTACTCAACCAATGGCCAAATCTCAAAGATGGATACATAGGTCGCATTTTAATCAAAAGGCGAAAGAACAGCCTCGGTTGTTTAGCTCCATTAACCGCTCCATTAACCGCGATCAGGATTCAGGATGTTAAAAATGTGGGTTTCTTCTAGGTCAATTATTGCTTCCATGCCCCAGCTTCCTTTTCTGTTTCACTGAAATCTTTTTAAACTTCATTTATTTTCATTAAGTATTTGAAATGACAGCTAGCTACAGCCCTCACTGCTGCCTACAGCGCTTGATATTTACTTTGGAAAGCTGCCAAAAATTCTGTGTTTGTGGCAGGGATCCAATGTAAATAGGATGCTGCTGTAGTGTTTATGGTTTTATAGTCAATTTCTTCCTTTTTATTAAGCTGTTGGTCCGTGTTCATTTACTTCACTTCACTGTGCTACACTTCTCTCCACACTGTTCTCATGCTTCCTCCACAGCCGTTTTCTCAAAGTCACATAACAACACATTACAGTTTTAAGTCCGCCCTATGGTCATCAAAATACATTATGAAATAAAATATATTTCATGAACTAACTCATCTCTCTGCATCATCTTGCGAGTGACTTTATAGTCGTATCATGCTCCATTCATAAAATCTGGAAGTTTCCTCGAGTTTTGTATGTATCCAACAACAACACAGGTCATCCCAGAAGACATTTCCGTGAATATATCTAATTAAATCGCCCTTCTAAAATATGCGTTTTTCCCTTCATTTAGCGAGGACTGGAAGTGATGAACCGGATCAGGGGAGAAAAGGTGTCATGGCAGCCTCCAGTGTTTTGCTCGGAAATTGGTGGATAGCCAAAAATAACATAGAATGACTGCTTGTACAGCTCTGCAATGGTGTACAACATTTAAATTTAAATATACTTCTTGTTTGTTTCAGTCTTTAAAGAAACCATAATGCTTCAGAAACTTGCCTGCCTAGCTTAAACCAGACTGGCACCACCCTGATATAATGTATGGCTTTTATTTGCGGTTTGTTTAATGTAAAGGTGGAAGGTTAACCTGACATATGGGATGCACTTGTGATTATCAGTTTTTAAGAGACATGCGAATGTACTAAAGTTTTCATATAGTGATTTACGGGACCGAAATGTTCTGAGGGAGTGAGGGAGTAACAGACTAATTGGAAACTGTGTGTGTGTGTGTGTGTGTGTGTGTGTGTGTGTGTGTGTGGTTTATGCGTGATGGACTGCAGCTCCTATTATAGCCGCAGAGCAGCGATTAGACTTGTCTGTGAGCTGATTAATATTCTCCAGAGACACTGGGCGAGGTGAGGGAAATGATTATGGGATGGACAGATAATGGAAAGATAATGCTCCCATGGATCACACTGTCAGAACCAAACGAGGGTGTAGGAGGGAGAAAAAGGAAGATGGGGGAGAGAGGGATGCAGGTACAGAGGCAGGCCAAGTAGAGAAAAGCTTTCAAGAAGGATTTACAATGATGCGTCAGAGCAAGAAAGGTAAGAGAGAGACATAAAATAAGGCAGAGAGTAATGAATAAGGACATTTACAGCATAAAACACTCTTTGTTGCCAAAACTATCCAGAATGATTGTTTTCTTCCTAAAATTAGTGACCTTGGAAAAGATCAAATTTAATTTCTCAGTGAAATCTTGAATCAAATTGCAATCTCTCCAGAGTGTACCCAGTGATTACTGGGATAAACCCCAGCTACCCTTGATGCTTCATTGAAAAAAGTGGTAAAGATAATACGATGGATTGATCCCCGAAATTAAGTTTACATTACATTGATTTTTACTAGGTGACACAATGAGGACAGGGAGGGAGTAAGTAGAGTGGGAGGAATGAGGAGCAAATCTGGCAGTGATGAGGTCAAGTGAAGTGAGAAACAAGATAATGGAAGAGAATCAGGGATGTTTAAAGTAAGGGGAGTAGATAGAAAGGTGGGAGGTAGACAGAGCAAAAACTGGTGAGGAGGAGAGGATTGAGATATGGAAGCTTATAAAGATGGGAAAGATAAAAATGAAAGGATTAATAAAATAATAAAAATCCTTCAGTTTGCAATTAATGTACCATATACAAGATGCAGCCTGAGCTAACCAAGCTATCCGAACAACATGACACAATCAGCATGTCAAGCATTGTAGTGTAGAGATCATAGAGCGGATGAGAGACCAAAGGAATCAAGCAAGTTACAGATAACACAAACACAAAAGTGGTTGGTGAAAAATATTACCATAGAAAATGTAAAGAACAACAATCTGTTTAAAATGTACTAAGTCAAAATCTAATGAAGTCCCAGGAAGCATCACATGTTAGTAATGATTTAATCTTGGAAAGTTAGACCAATTTGTTCCATCAATGACAAATCTATAAAATTCTTATACCAGTTATCCAAGCAAAAGCTCTTCAGTTCATTCTTTTTCATCAAAATTATTCCATTGGCTGTAAGAAAGACCAGTGTTGCAATCCTTTAAATCCCTTTAAAGCCCAGCATATGACCAACTGGACAGAGAAGTCCACATTTTAAAGTATTTAATTAGGCTTTTGAAAAAAAAATAAGATTAACTTTTTTTTTTTTTATTTATTACCATGTAATAGGTCAAAATTATTGTTGCATAATCTTATGTGTTTTGGTATCTACCAGTGTGCAGGATACCAGTATAATCTGGAGCAGAAAAGGGTTTTTACCATAAAGTGATGCAAAATGTCTCAGAAATTATGTATGAATATTTATAATAGGTATACCCATCGGACAGTCCCAATTTAGCTCAGGGTCTGCAGAATACACAGTCATATATCTTGTTGAGACTGTACACCTCTGGGACCAATTTTTGTCAGTTTATCTCTCAAGTTGCTTTACTAAAAGAAAAGTGAAGCTTTACAGAAACAATGCAAATTACATTTATAAATTAGATCTTCCTTGGGGTCATGGGTTATTTTATCTGTTTTGGCCTGCTATGGACTGGTGACTTGAGGAGTACCCTTCTTGTCACCTGATAATTGCTGGGCTTTAACCCCTCCTGACCCTCAATGGGATTAAATGGTATAAGAAATGATTAAATGAATGGCTTCAGTTGTACACAGTTACAGTAAATCTGATGTGGTCTTGTGAACATTTCTGGATTTTATTTAATTACAAGGGGAATGAAAGTTTAATCTTTTCCTGACTTATGCACTGGAATCTGGACAGAGAAAGGGATGACATTGCCGCAGTCATTTTCTTGAGATGTATGTGCATATTTGCTCACATCTGCCATAATTCTTTTTTTTTCTCAACCCCTCTGCTTCATAATTGACCTTTTGTCTGTGTCTAGCCATCTGTGTGACTCCAGCCCTGCTGTTTGAACGTTTGTGTTTTCTTGGTGAAGCTCTGTGTGCTGCTCATTGTTCCCTGTCTTTTTCCAGCTCTTTCTGGTTTTGGCTCCAACTCCATCACTGGTGTAAGAAAAAAAATGGAATTTGAAGCATGCAGTTTCTGCTTCCTTTATTTTCCCCATGTTGCTAAGGTAGCTCTTCCTGTCATGGGAGCTGGGAAAACAGCAGTCCTCTGCAGAACATGTATAATGCAGTATATCAACACATACCAATAGGTATGCCATTTGTGAAGGTAGGGTGTGCGCAGACATATAAAACAAAATAGAACATTGATAGAACTCACAAAAAAACACCATGAAGGTATCCAAAATGTCCAAAACCCCTGTCCACCCACCCACCATCAATTTCCATTGAAGTTCATTCATTTGACTTTCAGATCCAAGTATGCAGACAGAGTACCTTTATCAACCAACTTTATTCATAAAGAACTTTATAACAACCAAAGATGGACAAAGTACAGCACACACGTAAAACTAATATGTAAATTAAAACAAATACAAATATTAAAGGCTAAAAACAAAATCTAGCAGCACATCTGGTCTTCAACCAACCAAAACGAGCTCATGTCACTCCGTTGCTAATTGCACTGCATTGGCTCCCAGTAGCCGCATGCATCAAATAAAATTATTTGCTTTTGGATAAACAAAAAATAAGCCCAAATGGCTCCTGTCTACTTTGACTCTTTAATCCAGAGCTAAACTCCCTCTTGACAGTTACGCTTAGCCAGTTAAAGACGCCTAGCACTACCATCACTACGTGGGGCTAAATCACAAGCGAGACTCTTCTCCTCTGTTGTTCCTCGGTGGTGGAATGAACTGCCAAAATCTGTTCGCTCTGCAGAGTCCTTATCTACTTTCAAAAGCAGGTTAAAGATGCAGCTCTTTAAGAAACATTTCTGCACTTAGCTGTGATCAATAGAAATGATACTAACTTGAGAAATTTGTTCTAGCACTTTGCAGAAACTCAGATCTAATGAACATAGGGAACACACACACACACACACACACACAAAAAAAAAAAAATCAGTGCCCCTAGCACTGCAGGCAACATCTGTGCCCAACTACACTACAGCAGTTCGACTGCACTTATCTATAATGTCCTCTACTGTTTGATTTAGTACTTGTGTTATTCTTATTCTCAGATGTAAGTTGCTTTGGAGAAAAGCGTCTTCTAAATGACTAAAATTCGAAGTAATGTCATGTAAAAACAAACACTTTAAAGCCATTTAAAACCAAAATGTGTCTGTCTTGACATCACATAAAGTATACATACCAGTGATTTGGTAATCTGTGCAACTGGCCAACATGTCTTTATCATTTTACTTATCCAAAAAAATTAAATTGTATTTTTATGTTTGGTTTTTGTTTTTTGTTTTTTTTCTCTCTGACCCATTTTCTTTTGTCTTTCTATCAGTCAGACCAGGTTCATGACCCCTACTTGGACACAATGGGACACTGAAATCCTGTCCTTCTGTCATTTTGTCAGACTCATCTTTCTCTCTCTCTCTGGCCCTGACAGCCTGTGACAGTACGGAGCAGGACAAAACACAAAGTCAAGCACAGACTCTCATTCTATAAGTCTTTGTCATTGGCTCACAAAAAAGTCATTGTCACCATCAGAAGAGACCCACAGACTCGGGAGTAAAGGAACTGCTCAAAGGCAAAAACAGAGGAGAGGATGTTAAGTGTGGACTTGTGACTTTGTCAAAAGCTTGTCCTTGTCTCTGTAGCTGATGTGAAGGATTGTGCAAGCTACAGAAAGATAATAGCTAGAAAGAAGAAAGATAAGTTTATTGATGATGGCTTAAATGGGTGATAACTGGTCCTGGTCAAAATAGATCATTTGAAGACTAAATTTTGAAAATGTTAAGTCTTTACTTAAAGCAGAATAGCCTTAAAAACGTATAAAAATATCAGACTGTTGGACAAATGTTCATTAATTTATTATAGCTAGAGCCCATCGCAGCAATTATCAACCAAGAAGAAGGCTACACCCTAAAAAGGTTGTCAATCCATTGCAGAGACAAAACAAAGAAACAAAATACCATTCATGCTCCTGGTGGGGATTTTGAGTGGCCAATTAACCCAACATACTTGTAGTCGTCCATCTACCCACTGCCTTTCATTCAGTAAGCAGTGCAGATAATGGATGGATGGATGCTTGATCTTTGGACTGTATGGGGAAGATGGGGAAGCAATACAAAAGGAAGACATCCAAACAACACAGTAAGACTTCTGTTTGAACCACTTTGTGGCCGAGGCTTAAACCGGTGACCTTCTTGCTGGGAGGCGGCGATGATGATTTCGTCCATTTAGCCTGCTAATTTACATTATTATAATAGCCCTTAAATTTAATCAAAACAACCAGTGATGTTGGTTATTTGTTGACTTGTATTCATTTGTAGTTTCTTTTATGTTAACATATTTGATTAAAACCCAGAAAGCAAGCTTTGCCAAAACAGAATAAGAGATAGGAAAAATATATAAACAAAAACACAAAGTTAAACCTAACAGAACTGTAAATTACAGATTAAACCAAACGTGCATAATCTGAACAGTAAAATGTAGTCTTTGTGTTTGTAAACTAAAGCTGGTTGCTGACAGAGATCTAATAACAAGGTTTCCTCATAGCAAGTACTGTGGTGAAAATGTCTATCCAGTCTCTGAATAACAGGATTTTTAATGACTTTAGAGGAATCAAGCTTTGCATCTTTGAATGCAACGTCCCTTGAAGCATCGTTCACATTAATATATTACCCAGCTGATGTTGTACACAATTAGGTTTGACCATATGTCCACTTCCCAGACCTTTGCACTGCTCTGCTTTGCTATAATCAGACATTCTGTAATCCTAAAGCCAAGTTAGAAACCGATTAAAAAGGAAAATACACACTAAATTAATGAATATAACCAAGATTATTCATAATATAAATTCAAACTTTGTAACTATCAGACTGACTTTCATCTGTCAGCTCTGCATTTCTAAAATTTAACTGGAAAGTTGAAGATGCTGTAAGAAATAACACAATGTCCATCATGATGAACATCATGCTGCATTGCTCCATTTAGCTTCTCCTTCTATTAATAATATAGTTTTTCATAAAAGAAACACGGTCAGCAGCAGATTCAAACCATTCAATCTCCTTGTTGTGAGGCCAGTACTTACCACTACCCCACCGTGCAATCCTAATACCTTATTTTTTAAGGGTAATTTTTCCAAGATGCCACAGGAAAGATGAATAAATAAAAATTGTGCTTGGTGGATGAAAAATTGAATGTGGTTTATGTTGTGTTAATTTTATTAACTCTCTTTTCCAGGTTGACTGGAACTTGTATGATAGACTGGCAACCTAACAAGAGTGCACTCTGTCTCTCCCCCAATGGTTGCTGGGACAAGCTCCAGATACCTGCGACCCTTTCTTGGAATAAGTGGAACAGATAATGGATGGATCCTGAATGTCATGTGAAAATGAAGGGTATGATCACTTCCCCACAGTGTTTCTCTTACGTTGTGTTTGTACTGCAGGGTTCAGCACCATATATCTCTTTGAATGTAGATGGTTCCAAACTGTCTGCTGTTATTCTTATCAGTAAAACTAATTTCTGCCTGACAACAGGCTCCATGCTCTGTCTTCAAAGTGACAAAGTGACACCTCGGATCCTGTGTCCCTGTAGGACTCGATGATCCAGGATTCAAAACTCAGAAAGTGGAGAATTATAACAAATTATGTTGGGAAAACTTGTGTCCTGACATTCTAATGAATAGTCCAGGCAATGCTAGCCTGCAAATTACTGCATAAAAATCATACACAATCTATTAAAACCCTTCTTCAGGAGTAGTCTCCCCCAGCAGGACAGGCCACATCACTGCTGTTCAGGTAAACCTCAAATGGTAAATGGTCTTGTACGTATACAGCGCTTTTCCAGTCATGTTGACCGCTCAAAGCGCTTTGCACTACATAGTGCTCATTCACCTATAGTGAATGAGCACTACAGAAAGTAGTCAGGCGAAGCCTGTAATCGATCTCACAACTTTCCGGTTGAAAGACAACTGCTCTTCCACCTGAGCTATAGCCGCCTGACATTTGTAATAATATGATTTATTTTTGATTTTTGCATATTTTTTTCAGGACTGTGGTAAAAGAAGTTTGATCATTTGGTTTTTTTAAAAAAAATCTGATTTGAATCTCTTCAGGACATGGTTGTTTATCAGACTCACGTCCAATATGTAATTATGACACTAAGTAAAACTCATTTTCAAACTCATTCATTGTACCATAAACCTGAAATACTTCTACAGCACTGCTAACAACAGCCAAAATTAAATCAAATTAAGCATTATGAATAGTAACGTAAATTTAACAAGTAGATTCTAAACTCTCCAGATCCGTAGCAAGTTGTGCATTAAATTTGAAGGTGTGGGTGATCTGTTTGATAATTGATGCGGGCAGTCGTTTGGTAATGTTTTCACATGGGAAAGTTACAGAACAAAATAATCTCTCCTTAAGGCTACAGTTAATCATCAAATGTGGAAAGGTGTTTGTCACTTATGTTTTCTTGTGCATTTTAGTCTGAATAATAATTGTATGTACATGTTTGTGTAGGAGGCTTGTTTAATGCACTGATACACCTGGTCTCTTAAATAAGCTAAAGCCTCCAAGCTGCGGCACACCTCCAGTGTCAGAGTTTCCACTGCACTGATCTCACACTGCTGATATGCCGGCACATGCACTCATTTGCACACACGCACACACACAAACAGTAAATGGTTTAAAAACATTATACAGTCCATATATATATATATGTGTGTGTGTGTG
>JBAMHX010000005.1:17564312-17576884 GCA_037177515.1 Pseudomugil tenellus
GATAGATAGATAGATAGATAGATAGATAGATAGATAGATAGATAGATAGATAGATAGATAGATAGATAGATATATTTATACATTTTGACTGGGGCTGCACAGTAGCATTGGGGTTAGTGTCGCAAGCTCATAGCAAGAAAGTTGCTGGTTCAAACCTCAGTTTTGGCGGCGCCCTTTCTGTGTGGAGTTAGCATGTTCTGCCAATGTTAGCCTGGGTTCTCTCCAGGTACTCAGGCTTCCTCCTTTCATCTAAACACATTCACGTTAGCTTGATTTGGTCATTTTAAATTGTCCTAAGAGTGAGTTTGGTTATTTGTCTCTCTGTGTTGGCCTTTGATGGACTGGTGAACTGTCCCGGGTGTGCTCTGCCTCTCACCCGATGACTGCTGGGATAGGCTCCGGCTACTTGCGACCCTGCATTGGATGAAGCAGTTAAGAAAATAGATGGATGGATATTTATATTGCAACTTTGACTACTTTTATTATTCTTTTAGTCTTTAATCTCAAACAAAGTTTCAAAGTAAGGAAAGCAAGTTACGTAATTTCAGTAGTTGACAAACATGCATTATGCTTGGAACACATGGAAGAATTAAACTCTTTCTGAGGTCATGACCCAGGCAAATATGAGTGTCTGGAGCCTTCTTCACACTCTTCATTTGGTGGGTTTGTTCTCGTAAATCTCTTCCCCTCACACGCTCAGACGCACACTCACTCATGCATTGAGACACTTAAGCTTTCTCAGACTTTCCCTCCACTCAAGCTAACCTTTTATGAATCAATAGCTCCATTGATAGACTTCCATGAGTGTCTCTGGGTGGCTTCTGCTTTTGAAGCTTAGACCACCATTAAAACCTCCTCCCGAATGTTTCCACACACTCATATGCAGATTAAAAAAAATGTACAATGAAACATTATAAGTTAATGAACTGCATGTTATCCGTGTTTAATATAGTGTAACTTAGAAATGTCTGACATAGATTTTCAATCATCTATTTTGCAGTTTTCAGGAATTAACAAAGTGTGGATCACCAATCATTTAGTTGTAGATGAAAGAGAATTTAGTTTTAGTTTAGTTTATTTTAATTGCACCATAATACATGAAAAGGTAAGGGATGAAAACATACATATACTTAATGAAAGTGCAGGAGAGATAAGATAGCCCAGGATAGGCTTATTCAAAATTCAATTTTGTCCCCCAAGGGTGATATGTTAAAAGACTTTTCAATACAAAAGGATGTTTTTGCAATAAGAAAATCATTTACTGCCAATCAAACACAGAACTTTAAGGGGTTGTTTTAGTATGTTCACATACATCTGGCTGCAGAAGTACAAAGTCTTCTGTGGCTTCTGAGAAAGGTTAGTGAAGGCCCAGTCTCTTCAAACTGTATAACTTGAGTGACCTTGTTTGCTCCTTTGCTTCTTTTCTACTCACAGATAAGACTTAATAATGATATATTTAATACTTAGCAGCTTGCTTGGTGGCTACTTGACAGTAATTAGGTTAACTGTATAAACTTTATGGGCATTCTTCTTCAAACATTCAGCTACATTCAGCATTTAACAACTTTAAAAGTGCTATTTGCTCACGCATATTTGATCATTTCTAGCAAAACTTAGGAGCTTGTTAAAAATAGCAGCTACGGATATTGTTTTTGGCTCATATAGAAATCCAAAAATGCCAAAAATGGACAGAAAATGTTTCTCTGTATTCATTAAGAGGAAACTGTCAAATGTGTGACAACAGTAAGGATAGTCAGATAATTAGATTTCTTTCAGTCCTTTTGCCCATAAATGCTGTGTGCATCTTTAGTTAAAAACTGTTTTGCTGCAAAAGCCTTTTTCAGACAAACTGTGGGCAGCACTCCAGACATGAGCTCACAGGGAGACTCCCTTTAGTGTTGTGGTGAAGGTGAGAGGTGAAGATTTGTGTTGTCTTTAACACCCAGGTGATGCAGGATTTTGGAAAACACCATCAAGACTGTGCACCTGACCCTCTGCATGCATTCACATGTAAGTTCTTCCACAAACATATATTATGCACACACTAAAACTTACTCATACAAAAGCATTTAAGAAGCAATCAGTTTAACTGGCAGTTGACAATTCAAACTTATGATTCGTACAATGAATGAAGATGTGAATGGGAAATAACCTCTGCTCCATCAGAGATACATAAAAGAAGGGACCAAATCCTGCAGCTGCCAGGTGCATGGCAAACAGTGCAAGAGTCTAGGATTATAAAGCAAATAGTAAGTAAGGATATAATAACTCCCTCGGGGTATTGAGGAAAATCAATTTTGTCAACTTGTCTGATCGTATGTAAACATAAGATATATGTTGTCAAAGTTTCCATTAGTTTTAGCTATATGCATGCTTGTTTCTGAGAATGTTTCTTGATGTGGTCATATTAGATAGCCCAATTGGTATTTATAGAATAAAGCAAACTTGTTGGAATGAATCCCTTGTTAACAGATCGTCATTGTTAGGAGTGATTCATGGAATAGTACAAATATGAATGTGAAGACTTCTGAGCATATTAAAAAATGGATAGCCTAGATTTAGTCACATCTCATTTTTCACTCATAATGCTGCCTCTTAGACTTACAAGTGTTCATTTGAAATGTGTAACCAGTAATAACTACTGTATTTACAAGGGAAAAATTTAGTATTTATCTCTTTTTTCTTGCAAGAGTGTTTTATTCAATGAACATCCAGAAAATTCATGAATAAAAAAAAAACACTCAACAATACCTAAAGAATAAACTAAAGCCTAAAATCCAAAAGTATATCATAACAAGTGTGCACTCATAGGAGTTCAAATTGTGAAAAGTTATCATAAATGATTACGGGCCGCATGCTAGTTTGGTGTTTAGCCATACAGCCTCACAGCAGCAAGGTTTATATTATTGTATTGTGTCTATTCGAGGATTGCAAAATAGGAGGATTGGGGGCAGCTTGTTTGATATTGTCCTTAGGAGTGAATGTGTTTGCTTGGTTGTTTGTCTCTCTGTGTTGCCCAGTGATGAACTGGCGACCTGTCCAGGGTGTACCCTGCAACTAGGCCAATAATTGTTGGGATACCTGCAACCCTTTGTTGGAATAAGATACAGATAATTAATGGATGGATATATATTATTATAAAATAAGTTGATTGACCTCTTCCCTCCCCAACATCCATCCTTTTATTTATTGAAACACAGTATTATTAACCAAGTAACTGGGCTTCAAGGTCTCTTTATGTGGCAAGATTTAAAGCAGTGAAAGCAGAAAACAAAAGTAGACACTGCGTGGATCTCCCCAGTGCTGCCAAACCACACTGACACGTTAAGACACGGAGACATTTTTGGATGTCTGAGGTTTCCAGGATGAGGCATCACTATATCAGCCTTGTCCCGGTGATTGATTGGATTTGGATCTATAGCATCCAAAAGCTGAGCCAGTCTCAAGCACATCATAATTATATTCAGTATTTCTGAACAGTTTTGACAATAATAATGTTTATGCTAGAAAGGAGCACCAGGATACAATCACTATCAACAGAATATTAGTTTGTGATGAAATGATCATTTACTTCACCTGTGAAATGCTGATTTGTGGTAAAAATGTTTTAATTAACATTCATGATACAAAATTCTATGTTTTACAAATCAGAAAATTTCTGATAACAGTTATACCACAGTGACTTTTATATTTTCGATACACTAAAACCAAAATACTTCCATTCAGACTGTTTTTAGCTTTAATGCTTTAATAAATTTACTAGATAGCAGGTTCTGTTCTTGCTATTTTCATATAAATACATACTAATGCTTTTGAAGGAAGTTAAACTTGGATAAAGCATTGACACCTGCTCATTCGGATAAAAAATGCAAGCATGTGAGGATAATTATTTTCACACCCAGTGGCTTTGGAATAACATTGAGGTGACGGGCATTCATCTTCCTGTCCACTCAACCTCCAGGACAATCTAAGGAAGCGGAGATGATGTGTTTTGATGGTGCTGGACCGAAACAAAAACAACACAGATCTCCTTTTAAGGTGCCTTCCTCTTATTGCATGAAACTCTGTGAACGCTGCCCTCCCCTCGGTCTGTCCATTACCTGTGATGTCACCGATAAAGAATTCCACAGTGCCAAAACTGCATGGAGGCTCTGGTTAATAAGTGACAATGTCTGAAAATGTCTTTGTAAAGTGGCCCTTGTACCATACAAACACACAATGAAACAATGTCTTGTTTCTCTCTTCAGCCAGTCTCATACACACATAAACACACCCACATACACAAACGTTTGCATTAGGTACCGGTATGTAATGTCTGATATTCTATCCATTGTTGCTTCTATTATCTGTAATCTGTTTAAACTAATGATGGGACTTTAATATGTTAGTTACATTTAATTAATTTAAAAAATAAATTTTAAGAACATTTTTTTTCTTGCAAGATTTCCTGTTACACTGATTACAATGATGTAAAAATCAGAGCTTGACAAACAAAGTGTTGCCAGCTAAGTGAGTTTAGTGCTACATTTAGCAGGTTTTTCGACCCCTCTAGCGAATAGAAAAAGCAACTGGTATATCTTGAGTCTTTTATGCTGTCTGTCCATCATATGTGATGCTTTTAATGTTTTATGTGAAGCACTTTGAATTGTCTTGTACATGAAATCTACTGTACAAATACACTTGTCTTGCCTGTTATTGTAGGCTTTCGACAATACAACAAAATAAAACGCACAAAGTTGCTACTGACTGATCCCACTATGGCTCCATGTTAGATATGAAGGCCGATTAATTAAAAGTGTAGAAGAATGCAATTGAAAAGTTAAAGTACTGTAACATTTTGTAAACCTTTGAGATCAGCGGAAACTGTTAATGTAGGAAATTCCACTTTAACTTTAGCTTTGTTAAAGTTACAGCCAGGAATATGTTGCAATTGAAATACAATTGAATGTATTTTTCCAGTGATTACTACAGCTTGAGTTTATAATATTTTTGTCTATGTCTGTTATTTGATTCAGCTGTCCACCAAAATCCACTTAAATTTTAAAGATATATATATTTCCTTTTGCGGCAACTAAACATGCAATTAATAGAGTTCCACCCTGTTTAAATGGTTAAAGTAACTCTGACTCCCATCCAGGTGAAGTACACCCAAAATAATCCAACTCCAACTAGAAACATTGTGTCTTTTCCCGTTAAATAATTCCTTTACCTAACTGAAGTAGTTGTGTGTAATCAGACAAACTGTTGCCAAAGATGGGGTTAATAATAAAAATTAATTAACCAAAAAGAGAACATTTAGAGTCTGGTTATACCTCCCTGAGTTGGACAGGATTTGCTATCACATACACATGATCCATTGTTAATATAAAAATAGCAGTTAGTGCAGCCTGAATGTTAATCATGACTGACTCTGTCCACAAACAGAAGGTTAGTTCTCTGAGACTATTTTAGATGATGATTTTTTTTTTTTTATTTCTTAGCTACATTACATGTCACAGCTGTCCATATGTCCCTTATCATAAAAAAAAACAACATCCCAGCCGTCAAACTCCAGACGCCTCTGTCTCACCTTTATGACATCACTCCAGTGAGGTCATTGTCCTGCTATCCTGGGAGCGGATTAAACTTGTGGTAGACTGCTGTCACACTGGTCTTAGGCAAGCTTAAGCACGGCCACACGAGATCACTCTGTGTGGCTCAGCAGATTAAAATGTGTGCTATTCTGCATGATGTCATGAATTTGAGCCCTGAACATGACCCATATTAAGTATCATCACTGTTTCTCTGCCTTTCCCATAATCTCTGCAGCCACCTTCTCCACTGCTTAGAAATTGCAAAAATTTGATTTATTGCATGTAGGAAAAACTTTTAAATGTTCTTTTTTGCAATAAAAGATTAATGGAATTGATGAAAGGTTCAGAACCAATGCAAGGTTGATTTACAGAAGTCTGTTGCTTCAACATTTAAAGGTTAAGACAGAATGCACACAAAACAATCTTAGTATTTAATATTAATCCTTTCATGCTTAGTGTCACCTGTTTAAAATAGGTTTTCTGTTAAATGCATGGAGGAGGATAGGTTATTTATACATACTGCACTTCATCTAATAACCAAGAAAAAAAACATCATACAACGTTTTTATAGGAAATATGTTATATAAAGAATCATTTTAAACATATTTTATAGGCCAGGTCAAAAATAAATGGAACAGAAAAAAAGTATAACATATTAAGTTAAAATAAGCATCACAAATTATGTTTGTGGTAAAATATGTCACTGTTTTGCACACTCATTGCTTATGAGTAACCCTCAAGGCTGAGTAGACAATTTCCTTTTTGGGGTTATTTGTGTGTGAGAGAGTGTGTGTGTGTGTTGAGGAGGTGCTGGTTTTCAGGGAAACTGTACGGCTCTGAATAGTCATTAGCGTATGAGGAAAATCCATCCTGTTTATACACATTCCTTAAATTCCAAAGGTCAAACTTTGTCATTTTCCTTACAGGAAAACAGTTTAGAATCTGGAAATGCCCAATGGCTTGTGTTCTCAGGAAAGATTAAATATATGATCATTGTTAGGAGGGGGTTACTGTCAGCTGATGTGACAAAGTTGTGGACATTCGGCTGGATTGTTTTTTCTTCAGCTGTCTCTGTCATCTAGCAGAAATTCTACTTAGTAGTCATAACTTTGCTGACATCCTGAAGTTGACTCAAAGCAGAAAATAATGCAATCATGCAAATCCTTAAATGGTCATCTCTGATCTAATTGCTTCCATCAAAAAATATTTTAAAATGTGATTATTTGGTCACACAGTTTTTTTACACAATACTACATTCTCAACTTGTGATTTTTTTCTCCATTTAGATTAATTAAGAAGCGAGAGTTGCTTTTCCTTCCTGAGGAACACTGAAGCATTGTAAACACACATCAGGTGGTAGCTACGCAAGTCTGAACTCAGCCACAGACCATTTAAATATAAAACTCTCACCAGACCTGTGTTGTAAAATATTTAGTGACTGTGAGCTAAAATAAACAAAGTTTGCTGATCCATCCAAGCAGACAGTGAGCATGAATGTGACCCTAACATAACAGTCCTGTTCACGGCAATAAACTTTCAATCGATTTTTTGTAACATGGTGCATCATGTACAGTAATATGTGCTACAGCATTGATTTTAAGGCTGTCTACAGTCTGGCTGCACACATAATGTCTCAGTCCATTCAACTTCAAGCTTTGACATCCTGAATGTATTTCAATGTGTTGACTTTATATAGATTTAAAATGTGTTGTTGTGAATGGAGGAAAAGCAGTAACTTGGAGTTTCAGAGCTTTTATTAATAAAAGAAGGCTACTAAAAAGTAAGACAAAACAGTATGGAGTTAAGTTTGGATGTGTGATTACTTCTTTTTAAACTCTGATTCTAAAGGAAAAGCTAATGGGGATGGGTTGGAAACACTGGACTGGCCTGCTTGTACTTCTGACTTCTCCTCAACAGAGAATGTGTGGAGAATTAGACAATAAGATGTTTCATGACTTAGTGTCCTCAAATCACTTAAATTATTCTGAAAAAAGAATACAAACAATACAAAATGCTGAAAACTTTGCTGTGTCAAATTATTTTACAACGTAAAGGACATAGATCTGTTGAAGGAAATTAAATTGACCAGAAAACAACAAATCGTCTTGGCTTCCGCAAAGATATAAAGGTCTGAAAAAACATTAAGTATTTTTTTTTGTTGTTTTTTGTATCTTTTTCTGATGTGGCATTTTGATATAATTTGTCAAAATGAGCCTGAAAGAAATCATACTAGTTTCTCACTTTAGTAAAGGTTCATTTACTCCTTTTTTATACCACTTAGTAAAATTTGGAGTTGCAGGGAGGCTGGAGGCTGTCACAGCAGACAGCAGGCTACATCCTGGACAGGTCGCCAGTCCATCCCAGTTTATAAAGATTATAAAGTGTAAACAACTAACACTACATAATGTACAACATTAACATTGACAGGTGATTGTTGGTGATGACTCAGACAGCTTTGAGCATGTGCATGTGTGTGAAAGTGGGCAGTGTGTGTCACTGTCTGGAGGTGTGCCCCATGTCTATTTTAAAGATTCTACTCTTCTCCCCCTTTTTCTTTGCCCCTTCATGTCCCCTATCGTCCCTCTTCAGTCCCTCCATTTCCCACCATCCTGCCTTCGTTCTCTTGCTCTCAAAAGCAAACGTCACATACAGGCTTTTCACTCTATTTTTTTTTTTATCACATTCCAACCCAGTGACTTCAGCTTGTGTGTGTATGTGCATGTGTGCCCATGACGTCAGCTGTTTGTTTGCATACTGGTTGTGTCTGGGCCACTAGCTTGGTAGATAAGGAGGGTGGGAGTCTGCGTATGTTTGTGTATTAAACGGGAGAGAAAAGGGAAATGCCAGACATGAACAAGGGCAGAAACAATGTTCTGATTAAATTCAGAAGAGCTGATTTCTGGAGTGACGAGCATGTCGACTTTATAGAGTCTTCATTGTTGAGTGACTAATGATTGAGTATATTCTTATTTCTCTGTCTCTACCGCTCCCTTACCCTAGCCGGAGGAAACTGCAGCTTAATGATAACACATTTTGAGACAATGGACTCAGTGGGTCTGTGAATACACGCACTGATGCACAATGCATACATATCTACTGTGCTGGTGAAGTTTAGGGCCAAGGGTTCTGTCTGTGCTGCCGATAGACTCCAACTCCCCTGAAATTATTTATCAAATATGAGACAATCTGGACACACCATGAACATATTTCTGTCTCTTCTTTTCTTTGTTTTTTTTTTTCTAAAATGACCTGTTGGAATAAAGAATAGCCCCACCTTCCCTCCCCTGCCAGGACCTTGTCTGCCCAGTGATAAGGTCAGATTGGATTTATTTTGGGCTGCTTGCAGTAACTATCAAAGCCCCAAGGGTTTCTCTTAAAAGCATTTTCTTGTGTTTTGGGAGCTTTGGTCCCTCATGTGTGGTAAAAAAAAAATATCTCTGCTGTCTGAGAGGTTTGACTTTGATTGTATTACCTGCTACTGGTGCCTGAGTTCTTAAAAGTAGAGAAACGATTAAACTAAAAAGAACTGCTGCTGCACCTGCTGCCAAAATGGACCTTTGAAACAATTATCATTAAAGTGATTCTGTTCATTTGCATATTAAATTTAAATATGTTTAGTTACATATTAAGTTGATATACTCAATTGTCATTTGAGTCTTAATGTACGTATGTAATGTGTTAATGCCAGTGTGACCATTTTACAGTTTCACTTTTACAACTGGAAAGAAAACTGATTTAGGCTACCTATTTCATTACTGTTCTTTTCACAGAGTTTCTTAAATCTTTCATTCTGTCAGCTGGATTACAGTTGTTCATTAGAAACTTGAAATTCAAGTGTTTAAAAAACTTTTAAGTTTAAGAAACTGTTTTTTTTGGGGGGGGGGTTGTGAGGGGGGGCGTATTTTTTTATTTATACCTTGTCACTGATGTGGATTATGAAATGGTGCTTGAAGACCTACAACATAATCAGTCGTGCTCAGGACAGATTTACTTGTAGATTTAAGGCTCTACTGTGTGGCAATGGGCGTGAATTGCAGCCTATGGGGGAAAAAAAGAAAGAAAAAATACTTTTTGTAAAGTATATTTTGCGCCACTAGAGGGCGCTATGTATTTTGTTAACGGCAGATGTAATATGTCATAGGGTGAGAATGGGACCGGAAACAGTTTGAAAATGTACCACATCATCAGCGTGGTCGTGTACAGTTATAAATAAATAATCAAATAAGCATTAAAGGGGAATTTCACTATTTTATATTTACTGTGTTATTAATCTTTTTCTTAATTCTTGATAAAAACGTATATAAATTCAGATATTGATTTTAGCCAGTAACAGAAATGGATACGAAACGTCTTTTTTTTTTTTAGAAATAACGCTATAAATTAGGTAAAAACTAAGTTAATAAATGTAACTTATTTTCAATATTCTAAAGATACCCCATGGATAATTGAAATAAGAATGATTTTGTCCAACAAATGTGCCATGATAGTGAACTTAATTTTGAAAAGATTAACCGGAAGTGCCCGTCTTCCTGTTAGCTTGACTCTATCTGTCAACCTGAAAGGTCCGTGCTGTCACAACAAGCGCCAGCCTGTCTGCTGTAAACTACTCTCATATCATCCAAATTCATCGTGAAGTTGCAGAAACTGATCAGAAAATAACTTTATTAATTTAATTGCTCAGACTTGAACGCCATTATGGTGTCTTGAACGGGTGTCTGGACTGAAGAGAGGATAATCATTTCCTGGCGAAACAGTTAGTTGGCTGTTCGTTAGCGTGTTTATTTTGTTTATCAGCGACCGCTCTCACAACGTAAAAAGGTAAGTTATGGAGACTGAGTAAACGTGTCTAAATGATCTTTTATGTAGTATTCGCGTAGCCAGAAACATTTCTGAGTTTTTATGTGTCTGTGTGCATCAGTCTTCTCTTCTTCGGGATGCTTGTTTTCCGTTGACTGCCTGCTGTGATGATGCAGTTGTGTTCATAGTGCAGCCTGGTGGGTATTTAGCTGTAACTCACTACTTAGACTGCATAATGCTGCTGAAACATACTTGAGCTTTTCTTTTACTTTATTTGCTTCATATAAAACATTTATTTCACATGAAGAGTGCAGTGAAGGTGATTTAATATGTCAAAAGCTAAAGCCATATCATGGTAGCCTACAATAGTTACAAAAAGAGACACGAGGTAGCTAACACCAACCAGAAGAAATATATGTGAAAATGTTAGAAAGTGTTAGAAAATGTTAAATTACCAACAATAACGTGGGGTTATCAGATATATTTCCAACTCTAAATAGACTCCAAAAGACTTATGCTCAGCAGACTTTGCAAAAGTGGGCAATTGAGGACAAATGATTTTAGTATTAACAGTAATAAGAGAAATTTTTAATGAAAAAGAGGCAAATTAATTAAATCATAAGTAGGATGCAGTCATAGAGAAAAAAGAATAAAAGAACGTATTCAAATGGTGCAGCATTGTTTTTTAAATTTTGTTTTTATTGTTACTAGAATTGCTCAGACTTGGAAATACGTAACAGTATGATGTAAAAAAAAATCCCTGTATAAGTGCAAGATGGTTTATAAATGTATGTAGATTATATGTTATAACCTAGATATGAGTATTATTAATGCATGAAAACACTGCTTATCATACTTTTTTCAGGATTCAATTTTTTAAAAAAGTATTGCTGCATTATGTTATTAAAACTGAGAATCTGATTTTAACATTATCTAATCAGAAAGGAATCAGAAACAGGTGAAAATTGGTTAAGTAGATGAGCATGGTAGAAAGTTTTCTGGTAGCGAGGCTCGAACAGCTGAGAAGCCCTGAAAATATTTGTCTCTACAGCTGCGGAGCTTCTTTTCTGTGACCATCAGCCTCATCCATACGACCCAGTCTTACTGTGAAGCTCACTGTAAACCAGGATTCAGCCGTATTTAGGAGGAAAGGACAAAAACAGCAGGGACAAACCAAGAGAGAGCAAAGGAAACATCTGCTTCACATTCATATAAACAGACCTTATTAGGTAGCTGCTTAACAAAATGCCTCCATTAGTCTTTCTCCATTTCTGTGCAACAAAAAGTTGGAGTAATTGTTTGATGCCAGAACAGAGATGATTCATGTTTTCTGTATGCCGGGTCATATTTCACTCATACCTAACATTTGCCACAGTTTGCATTCTGTTTTAGTTTGGTTCAGACCAATTCACCACATTCCTTTATTAGCTGCAATGTATTCCCATTTTTCTCTCTTCAGCTCTCCATTTAAACCATTTCACTCTTTTTTCTGCATCATTTAACTTAAGCGTCTTCAGACCCATAGTTCCTCCTGTGTTTTTACACTAAACGTTCTCAAATAAATGTCCTTTTAAATTTTTATCTTCTAGTCATTTATCCTTCATTATTGTTGAGCAGCGTCTTCTTTCACACTCCCACTTCTCTTGTTCCCATTAACGGTAGCTCTTGTTCTCCCTTTTTTCTTCATTCTTTTCATGTTTTGCTCCCATGTCATTTTCCTTTCTGTGTGTGTGTGTTATGCCAGTGTCAGTGGTCAGAGCATTGGACCAGTGAAAATGCCCCACCCAACCCAGTTCAGCCCTGAATAAAAGCCACTAGTTGTGTGCTCTGTCGGCTAATTGTGCATATGACCCGATGCATTGGTCTGATTCTTCACTAGTATCCAGAGTTCTGACTTTCACTCCTGACGTTCGCTTTTATTTAACTTCATAAGGACAGACTGGTTCCATTTATACATTAGCAACATGCGGTGCTTCATTTTAGACTAAATCCTTTTAGGATAACGCCAGACATGAAGCATGTCTCCACTGCAGTCTGTTTTCACCTTAAAGAACAGGTTTAAACAGCGAGAACATCACATGGTTTAATTGATCTAATTGGTCTATTTAATATTAAAGAAAAAAGGGATTTTGGGGGGGGGGGGGGGGGGGGGGGGGGGGGGGGGGGGGGGGGGGGGGGGGGGGGGGGGGGGGGGGGGGGGGG
>JBAMHX010000005.1:17586468-17599947 GCA_037177515.1 Pseudomugil tenellus
GTGTGTGTGTGTGTGTGTGTGTGTGTGTGTGTGTGTGTGTGTGTGTGTGTGTGTGTGTGTGTGTGTGTGTAGGTGCCAGTGTGGTGAGTACCAGGTGTTCAGAGACGTATCGCTTTCGGTCTGCATGTGTGACCCTCTTTGGTTTCCCTCTTTGGTATCCATCTGAAAGCCCACGAACTGTCATTCAGGTAAAGTGATTATGTTCCTTAATCTGTGTTTTCTTATCCTCCTCTTGTTTCTTCACCTTTTATGGTTCGAATCCTTCCTCTCTCCTCCAGGGTTACCCGGTTCTACTTCCAGGTAAATGTTGGGCATTCCATGGCGTCCAAGGAACTCTTGTCATCTCTCTCTCACACCCTATTAAGATAACTCACGTGACACTGGACCACCTCCCACGCTACAACTCCCCTACAGGACGCATCGACTCAGCACCCAAAGATTTTCAAGTCTATGTGAGTACCAGCGGTTTTGAAGTACACAATAATGTATGTGCATCTTTATTTAACCAGATAAGTCAGCTAAGAACAATTTCTTATTTACAATGATGACCTTGCAAATCACGGGATAGCCTGACAAGTGAAGAGTATATCATAGGAAGAGTGAATACTTCAATATAAAACTTACTTTAATAGTAACTCATTTCAAACAAAAGTCAAAGAAAAACACATTAGCAGAGTTGTTTTGAGCCTGAATAAAAGTTTTGACCACGGAACAGCTAAAGTGAGATGTGCTTTATTGGCTACAAACACACAGAAGTTTATCACATGGAGGTAGGACAGACATCTTAATAATAATTAATAATTATAATTAATAAAAAAGTTTCTGCTATCAGACAATTTGTCTGTGTGGTTTGCAAGGAGTGGTAAAATTAGCAGAAGCTCCAAAGTTGCTCCAGTGTTGTTTCATGTGTTTTTTAAACCTTTTTATATATATATATATATATATATATATTACAGCAGCTTTTCTGGACCAAACATTGTCATTTCTTTCTCATTTAGGGAATGAAAAACGACACTGAAGAAGGTACACTCCTTGGGACGTTCACTTATGATGAAAATGGAGAATCAACGCAGACGTTTAAGCTCCCTGTAAGTTATCAGTCTATTGGTAAATCCTCCTTTTATTTCAGAATAATTGGACATTGTGGAATAATCCTACTTAAAAAGTATGAGGTTGCTGCTCTTAACTGTTAAGATACATAATTAAAAATGTGCTACTTGTGTCTTTTACTCTCTATAAAGTTTTCTCTTTTTTCCTCTCTGCCTAATCATGTCCTTTCCACTGTCCCTCCACAGGACCCGAGCAATGTGGTTTATCGATTTGTGGAGCTGCGAGTTCTCTCTAATTGGGGCCACATTGAGTATACCTGTCTTTACCGCTTCCGTGTGCATGGGAAGTTTTTGTCTACATGAGACATCAGAACGGACATTCAGACGTGTTTAAAGAGTAAAACGTCACTTTGTAGTCTGATGACTTCACAATTAAATGCTACTGAAATATGTCGACTCATGTCTCTCCTGGGAGACGGCTGTATGTCTGCTAACGGGTATTGCAGAGTTTTTTTTGTAGTTTTTTTGTCCTATTCTTATATAAGAAGAGTTTGCTTTGTGTGAGTATAAATATGAGCGGATGAATGTTTTTGCAATGCACCTTTGGCTTTAAATAATTGAATGAAAGGTCTGCCTAAAAGCCAAAAATGTACCGAACAAAACCATGTAAAAGTTTGAAGTTCTGGTAACTTCATACTTTCAATCATCTATGCGTGCCACTAGATAATTATTGTGTTGTTTATGTATTAATTGTATTTATGTGGATTTCATTTTGATTCATTGTGATACAACACACGATCCCAGGTGAGATCTCTCTTTTCAGCAGATACTCAAACTAATAAGAGGAAGGAAGGAGTTTCTTCTTTCCACTGAGTTTTCTGGGGTTTAAAGCAGATTGTTGCAGCATGTCTCAGGGCTTGACAAGTGGTATAAATAGCAAAAAATCTTGTTGCTAACGTATAAAAAATTGATGTGCAACTTAATTTGTATATTATTTTATTAAGACATTTGCATTTTTGCATATGTCAGATGGGATGCGACACCATCTGAGCAACAAGTACAAATTTCCCAGAAGACAGCATGAATGATCAGTGTAATTTTTATCCTCAGTTTAAATTATTTAATAATGTTATGATAGGTTATATATGCATGAACGCTCAAACACATCAGTGTTGGTTTTATCTCTGGTCCTTAAATACTTGAAAGAGTTTATTGCTCTGTCATGCTGAAGCCATTAAGGCTGTTTCTGCTTTTTTGTATATGAGACTTCTATTTTGTATGAGTTACTCAGCCGGAAGGAAAAGTCTGTATTAACTTGCAAAGTAAGAAATAATTCATAAATAAATGTTCTGTGTTTTGCAGAATCAGACTGGCAGCAGCATTTAAATGATCAACGGGTTAACAGTTGTGTTTTCCCTCTTCACTTTTCTTACATATTTAGACAGAAGATGCAGGAAAGAACATATTATGTTTACTCTGAGATGAAGTGGAGACTATTGTCTGTCAGACACTTTGGATTTAAATCATGAGTGAGTTGATTTGCAAAGCTTTTCCACGACCATTGATCTGTTGTTTTTTTTCCGTTAGATTTAAGTACTTCATTAGGTTGAATGTTTTTTTTTCAGTTTGGAAAAAGATGACATATTAACATGCATTTTGAAGAATTATTGCATAAAATGAAAGTAAATTTTGGAATAATGTGGGTTTTTATTGGATCTACGTTGAGAATGTAACATTTTTATACACATCCCTGATTCCCTTTATTTAAAATTGGACGTGACTTTACTTTAATGTGTTTGTTACAGTGTTTTTTTTCTTTTATGCATTGCTTTATATATGATTATATCATATTATGTTACCACAAGTTACAAATGTACATGTTGAAATTCTGAGAATATATTTGGTCGAATCTTTTTGATTTGGAAATGCATTTTTAAGCAAAAAAAAACCCCAAAGATATTTAATCTGCTTTAGTTGTTCAGTGATTCCCCATCATTTAATTTTCTATGCAAATGGTTGAAACTAGTGTGAACATCTGAGCAGGTCAAGTCCATCCGTCCATGGATACATTTTAGTTTTTGCACTTGAGGTACAATGCTGGAAGATCATTTGTAAGCCAAAATGTTTGATATGTCTAATAAAATATTTGAATCTGTTTTTAGTTGATTACATTTCTTCAGTGTTGTTTTTTTATGATTTTAAAATAATTTCACACAGAAATGATGTCACCAGATCCACATAAAACTCACTAAGGTTTATACATGAAATACCACCAGCCTTTTGATCCTGTCTCCTCTATTTAGGGTGTTATTTCTCATCCTAAAGTTTATTCTTAATATACTTTTTAATTAAAATAAAAGCTTAGTTTTGTGTCCATATGTACATTGCTTGTGTATATTTTCCATCCATCCATTCAAGGTTGCGGGTATCTGGAGCCCATCCCAGTAGTTGTATATTTATTTCTTACTTGCTAAATTGCTAAGCTTCAAGAAAAAAAAGAACCAACATAGCTGAAGAAGCCAAACATGAACTTTAACTGAATGGAAATTTTCAGGGAACAAAAAGAAAAGCATCTCCAACATGTCATTAAGTTCGGTGGAATGTCGGGTAAAACTGAGGCAAACAGACTGGAGACATGAACAGACAACATAAGAAAGACTGAGCAAGAAGTCATTAAAAAGATGAAACACATGACCCACGTCTTCGCTTTGCAATCTCATTCCCCAGAAGGATTTACTTTATAGTTTAAGCATTTTAGTAACACATTGCATTAGATTTCAACTGTACCTTCCTTGCATCACCTGTTTACAGTTTAGAGTTGCATCAGTGAAACTGATTCATCTGCAGAGCATCTGTACATACGATACCCAAAGGATCAGGTTCATTCTCTTAATCCTAACACAAACCCTACAAGGGACATGAAAATGTAATCTCAGGCCAGCGTCTTGGGGAAACAACATGTTCTTTGGGTATGTTTGTTCAACAATAAGGAGCCTTAAAGGCACGCCATTTGGCATGACGCCTCTGTTTCTACATGGACAGATCCTAGCTTCATCTAACTCAACCTAAACACTCCCCTTACACATACTGAAGACATTCAGTCACTGCAGATGTCAGGAAAGCTCTAGTCGTCCTTATAGTCCAATTACATCTTAGATTGGACAAAAAGTTGTAAAGAACTAAAATGACCCACTCCCTCATTCCAGAAGTGCACACTGGTTTTTGTAGCGTGAGTTTGTAAGTTTCTCCTGTTATCTGTTTGGAAGTGCAGGGAAGTCATGCAGTGACCAGAAAGGACTAGGACTGTGTTAAGGTAAGATGGTTGCTGTAATGGATAAAATGTTGTAGAGTAGGCTTTAAGCCATTACAAATATTATTTACAGGTTCAATATAAGGAACGAAAACTAATCTTTTACTCTGCTTTCTTTTTCTCAGATCCAGCCTCTTCATCTGGCACCAACCCTGCTTGAATACAATGTCCAACGCCACCAACCTGTATGATAACTCTACAAACCTCGGAGGTCTCCATGGCGCGCCACTATGGTACCAGTATTCACTATGTGCAGTAGCTCCATACGGTTTCGTGTTCTACCTTGGGGTCAAGGTGTTCAACCTGGCAGTAGGGACACCATGCAACATCCTGGTCATCTTGCAGATTGCTATTAAGAAAAGTGATGCTTCCACATCCGACATCTTCATCTTCAGTCTTGCCATGCTAGACGCCTACTTCTGCTTGATGACACCGATAGATATGGTGAACCGTTTGCTGTTGGATAACAGTGGCATCTGGTACTTTCAGAGATTTGCATATGGGATCAAGGATGCAGCGCCACTCTTTCTGGTAGGTGTCTGGAAGGCAAAAGAGTGTTTAGTTTACACTAAAACAAAGCACATAATGGCATTTAAAAAAAATAAATAAACAAAACATCTTTTTAAAATTTTTTATTCTTAAAATTAATTCCTCATTTCTTACTTTCTGGTGAAAGTTTAATCTTGATAACATTTGTTACATTAGCAAAGATTGGGTCAGAAATAGAGTACTTGAAAATGTTGAAAAGAAAGTATTTTTTTCTGATGAACCAGGTCAATTTGGCATGTGTCAGTGAGATTTTTCTTACATGTGGACATTCAAATAGATTAATGCATAATGTCTGAAAGGGTTCATCACTAAAGTATCAAAAATATTTGGTCAACATCTTTTTTTTATTTTATTATCAACTTTGCATAGTACCAGTGTAATTCTAAGGCTTCATAATAAAAATAAAAACAACTACATAATAAAAAAGGCAGTTGAGTTACATTTTCCTTTATTTCCTGACAATTTTATGTGGAATAAAAAAAAAACTGTTACGGATTCAACTTTTAGCCGAGCGAAATGGACGTTTAATATACTAATATAAGTTGCCCCATTCTCATTGATACCAAATGACTTTTCTCATCTTATCAGATGTGTTTCTACATAAAAATGCCAAAAGAAACGAGTTGGTTTGATGAACATTAGATATGCTCCACTGTTATGTTTTAAATGTGAAATTACTTGTACATAAGGTTCATAGAAGAATAGTTTTCTTCTTGCCAGTAATTTTATGGAGGCCTACAATTTCTGTTTTTGCAAAAGAGACGTACATCTGCTACAGATGTCCAACCTGTCCAGAGTGCACCCAGCCTCTCACCTGGTGATTCCTGCAAAAGACTGCAGCCCTGCAACTCTGGAAAGGACTAAGCAGTACAAACAATCCATGTTTTGGGGCATTAGTTTGATAAGCTGTTAAATCTCTGCAGGGAGGTTTTTGTTGTTTTTTTTTTAATAAATGTTCCTCCTATAAACTCTTTTGTTCTTTTCGTTGAACCATTTAGGATATGGATTTAAGTAGAATGTCTGAAATAATATCAAAGAGCACTTTGACCTTATCTATATGCATCCCCAGGTGTGCATCTGTCTGGATCGCTACATGGCCGTGGTGCACCCAATAATTTTCACCAGTTACAGGGACAACATCACTCGCATCGTCATTTCTGTGGTGGTCTGGGTCCTAATACTGATGTACGGTCTAGCAAAATCCATCAAGGGCATGCTGACCGTCACTGATATCTTCAGCGGGATCATCCTCTTCGCATTTGCAGTCATGGTGTTCTGCAACATTTCTATCATCTGGGTCCTTCGTCGCTCTGTGGCAGGAAAGGAAAAGATGAACTCGGTGAAGAAAAGGGCCTTTAAGATCGTGCTGATAAACCTGGCCATCATTGTGGTTAACTATCTGCCGCCTGTGGCACTCATGCCTTTTGTGTCATACTACACTTTAGTCGAGTTCACCTGTCAGATCAGCATCAGCGTGTTTGCCATCATGGATCTGAGCTGCAGCCTCGAGCCTCTCATGTACATCACAAAGATGGAGAGAGGGGATGGCAGGTGTTGCAGCAGGGCTTCTCAGTGACATCTATGGTTTGATCGAGCCTTCAGCCGTCAAATCACCAGTCTTGGGACATGCAATGCAAACATCAGGTGAAGTTTTCTATTCTGAGCCAAACTACAGCCACTTATATCTGGAAAATGAACTCTGTTAATACAAAGCCTTTAGTTAAAGTAAGACATATTTTTATCATTTAACAAAAGCTGGTCTGCCATAGAAAATATTTATGTACCAGCATCTTGTCCTTCCAGTTAACTATGCTGTAAAAGGAGGATAAACAGTTAAACATTTTGCCAAACCAAACCAGCTAATCACCATTTTAATTCTGATGTGATTATTGTTGTTTTAATTTTCTTAATTTGAGTCAGGTAAACCAAATATTTATAATATAATTAAATTATTTTACAAAAAACATTTAATGTCAAAAAGTAGCTTGAAATTTTATTCACTCTTATTGGTAAATAAGTGTGAGGATCCAGCATGAAGAAAGGAAGAGCGGCAAACAGCAGAGAATTCAGTCTCTACTGCCTCCCCCATGACCCCTACCAGTAACCACCAGTGTCACCAGTGACTTGTAGCAAGTGTGGCAGGAGCTGCAGCTCCCGCATTGGCTTATTCAGTCACAGCCTGCGGTGCAGCTTCACAAAGAAGCAAACACAATCAGGTTCAGACTCCATTGTCTTTAGAGACAGAAGGATGCAAACAACTATTGGCAAATATTTGTGCTGTGAAAAGTTTTTAAGTCTGCAACACTAAGAGATACTTTAAAGCAAGAAGACTAAGAAGCTCCGGGTCAGGGAAGCAATCACAAACTACATTTCTCAAATGTAACAAGTCATTAAACCAAAGTAAACCTAAGCAACTTGCATTAAGAGACTTTCCTTAAAAATCGTCTCCATCTTCAGACTAAACCAGGACTACTCTGTTTGGTCTCACAAGAGCCTCCCCAGTCCTGCAGGTTTTCCATGTGATCCTGCTCCAACACCTGATAGAAATTAAGTGGCTCCAACAGCCTATGGATTCATTAATTAATCTCGTTGGACAGAATTGAGTTGCAATGCACTTAAACTATAGTGCTCACAGCTTTGTTTCATACAGATTTTGGGAATAGTGTAGAAACTGAATGATTCCCGTCTGGTTTGCACAACTTTCAGAAACAGGAAATAGAAAAATATAAAACTAATAATCCATGAGATAACTGCTAAAATTGTTCAAAGCAAATGGTTCAAAGGTAGATTATAACTTGTAGAGGCGGGCTGGTTTTGTGCTTCTTCCCAGGTATCAATAAGAGAAACTCCTCTAATACATACACATTGCTTCAGCATTTACTTTACAAAGAAAGCAAAGATATTAAATATATATCACTGTAATGAATACAGGAATACAAGCAAGCAGTGTAATGGTAAAACATGATTGTTATCTTTATTCTTCTTAAAATAGATTAAAAATCTGAAATCTTATAACTAGTTATAAGAAATACATTTTTCATTCCACCATTTTATGTCAAGAATAGAAAACATGGATTTTGTAGTTATTCTTATAGGTTAATATAATATTTGTTTAAAAAAGCTGTTTGTATTTGCAAATACATGTATAAGCAGGAAAATCTATAGTAAATTACAGAAGTGTGCTAATACTAGATTTAATTAAATGTTTGTTTTCTGAATCAAACAGTTCCTTCAGATTTTTTTGTTTTTAATAAAAGGCTGAAAACAAGATATTGCTTGATTCACTTTTTTCTTCTTATACAGTTGCTTGTACAGAGTAAAGATCAATCAGCCAACAGAAAAGTGAGGCACATTAATGATTAAGTAAAAAATGAATCAAAAATAACCTTTGCCACTCTAGGAAATAGATTCAATGAAAGCACTTTAGTTCTCAGTAATTTTGGCGTGCACTGTCGTCAGACTTTCTGGGCTGGCTTCAGGTCCGTCCTCTGATGTCACATATCCAGGATAAGTAGGGTGAAATTGGGGGGATGGGGGTTTAGGAAAACAATCTGATGAAGGCAGGAACAGTGGTATCAACTTAGCGTGAGCATAGTCAATCTCAAAACCTTCAAAAATAAGTGCAACCCCCCAAGCACCCAAGCCCTCCTCAAGGAGCTGAGACACGATTTTGGTAGCTAGCACCAGTCCCTCAAAATCTTTTTTTTCTAATCTGAATATATCTGAGGTCAAAGGTCTGCGCGGGACTAACACAGTGAACCCTGGGGAGTTGGGAAAAGGAGTGAGAAAGGCCACGTGACCTTCATCCTCCCATACCCTCCAATGCTGCTCCTCCCCGCGAACAATACGAGAGAAAAGGCCAGGGTGAGCCGGATCATTTCCATGGAAACTCAGATTATATGGGGCATGAGGGAGCGGGAGCTTGGCTCTGATCTTGGTCTGGATATCTGTCAGGCAAGAGTCATTCCACCGAGGAGCAGTCTTCGAGGTGCAGTATCCGGGGTCATGGGAGTTGTGCACTTCTTCTCCAGCTAGATGAGGACGCCACTCTGCATCCAGGCCATGTAGGGGGAGGACACTGATCTACAGGAATGACAGTGAGAATACACTAATCAGAAACATTACAGAAAACCACAGAGCCCAGCCTAAATTCTATTCAAAGTTATTAAAAATAATCATGTCCATAAATGCATATCAGACAGGATGAAAAAAAATGATGATCACAGGAACAATCAATGACATGGGAAACATCACGGAGCAGAAAAGCAGACACTCAAACTGATCTGAGAACAATGAAGCAAAAAAATACAGTTTCCGCTTGACAATTTAACAACCGGTTATTAACGTGCTGCGGCTGGCTTTAGCTTCATACTTGACAGATAATAAACTGAATTTTTGTTTAATTCACGAGAAAGTCACAAGAAAGAAAGAAGCTTTAATCTTCTTAATTTGATCACTTAAATTCATTTAAATAAAACAATGAACTTTAGTAAAGATACTTTATAAACTCACATTTTCATGTTCGATGTTATTAGTTGTTTAAATATTATCTGCTGTGGAGGAAGGTGGTTTTTGGCTACATTTACCTTTTCCACCATGGATCAAAATGAAGATCTAAAGCGCTGCTTTACATACATACATACGACTCAATGCGGATAAATTAATACTGGCAAGTAGTTTAATTCCTGTTTACACACTGGTAGCATAGCAGTAACTGGTCCCACCTGAGTAGGTCTGTCTCTGTGGGGTCTGCTAACTAGCGCACATCTTCGGACCCCGAGCCTGTTACACAGCATCTCCGCTACAGTTCTCGCCCCCAGTAGCCATGACAAGTACTCTGACTCTTCCAGGTGGAAAATGCTGCCTCCTGGGTTGCCAGGACTCCTGCTCTCAAGTATTACAGACCCTGGCGTCCAGGGACGGGGGTTAAGGTAAGCCACTAGCCTCTCTGACTCCCAGATCACGTGACGACACAGAGTAGTCATACTGCGAGGAAATGAACACATGATGAGCAAGTTACTCTCCATCTTAAATATATTCCAATACAAGTAAAACTGACATGAACATATGATATTTGGGATTTCAATTTTAAAACAGGTGCAAAAATGTTTAAAGAACGAAAAGACACTTTTGCTGAATCTAAACCATTTCTATATCACAATTTTTTGTCAGCTACGTTGGCAGTTTTTAGAAGAAAACATCAGTTCAGTTTCAGTCACAACCCCGCTATTATGGTTCTTCAAGGAAACTCTCAGTTTCTCATTGGTTTGTCATTTTTTAATCTTCTTTTGGGTTTTCTTAATGTTTTGCAACCTAATGGTGGTCTGGAGTGTGGCTTGTGAGCCAGTTGTATGTCCTTCACTTATCAGATAGACAGATGGTAACCAGTTGTGATTTCATTTTGAGCTTACGTCATTAAACAACTGTCCATTAAATTAAATATTGGGGGGGGGGGGGAATTATACCAAACTTCACCTGTTGTCTTATTTTTGTTGAAAAAACAGATGTATTTGCTGTCAAAATGTGTAACCACATGTACTTTTTTCAAGTTGGTGATCAGAGAGGTAAAATATATATTAATACATATAAAAGACAGGACAATTAGTGGAAATAGTTTGTTATTTCAACACAATGTAGATGCAGTAAGGTCACAATATTTGACAATTGTTGTCAGAATATGCAAGTGCATGTATTTCAGTGTTGATTATTGAAGAAAAACTTGTTTCAATCTAATTAAAGAAACAAGGTTATAATGGACGAGATTTTTCAACACTTAGTTTGTAAAAGAAGGAGCAAGATTTTAAAAGATTACTGGTTTGAGCTATTAAAAATCTCATCTGAGAAGCAACTCGGGGGAAGAAGCAAACATTCAGGAGTATTATTTTGAGAAAATGAATCTGTCTATTTTGCTTTTGGCCGCAGTTTATTCATTATTTTCCCTCCACATAACAGTTTCTTTGACTATGAAACAAGCTGTTCAGACACAACAATTACACAAAAGGGTTATAGTATTAGGTGTCACGTGACAATCTGCTTCAATACACTGTGAATCAGCTGAATGTCTGTCAACAGACTGAACCCTCCATCTCCTAATCTGTGACTCAACTTCATGTGACTGGTATGATTTAAGCTACAGGATTCAAGAAATTAAGTCGCTAATTACACATTTTATCACATCGATATGATCCAAATTATCCCAAATAGCAAATAAGTTTTTGTTAAAAGTGGTAAGTTACGCGTAGTATTTACACAGCGGATACGAATAACTCAGTAATGGTTTTACAAACACAACATACGGTTCAGTCAAAAACTACTTTGCTTCTAAAAACTTCAAACAAATTTCACATACCTTCGAAAAAATAACTTTGCAAACAGCATAAAATTGTAGTTAATAAAATTGGGCTTTTGGCCAACCTGTCATCTACTTTTGGTTGTTGATTAAAACTTTTATAAAAACTACAAACAGCTGCAGCGGAGGACAATTGCCATGGCCGAGGAAACGTGACGGCATTACCACCAAAGAAGAAACTACCGACTATTTCTTCCGGTTTCCACTCAGTTGCTGACCATCATCACCTACAGGACTGGAGTGAAACTGCGCTTTCTCACCAGGACGCCTTTAGTTTGTAGTTTTAGAATGACAAACATGTCTTTCATTATGCCTACAATAAGCAAATATAGTGGAAAAATACATTTTGATTACGCGATAACGCTGAACATAATATTGTACCTTATGTGAAGTTTGCACAGAAGTTACTATACACAAGACAAACAAAACTAAAAATGAGTGGACTGAAAATGTAAGGTTTCCTATCACAACAGAAACTATTTGCACATGATATTTACAAAACCAGGACATGATAAAAGTTATATTCTATGGGTATTCTTCACATAACTTATTTTCTGATTTAGAATGCAATTACTAGAGAAGGAACTACCAAGCCTATTGGGGCAACACGCAAACTCTGCACAGAAAGGCCTCAGCAAATCAGAAGGTTGGAAACCAGAAATGTTGGGTGAATAAAAAAAAATCTAAAGAAAACAGTTATTAAAAGATACAGAAGATTATTCAAATGACTAGCTGGGTAGAATTTATTGGACACAGGGGGAAAAAAAAGAAAGACTTCCAGAGCCAACTGAGCCCTGAATGTGTTTATAGTTGGCTCTATACCCAACAGCTGGTCTGTCACTCCAGCCCCCCTTTATCCCCCTGGAGAGTCTGTAATGATGTATTACTTGATGACAGTGTAACTACTGCTTGCTGGTTTCTGGGCCTCTGCTCAAACATGAACTCATGGTGACCCATCACTGTCTAAAGGAATTGCTGGTGTGGTATGTTCAGACGTATCTGTGTCCTCTAGTGAACTTTATAGAGTTCTCAGTGCAAAAGGAATATATTACGTGTCAATCGTGTTTTATTATTTTTTATGGGATATATTGTTAGGTTGTTTCCTAACAGTTTGTCAGTGATTATATAAAGTGTGGTGTTTCTAAAGGGGCAACATTTTTTCACTCCAACAGAACTTTTTTCTCTAAACACTTGTTGTAAAAGTCTAATATTTAAGTGAAGAAGAGCATTCTATCTTAAATAATAATAATCCATCCATTATCTACCTGCATGAGACAGGGCACACTCTGAACAGGTTGCCAGTCCATCACAGGGCCAACACACATAGACAAACAACCACACACACTCACACCTATAGGCAATTTAGAGTCTCCAATCAGTCTATCCCCAAGGTGCATGTCTTTGGACCGTGGGAGGAAGCAGGAGTAGTCAGAGAGAACTCACGCTAACATGGGGAGAACATGCAAACCCCACACAAAAAGGCCAAGCAACCTTCTTGCTGTGAGGCCAACGTGCAAACCAACTCCACCACCATGCAGCAATAATAATAATATTAATAATAAGAAGAAGAAGAAGAAGAAGAAATAGAATATCTTATTTCTGGATATATTAAGTGAATATGCATAAACTTAAGTAAAATACCAAAAAAATTTATTCAATGAGAATCACTGTGCAAAAGTACATGAGGGTCATTTTGAGACAGTTTCATTACACAGATAAGATGGTTTTCAGACATATGATTTAAAAAAATGTATATTTTTTCTTGTTTTGACACCTCAAAAAAAGCCATCATGTCCCAGCTGTGGAAATAAAAATAATTGCCAGCACCTTTAGGACCTGGCATCAGAGGGCACCATTGGACAGCAAATAGAAATTATTTTCTTCTCAACTGATAAAAAAGAACATGTTCAGACACAAATACTATAACAATCAAGTGTTTTAAATCATCTTTATTTCATTTTATGTTCTAAATGTTCCACAGCATGACAGATATTATGTCATGTAGATGAAAATATGCCCATCACAGAACAGATTGCTTATTAAGGTACTTTGGTTTACACAAGAGGCTAGTGAGAGATTAGTGAGAAAGCTGTACCCCTTTTACATCTTCCTTGCTTCAAAATTATTCAAACAACTGCATTGTTGGGCATAATAATAATAATAATAATAATAATAATAATAATAATAATAATAATAATAATAATAATAATAATAATAATAAT
>JBAMHX010000005.1:17600047-17610354 GCA_037177515.1 Pseudomugil tenellus
TAATAATAATAATAATACTAATAATAATAATAATAATAATAATAATAATAATAATAATAATAATAATAATAATAATAGTATTTCTATTTATATTGCACATTATATAAAAAAAATCAAAGTGCTAAAAGAGTAGAATGAGATAAAGGTTTTGCATACATGTTGCAGAATGCATGTGTATAGTATTGCATAATACATCCGCATCATGTCTCTCAGGAAGACCACAAGTTAGAGTGAACAAATGTGTTGTCCCACTTTCAAGGGGTAAATCTGTCTTTCTAATCTGCAGACCATGACCTTCGATAATGAGCTCAGCTGCTCAGAGATCCTTTTTGGATGTTGTCAGCTACAATGATTTGCATATGTAGAAATCTTCGACATACATTTCTAAGTAAAAAGCACCCAAACTATAAAAAAACTTCAGAGTTTTTACACTCAGACATAACTAGAGGTGTTGGTTACTGGTCCAGAAAGGTAAAACATCAGCAAATGGATTTTCCCCAATGAAGGTGGGAAAAAACTTTACATTTTTCTGATGTTGGTACAGTGTCATAGTTTCTTGTTTCCATGTATCGATGCAGGGCAGAGGGGAAACGTGTAGACATGTGATAGACAGGACATGATGCAACAAACCAACAAACATACATAAGCTTAAGAGAAATGTGTCTACAACTGAAATGAAAATAAATCAGAGAGGCTGAAAAATGTACAGGATGCACTGATATTTTTCTCATGAATTAAGCATATAGAAAAGCAAAAATAGAATATTAAGGCTATAACAGCAACATAAAAATTCCTTTAAGGACACATAAAGTTTACTGTAATTGCAAGGCCAATGGAACAAAACTTTGTAGCAATATAAATAATTAATATTAATGGTAAAATTATTTGTTCTATTTAGAAAATGTATATGTATTTATTATGGTCAAGAACACTAAAACCAACAACAACAAAGCCAACAGACATGAATTGATGTGTTAGTGTGGAGTTTGTGGTTCTCTTCATTATGAGTATGTAAATAAAATTGGTTGTTGTTGCAACACAGAAGAGTTTATTGCCTTGCAGTATTCTTCACACATGTAGAAACACACATTAATGGCACTCACTGTCCTGCTTCTCTTCTTTAATGCCAGTCAAGTGCTTCTGTTTTGTTTCCTAAAAGGTTTGAAGCGTCTATGTAGAAGAAAATTAGTCATCATTGATTATTTATGGGAAAAAAATCAGAACCTATGTTTAATTTTGTCATGCATTCACACATACAAAAAAGTCAAACACATAAATAAACCATCCACATTGTACATATTCTCTCCATTATTTCTTTCAGAAAACAGCTGTATACACAGCTGGGGTCGATACAGAATAAGCTGTTATTAGCTGTAGCTAGTCAGGAATAGAGTTGTGAACAGCCACAATGTTTCAGATTGCTAGACCATCACCGACTTACAGTAGATGATCTATGAATAGCTTTACAGCCTTACTGAGTTTCACTCTTCTGGAAGAGGGAAGTGCCATCACATCTTATAAAGTAATGTGAAATCGGGTCAGGGATTGTCTCAGCAGATCATACTTCAGTCTAAAGAGCAGGCTGTAAACGATCCGAGTGAGAACGGGTTTTATTCGGGTGGCTCAGACCAGAAAGCAGTGACCATCTTGCAGTGACATGTGCTTAGGTTGTTCTTTTGGAAAATTCTGTGATCCAAACTACATTGTTAGCAGAAGTTGTTTTCATTAGTTAACCAATCTTTGATCCTTTGGGGTAGTTTTGACTCCAAATTAAGTGTCTTCATTTAATAATGATTTTTTTTTTCGCCAAATATTTTAAAAATAATAGGGATTATTCAACACTTTGCCATCCATTACCCATAATTCATTTGAAATATTAAATCCATAATACAAAAACAAGCTAACTAAGCAAGTTCAGTTTCAGGCTCAATACATTTAAAACTGGGATGATTGTTTTTAAAAGCAGTTTTGTGGCTTTGTTGTCGTCCAAATCTGTCAAAACAAACATATTCAGAAATCTGTCTGGTTTTGTGGTTTCTGTTACAGAGGTCCTGTCATGTGTCATTGAGAAAAACACCACCAGAGAATTATTGGCATCTAATAAATGAAGGAGCGAGCAACTACTTTAAATACTGTTACGAAGGTGATTTATTTTATGTATCTCAGGTATAAATCAACTCGTGTGAAAACAAGGTTTTACTTGAGACCACTGACACAAAAGCATGAAAAATTATTGGACACAGTCACATGACTGCACACAGATACGCAGATTGTGGGCTGATACTGTCTCCATCTGTGAAGAAAAGGCAATAAAAATGCACAGTCACCATGCTGAAAAGAAAGGAACCACATGACTGTGCTGGGATCTTCATTACTGTGTAGGAATGTGTGAGGACAGGAATAATCTGCAGCTCCCTTTCAACCCACCACACCCATCATCTGCCTGCGGACTGCAGCCAAGCAGGAAATATCTGTACCTGTAGTGCAGACATTTCTGGGACACTTGTGGTTTTCGGCGTTATCTTAACATCTGAATGTTTAGCTTGGATGGATCCACACAAACCACCTCAAGACTTCCCGGTAGATGGACTCAACAATGTTTGTACAGCTCAACTCCACCCTGGACTTTTTAAGAGGAAATGTAAAGTTGCCAAGCATGTTCTTCCTGCCTCTGAAGTAAACACTACAGATCACAGACAGACTTTTTCTGCTTTCTTTATCTGAGCAGAAATAAATTCATATATTGATTCTTGTTTGATCTTGTTTATTGGATTGATATATTTGCTGAAGTCTGAAGAGACAAGACATGTTAGCACTTTTACAACTCATTTACCGAACAGGAGTGTTTGTAACCACACACAGATACAACAAGTAAGGACTGTTTTCACTCCTTTCACACTCTCAAATTCTGGAAGTAGTCCGATAAATCCCACTCAGGTTCTATTTATGGTGCCAGTAACAGCGTAAATGAACAGTAGTCATGGCGATAGTAAAATAGCTAAAGCCAGTTTCTAGTGGCAGTAAAGATAAGTTTAATATGTGCACAACCCCCCTGCTCAACTCTGCTGCTCATCCCACAAAAACATTTCCTTATAAATGCGAAAGGGAAATAAACACACTTCTAAATTAAATAATATTTTATTGCAAGAAACATTGTTACAAAAAATCTGCATAAATTATTTTACTTTTTCACTCTGTTTACTTCATATTTCAAGATTTAAATATATTGAACCATCACTATTAACTACTCTATTAGATCTCAGATGATAAAATAAACAGACATTTTATCTTCTATCAGCACAATCAGACAAAAGAAAATGGGTTTTATTCAATTCAACTTTATTTGTACAGTGCCATTTCACAACAATGTTGTGAAATGTCGTTTAATTCATGCATATTGATCATTCACAGGCACAAAAAATGAACATGCCTTTATAGTAGACACTTTAACATGCCATAAAATATGTTTATGTGCCCAAACCTTTAGTATTTCTCATACTATTGCATAGTCTGTTGGTTTTTTCTAGTAGGTGAATTCTACAAAATGAGGAAAAAAAAGACACTCAATGGCTGTACACGTGCTTTTGCTGTGTACTGCTGATGCTGGTCATTGTTGCAACATAAAAGCAGTATACAAAGGTGTAAAGTAAAGCCAAATTTAGTTGGTTTGAGGAAAGTCCAGAAAAATCTCAGTAAAAAAAAAAAAAGTAATTCATTACTCATAAGTTATCAAAAGAAACTCCAAATTGTTTAAATATATATTATTGAATGAAATAATTGAGTGCTTGTAAAGCAACCATGTTTTCTTCTTCTCTCCCCTTTCTTGGCAGCTGTGGCATTTGTCTTATCTGTCTTGTCAGGAGGGCAAGGCCTCTTACTACTAAGTTATCTGCCGCCAGCAGTGTGTGTGTGTGTGTGTATACACAGAGAATTTCATTGGTAAAACTAAATTTACACACCACCTTGCCAGAGGTAAGCAGACTGGAACTGGTTTCAACCAGCATGTGTTGAGGCAGGATCACAACCTGTTTTCCAATCAGGACCGTCTGTTTAGATGGATACATAAACTGCTTTAGTTGTATATTTACCCTCATGAGGGACATATGTGTATATTTACACACATGTAAATGTAGCAGGCAAGCCTTGGACCATGGCCTGCATCTGTGGCCCATCCCCCCCATGTTCTGGTAACTCCTCTTCCTCAACAGCCACCTGCGAAGGTCATCATGTGATAGTCTGGTTTCAGGATGAGAAGGACCTTCCTGTGAAACTGTTCTCCAGATTTTTTTCACTTCATCTCTCATTTCCTGACAGACAGTTGTACTTTTAGCTTCAGATGTGTGATCTTGCCTCACATCTCAGACACAAACATGGAGACATTTACAGGCCAGCAGAGGAGGAACTGAATATACGCCTGTTTTATTTATTCAGCCTGTTAAAATCTTTTCTACCATGAAACTCATGGTAAATGAGAAGATATTTGGAAATGGTTAGTTTTAGATTAAGGTTTTGCTACTTCTAACATGATTTGTTTCTAATTCATCAATCTGCCAGCTCATTTTCCACCCTGTTCCAGAAAGTAGTAACCTGTCCTCATTTTTTTAATTTCTATGATGCATCAACAGTTTAACAATAATCCTGTATGACTCACAAACAGTGAATAATAACTGTGGGATGAGACATACCTAAGCATTTAGGTCAGTAATACTAGTACCAGTCAGTCCTCTGGTGGTTATAATTCATGCACATTATATAGCAGACTTCACAGCTCATTTATGTTGGTGAAGTGATGAAATATACCTGTGAGTATGTAAATTCACTATATAGAAAATATTGTATGTCAATATTTTTGGTAGAAGTTTGATTGAAATGCTGCCTACATGCAGAAAAATCTGAAATGTTTCATTATATTTAAGAATTAGCTTTATGCACAGCTCCATTACTTCCTGATCTTAAGACTACTCCCGTTTCCTGTCTTTCAGTATTGGCTGATTAATCCAGGTGCGTCTGACCACAACAGCCAAACACACCTGGATTAATCAGTTCATCCCGTAATGAAAGGTCAACTCCTTTGTTTCCTAAGTCAGGAAGTTGTGGAGCTGTGCATAAAGCAAATTGGGCTCATTTGTCATGAGCCATCTCAAAACGACATTTGCCGAAACTTCGACTTAATAATGCAAATTTTAGCTGATACGATGCCATATTGACCTCATTTCCCCTCCAATGTTCCACAGATTACAGATTTCAGGATGGCCCAACATGTCACATTAGTAAGGCAATTTATTCATTCATGCACTTCATTTTTGCACAATGAAAAATAAAGTCACATGAAGAATCACTGCCTTTAAACTTAAAAAAAAGGACACTACACATAACTCAGACAGTACAGATAGTTTATTAGGAAAAAAACTCCCAACAGAACCCAAAAAGAAGCAAAGCATTTTACAAGCCAAACACGTCTGCTAAAAAGGCTGAGCTACTGAGAAACTCAACTCGTCAAGTTAAAAGCAACATAATGCAAGAGAAAACTATTTACACACAACACTCATGTTGACAGTAACAAGAGATCACAAATGGGCCGAGGCCCCGTTCTGGACTTGAAGCTGTAAAGAGGAAGATCAGACATACACTGGGTTTAAATAGGTAAGATGGTGGGAGTACTTTCTCACTTTACTGACATACATTTCCTTAATCTGGGGTCATCTATTGGTGTTAGGAGTGTTAGGACATGTGTAACATTTACAGCACTACCAGGATCTAGGCTGTATTAAATGTTTAGTCTACAAAAAACAACCTGCACATTTTTAAGTTATGTTCTGCTAAACCAGAAGTACCAATTGGGGAACCAACAGGGGACTGAGAGACAAGCATGTACAAATGCTTCGCCTGACTAACCCTCAGCCCGCTGCTAAGCAACTAATCTCATCACCTTCCATAAGCTTTCATCCGGCCATTTCACACACCAACCTTTAATCTCTTTCTACACATAACCAACACTACAAACGGACATTCTGTGACATGGCCATTTCAGCAGGGCAAGCATCCCATAACTACAACGGGAGATTGCGCCGGATAAACACCTAGCCATCTAAGCGACTGAGCCGGTCTTTCCACGGCGGTGCTTGCGCACTTCTTCCATCAGGTCCTTGAGGTATTTGATTTCCCGGCTGATGGACTCTGCTTTCTCTTTGAGCTCTTGATTTCTCCTCTCCAGCTCTTCGCTCTCTGTGTTCAGCAACTCCTGCTCAACTCGCTTCTTCTGCCGGTAGCGGGTAGCCGCCGTCTTGTTCTGCTCCATCTTCTTCAGTTTCTTCTCCACCACCCTGGGAGCGCCGGACACAGATTTAACCTTGGAGGTCTTTGGGGAGGAAGAGGCCGAGGGCTCTGGTTTGCAGTATGGTTTGGTTCTGGAGGAACCGGGTGTGGGGGGAGTTTGAGGGGGAGTGGGACGTTGTGCGGGCGAGGAAGCGAACGAGTCGACGCCAGAGTCAATGCCGGAATCACTGTCGCACTCGCTTGATGGAGAAGTTGCAATGGACTGCTCAGGTAGGGAGATGAGGGAAGCTTCGTCTTTGTTGGCGACGACCACTACAAAGTGACCAGAGGTGGGAATGGAGAGCACTATGGGGCTGCTGGCCTGTATGATTCTACTGGTAAGGGAAGCAGCAGACTTCTCAGCATCCAGAACATCTACTTCACTCCCGAGCTCCAGTGTGTAAACAGGGGAGGAAGGTGACTGAGTGGGGGCTGGAGAAGAAGGTTCTGACTTTAACGCAGATTCCTGGACAGGAGGATCAGCTGCTCGGGCTGCAGGACTGTTTTCCAGTGGGGGAGAAGGGGGCTCCGGTAGTGTCAGACCTAGGTCTGGGCTGTTTTGTTTGACTGGAAGGGTTGTGTCCCATAGATTCAGGTCCATGGGGGAGTCGAGGGAAGCCAGGAGATCCTCAGGGGAGCTGGGAGACTCATCAGAAGAGCAGGAGCCAATGAGAGAATCCAGGTCTAACTCACTCAAGTCGATTTTTTCCGACATCCACTCCATGCCCTCGAAAGCATCATCTGCTGATAGGAAGAAAATTGTTAACATCTCCAATGACATCATGCAAAACAAGCTTAACAGCCCTGATAAACTTCAAACCAAAAATAGTTACACTTGCCAAAAATCAAATGAACCTTTTCTTCCTCTTCTCACAATGACACCATTATTCATAAAAAAAACACATTTTATTATTTTTGGATCAGCAAGGAAGTTTGACTTAAGATAAAACAGAACTGCATGTCTGCTGAAATTAAACCCTTTGCCTTATATGCACTAGATAGAGGGTGGAGCTATGAGGTGTTTTCCAGACCAAACAGTAAAGACAGTTTCAATAGCCATGTTGCTTTGCCTGTGGCTACTATCATATGCTTTACTAACACAAAACCAAGTATCTCTTCAGAAAACAAAAGAGTACAACCCCACCCAGCTTACAAAGCTGAGGAGACTACTTTAGGTTTGTGTTAGTCAACAAATCTTAAAGGTTATTACTTTAGTTATCTTGGGCCACTCTACCTTTGTCATCATCTGCTTCAACATGGGCGTCAAGTAGAGCGCCAGGATTCAGCAGGGATAACGACAGCAGGTCCGCTTCTGCCTTGGTCCCCAGGAACGAGGAGGAATGAGTGGGAGGAGGGGAGGCAGGTGGGGAGGAAGGGGGGAATGGGGAAAGTGACAGAGCCTGACAAGAAGATGGGGAGGATGCACAGGAGGAGAAAGAGAGGGAGGGTGAAGCTGGCGCCTTCACCTCTAAAGACGTGGAAGGAGAAAGAGCTTCATCTTCATCTTGGTCCAGAAGGGGCCCCATGGGGTCAGCCATCAGAAATGAGGGCCCTGCAGACATAAAATACACCATTAGATATGTTTAATTCTGCTCAAAATGTTTCCGGTTTTTACTATCACAACACTGACCGAAGCACAGGGCCTCCACGTCCTCCAAGGCCAGCTGGAAGAGTGCCATAGCTGCTGGTGGTCAGTAGTTCTTGGGAAAAAGTGTATAAAAACAAAGAGTCTGACGACGTTATGAAGTCTACGGGTCCGGTACTGCTGTCGACGGCAGCAAAGCTGAGGGTGGTTGCCGAGAGAGACCTACGGCAAAAAAAAATAAATAAATAAATAAATAAAGTCTTGAGAAACATATGTGGTTTGAAAGTTTAAGATTTGGAAAGTTGTCATTGGTTTACAGTTGGGACAAAATAGTGTTTTCTTAAAAATGGGTGCTTTAATTCAAATGTGTATGAGCAGAATAAACATGGTACAGGGAGACATTTTATTGATAAGCTAAAGCTTTGAGTATTTCAACACAGGACGTGCACTTCCTGAAATGCTACAACTGACTGTAAACCTTGATAAAAACTCGCCAACTTCCTGTGTGTAATATTATAGTTGAGACAGAAAAGTTGTCACACGTGGGGGTGGGGAGGCTAATTCTGGCTAATCTGTTCATAAGAACGGCTGTTGATGAGAAACACCCCCCCCAACACCGGGGGATAACATTTCCTAATTTGGTCATGCTTTGGCTCGGAGCTCCTCCCTCTCCGCGTGTCAATGCGGGAAAGTGGGAGGGGGACCGCCATTTTCACAACACAGCCATCTGTGTAATGCGCCGGATCAGTGAAAACGACGGTGCGCGCCATTTTGGACACGCCACGTTGACAGGATTTAATGAACACACGAGCTAAAAACATAAATAGTGGCAAGTCAAGTTATTACCATTAATTTTTTGTGTAAAAAATAATGTGGATTAACTTATGAAAAGTTGCCATGAAAAGAGAATTCAGTACAAAGCTGCTTGAGACAAAAATGTGTGGGCTCCCCCGACACAACCAAAACAATTTCACAGACATCAAATAACTTAATTGTTATATTCCCTAATTTAACACACGTTTTAAAAGTGAGCACTAGCTCGAAAAAACTGCTTGTTGCAGACTCTAGATTATCTAATTGTAAAACTTTAAATGTATATATACTTACGCCATTTTGCCAGAAATAGCCAGTGCACTTAGCTGTTGCACTGCCGAGTTGTTGCCGCTGCAAGGATAGCCGCTGCAAGCCTTCACACTTCCATTTTTGAGCCTTTCAGCTGCCTGTACGCTGATGCTAATAGTCTGAATTCGAGTAAACGGAAGAACGGGTGAATGTGATGCTCAAGGATAAATAGCCGCAGCACTGCCAAGTGTGTTCTTCCGCTACACCCGCCTGTGAGGCGCTTTTTGTTGTAAAAGGACCAGCGCGGGTGGACGGAGTTTCCGCTTAAACCTATACAAGACATAGCCGTATTCTTCCGCCAGGGCAATAGTTTCGACTAAACAAACGCACCCAAGCGAAGGCGATACATCCGCTTAGGTCTAGTTGATCCAGTGCATGGATACCTGAGTCAAGAAAGTTGAGAATATAGATCCACTTGGAGTCAACCTACTTCTATGTCAGATGTAGGTCACATGCAAAATGTAAACAATGTCTTTACACTTTATTACCTTTTACCTTTAGGTACAAATAAGTCAGGACTTCTTACATGTAACATAATTCCATTTATTTCTAACTTTATGTTGCCGATATAGTCCTTTTAAGGTAATTTTACTGGTAACCAGTGTTATAGTAAATTTTCCACCTTTATTTTACCAATGACCTGGCTTGTGTCGCTAATGTCGTGTTGAGAAGCCAGTTTCAAACTCTGCATAAACTTCGGGAAAGATCCATATGTTTGTATTGAATTTCTACAAGTGTCTCATAAGCGTGTCCTGTCATATTCGCCCCTTGCGGAAAGACCTTGCATTAGCTGCCCCCTTGTGGTAAGCTCCAGCGCTTAATTCATTTATTTTTGCAATCCTTAACGCACATAATAAAAAACTGCACAATAGCAAATTTTCCGTATCATAACTGATATTTTTATTAGACTAATTTGATGAATAAGGCAAATCACTTAAAAATAATAAAGCCCAACCCAGAAAATCAAATAGCAAAAGGGATGGGAACTAAAATCCATGATCTATAATATTGATAAAATTATTTTTGGCGTAAAGATTTAAAGCATATTTTTGTCTCATACATGTTGATACAGGAAACTACCTCTCACCATTATCAGTGCTAAAACTTAAAAAACTATTACATTATCAAGCTTTGCAGAACACTTCCTTGATTTTCACAAGCTCTTGTAATCCCTTATCAAGGTCATCGGCCAGCGTGCAGATTTTCTGTGCCAGCTTTGACTCCAGACCTTTCTTCACCTTATGCCCATCTTTGGTGAAGAACATATCCATACCAAGTGCAAAGC
>JBAMHX010000005.1:17643901-17658973 GCA_037177515.1 Pseudomugil tenellus
AAATCATATATTTACATGTTCTCCTCCCACTCCACGCAAAATTGCGTGTGAACGCCCCAATTTACATATTCATTGAGACAAAGTTACTAACTCGAGGAGAACGCGCAATTTTGCACCTTTGGAAGATGCAAACCTTTTTACTCACTGTTAGTAGATCAGTTTGTACTTTTTTTTTTGCGTGTGCAGTGGGTTTGCACGCGTTTTACTACAAGCAACCTTTAGTAAATCTGGCCCTTAATGTAGAAATACTAAGCCTTGCTTATAGACTGTTTTTAGCAGCAACAGAATAAAACCACTGTTAACAAGTTTCAAAAGCTGTCATAAACCTTCTTTACATTTGGTTACTTTATAGCTTCCAGAAATATTCCTGCACAGAGCGCTAAATAAACCCAAATTACTTCAGATGCATCCATCCCACTGGCAACAATCAGGTATTATTAGCTGACTTGAGAATACCGGAACTCTACCTTGAAAGAGAGTTTAACTACAAATGGTCATGAAAGCCATGTTTTATAACATTTATCACACTTTAAAAGTTCTAAGGATCTGTACATGGAGGTCAGAGGGGTTTGGAGGTGTAGCTACACTTCCATGACTCCCAAGCTGAAAATCTGAGTGCCTCTTGTTCTTTCATTAAAAAAGAAAATTGACTCATTTTCTTTACGGCAAAACAGCATTTTTCACACAAGTGGTTGTGGTGCTCACATTTTTAAAAAAAAAAATAGTCTTAGAATTCCATACTATATCTATTTAAACTGCAGATTATTTATAAATTAACAGGAACTTTTACTCTAAAATGATATTGTCAGTGGAAAAAGAAAAAAAACTAGAACATAACTTCATATATATAAAACTGGCTTCGTAAAATCTCGGCAAAAGTAATTTTCCAGTAGTTTATTAAAGTCACACAAGTTCTGCAATGAGTATGTGCATATAAAAAGTCAGTAAAGGGTTGTTCAGTCTGATTGCTTGTCTTTGGGCTTATTTTAAATACATTATTAGCTCCACTAAGGAGGTTGTGTTTTTTGCCAGCATTGGACATGTAATAATCATGAATTGATATAAAAACGTGTAATGAACACCAAATTGTAGCTGAGTTCATGGCGAATCAGAAGTATGTCAACAGATTTCACGTATCTTCAATAGCTATATTAGCGGAAAACGGTTTACACTTAATAACTTTTCTATTAATAACAGTGATAAAAGCTTCATTCCAAAGCCTGAGGCTATATTTTCATGGCTAACATATAGAATAACATATAGAGTAGATAAAATCAATATCGGACTGTTCTTTTAGTGGGAATCCTTGCAAGGGGGACGGGTCATGCTTGACAGAGGTCTGAGCTCTCTGAGTGCTTTTCTAGTTTTTGTTTGTTTTGCAATTAAGCATTTCTGTGAAACTTTTACACATGTTTTCTATGTGTAATTAGTGTTCCAGTTCAAAGAAAATATGATCCTTTTTCCCAATAATTACTACAGTTCATTTCTGAGAGATGCACTTATTAACAAACAATACACATCTTCACTTTTAAAAATTGCACCCATGATTCACATGGACACAAACACCAGTACTATCAATTCTCTCTGGTCTCTCCCACCATCTGCTTCACTTTCATTCACTCCAAGGTTCCTTCAGATGGGACCAAAAGGCATCATGCAGTGCTGACATGACTTGATTAATTTTAGAAGAAAAGAGGGGCTATGTGAGAAACGGTGAATAAGTTAGTTGAGAGACAGTGCTAGATGTGCTAAACAAGGTGCCAAAGAGATTGGAAATAAATATTTTTTAAGGTGCTTGGACAAATATATCCCTGCTATATTTACATCATGCTCTGATGTATTATTGTAGAGTTGACAGGTTTAAAAAGTCACATCTGCAACATTTGCTCCTGTAGTTAAAGGTAAATATTCACAGATACATGCCACAGCTGCAAAAACATGAATGGATGGAGATCTTGGACAACATGTGGAGTAATTTGGAACAGACGGAAGAAAAAACACTAAAGAACATGACTTAAGAGTTGGATGGAAAATTACAAACATGTTGTGCCAAACAGCTGTCTTCTTTAATAAACTATGTACAGTAATGCTTGCAATGAAGATTTCAAAATTTCTGGCTTATGTCAAAGTCCCTATTAAACAATAAAAAACCTACTCCATCAGTAAAGCTGCATTTTAGTGCTCTGTCACCTGTAGTCAAGATATTTCTCTCATGTTTTAAATCAGTCCAAGTGCACTATACACAGAAATTCTCTAAATTCCTAAAAGCTCTTTTCATGAGTTGAATGTAATTTTCTACTTTTAAATCTATTTTTCTTTATCTCTTTTAAACTTTTAAATGAGCCTAAAAATTATCAGAATCTCAGCTTCTTATAAATTTTTACTTAATTAAAAAGGTCTGGCCATTTATTAAATAAATTTATGCATTCTATTTTGTAAAAATATGATGTCAGGATCAAAGATCTGAAGTACTGAATTGTAGCAGATTTCTGTCAACTTTCTTACTTATGACAGCTGTTTTATCTTCACAAACTCATTATATCCTCGAACGGGGAGTGTCGGGGATATTATGGTTTCACACCGACCACCACTGCCACTGAAGAACAGTTTTTACAATTAGATTTTGATACTCCATATACCTGTTTAGGTCCCCAAGGGTCACGACCTGTCAAATTTCACAATTATTGGATTTATAATTTCCCAACCAGGTGGCATTTTATGCACGAAAAATCAGATTTTCTGCTATACAGTATGTGACTCAATGACCTCAAATCAAATGCAAATGAAAGGTCATGACCTCAGGATGCATCCTGTTCTGATGTCATAGCAGGCTGATTCAAAGGTTCAATACCAGGTGGAGCTTTATGACTGAATAATCACAGTTTTGACCTTATCTTTGTAACTATTCACCTTAAATCAAGTGCAAATGAAAGGTAATGACCCCAGGATGTATCTTATCATGACATCATACCTGCTTTGTTCAATATTTTGACACCAAGTGGAGCTTTATAGCTGAAAAATCCATATCTTTGTAACTCTTTGTTAGACTAACATCAGTTCCGGTGCAAATACCATGTTGTGACAGGATGCATCTGGGACTCACATCATACTTGCCTGGTCCAAATTCTAATTAGTTAATATATACAGTCTACATTAGTCAATATTAAGTTAATTGAGGCTCAATGAATAAATATGATAAATGACTTGTTAATATAGTTACAGGGTATTATATGTGCAGCTTTATATTATTGCATTGTGTCTCTTCAAGGATTGGGGAAAAGGAGGATTGAGGGCGTTCAGTGATATATCCCTAGCTGTTCCGACGGCATAGGTCTTGTCTTTTTTTTTTCAACAAAGTCTGACACTGTTAAACTTTCTTCTTTATATTTTTTTCAACAGAACCACAATTCATTGATAGGGAAAGCAGTTTCCGCTGTCTTGGCCTGAGGGAGGAAAATAGCAGCCCAGGATTCATATACCAGCTTACAGCCCAACTCTGTACAATCTGAATTATCATTCCAACATTGTATTGTGTTACAAAGCTCAGCTAAAGGTCATGTCTGGGTTTGAGTCTGTTTACAAAGTCTACCAGAGGAATGTACGTCAATATTGTACTGTAGCATAGAGTTTGGTTGCTTCAATCTGTAATAGTATCAGGATGTTTTTGGATAAATGTGACCTATAACATCGCAATTTGACAGACGTCCTGAATTACAAATACAGAATGCCATCAAATAAGTAAGGAGAAAAAAAAATCACTCTGTTATTTATTTACTGAAAAAAAGTATCTAATATTTCTTACAGTTTTCACTTAAACTTTTTGCCAAGCAAGATATTTTTGTTGGAAAAACTCAATATGGCTACAACCAAAAGGGAAACAGGAAGCTGTAAACAGTAGCCCACATCCAGTGTTACCCCAGTGTAACACGGATGTGTAACACGGAAACAAACAATTAGTATGCCGGAAATTCTCTAAAAAGTTATGCTTCTCAACATCTTTACAACTTTTTTGAGATTGGTGGTTATGAAAATCAGACTTTGATTCACCCACGTCCTTCTAATAAAGCAGGGTTACAAATTCACATAATCCCATTGAGGAAAGCAACGTTTGCTTTCAATAATTCTATTAGACGTTCATCTTCTGCTACAGATATGTCATAGTGGCTTCTTTTCACTGTTACACTACTGACCATCCATCTTCTATCGCTTATACCTGAACAGGGTTTCGGCTGAAGCCAATCCCAGCAGACAATGGGCGAGAGGCGGGGTACACCCTGGACAGGTCGCCTGTCGCCACGCACACACACTCACTCCTAAGGGCAATTTAGAGTCCCCAATAAGCCTATCCCCAAGGTGCATGTCTTTGGACTGTGGGAGGAAGACGGAGAACCAGAGAGAACCCACGCTAACAAGGGGAGAACATGCAAACTCCACACAAATAGGCCACCCCCCGAGCCGGGGATCAAACCGGCAACCTGCTCGCTGTGAGGCTAGTGCTAACCACCTCGCCATTGTGCATTGAAAAATATTTCTGTGGTATTTGTTTAGATTTTTTCTACGTATCTACTCTTAGGACTTGAGTAAAAAATGGGATTGTAATTACCAGATTTATGCAGAAACAGAAAATTCCTGAGTTAGTCTCAACTTCTTTAAATGATAGTTGAAATAACACAATTACACCTACCTCCAGACCATTCAGTAGGTTTCTCCACACAAGCAGAGAGGAGCAGTAATTACTGTCCCTCTGACACATTTTGTCATCATGATGACTTTGCTGCAACTACGTATTGTTTCTAAAATACCAGCTAATTATTCAGAACTAATTCTTCCTCTTTGTGCTTTTGCTTTTGTCCTCTAACCTGTAAGATGCCTAGTGGGCTAACTTTTCATCAGCAGGCTCAACAAGAAGAACAAATTGCTGGTGGTTTAAAAAGATAGATAAATGCACAAAATAATTAAGAAAAGTTTTTTTCTGTTTTGCTTCTTTTAAAAATGCAGAAAATTTAGACAAGGGCAAAATTCAGTTTAATTTCCATGTACAAACTAGTTTCTTATTTTTTGTCAGGTGCAAAAACCTGCATTTAAATTCTCAGCTGTTTTGATTCATCCAACAGGAATTCACCGCGACTCTCGGTTGGTAAAGTGCTGCTGGTAAAAAAAGGTCTTCATTAGTCAGAACATTGTGTGTTTGCTGTATAATTAGCTGTTTTTATAGTGACTTTGCTAGGCTGGCTTCAGGCAAATGTGTTTTTGTTCCATTGTGATCACATGACTCAGCTTATAAGATGGAAGTTTTCCACTAAATGTTCTTAAATCATCATAAAAAGTACAAACTATATGCATCATACAACCAATCAACGTGCTGCATTGAATAATTTTAAATCTACAGATTTACTTGTGTCTTTCATACTTTTTGCATCCTGGATTTATTCCTTAATTTTCTAAACGGCGTAATCCAATTCAGGGTCATGGCAAGCCTGGGGAATATCCCAGCAATCAGCAGGCGATAGGCAAGGTACACCCTGGACAGGTTGTCGGTCCATCACAGGGTCTCCTGATTGATTATATTCCAATAATACAAGCAGCCATTTAAAAATATCAGTGACCTTCTGAGAATATTTTACAGCAGTTTCTCTTAATAATCTCAAATCTGAAAAAGGTTCACTCTGTCCTTTTCCATGTGATTAGTGTAAAACCAGCAAATATGTTTCCAGAAATGATTTTTAAAACTAATTTCACACAAACCCATGATGAACGATAAATGCATCTGAGTCAATAAAAAACCCTTTAGGTAATTAGTGAATGCTAGATAAATTAATAAAAAAGGTAGTACAGGTTAGCCTTTTTTCTGGAATGATATGGAATCAATCCCTTTATGAGCATAAACAAAAGCATGATTGTGGACTGCAGAAGGAGCAAAAGGAAGCAAAAGGGAAGAGGTGGAATACAGACTATAGACTACTGTAGATAAGACCATGAATGCAACACAGAAGCAATCTATAAGAAATAACAGCAGATTCTTCTTCCTCAGAAAGCTCAGATCTTTCCGTCTCTGCAGAAAATGTGACCTCTGTTGAGAAAAATGCAAAGATGGCTTCTATTTAGCATTAAAAAAAAACGTCTACAGAACCAGGTAGAGCTTCTTATTTTGCTTATTGGTCCCTATATAACTTCAGGACCTTAGAAGCTCCGTAACTGTATCTTTTGTTCATGTAAAATCTTTAGATGAATTCATTCAACTCATCTACAAACAGTTGAGAATATCTTATATGTTGCATTTGTTTTACAGTTTTATTAAACTGTTTTAGTGTGTGCTGTAGTTTATGCATGTAAACGTTTTTGACTAAGGCAAGGCAAATTTATTTTTATAGCACAATGCAATAAAAGCATGATTTCAAATTAAAACAAGTAACAAATGAAACGAAAATGGCAATTTAAAAATTATTAAAAATCATGTAGATAAAGAGATAATTAAAAATAATTTTAAAAATGATTAAATTCATAGAATAATCAATTTCAGATTACAAAATGTGTTTTTTTATTTAGGTCTGAGTGCATCACTACACCTAGATTTCTGGCCTGATTGGGTTTTTTTTAGGTGTATAGAGTGAAGTTCTGTGACAACCTCGTGTCTTTTCTCGTTGTCTCCAAAAACAATCACCTCAGTTTTGTTTTTGTTTAGCTGAAGAAAGTCTCGGCACATCCAATCATTAATGTCCTCAATGCATTTTACCTACATCCTGTACAGGGCCTAGGTCTCCTGATGACTCTGTAATATAAACCTGTGTGTATTCTGCATAGTTAGGCCTCTCTTGAAAAAAGACGCAGTACTCTTGAAGGACACATGGTTAAATAAAGATTACAAAACATCTGTGTTGCACCTATCTGAGAAGAATGCTGCACAAGCAGAACATGCTGAACTTAACGGACAATGCTTTTCATCCTCTACACAACGGAGGAAACTACAGTGTCCAGCTGGAGGCTACTTCAGGAGGTCATTCCTGGAAGCAGCCTTCACCATCAGGAACAATGTGGAGACTTGCTTGTCCAGAGCAATTTGATGTTAGTCATTGTGTCCATTAATTACATTGTTAAATTTCACTCTAAACAGAGCAACACCTCAAGAACCCATTAGACAAAAGTTACTTGGTATACAAAATGTAGATAAACTGGTTGACTGATTAATAACATACAATAGTCCTGTGTTGTCATTATTAGTTTTTTATTTAAAAAAATGTAAAATACTATTACTACTACTACTACTACTACTACTACTACTACTACTACTACTACTACTACCAATAATAATAATAATAATAATAATAATAATAAAAACAATAACAAATTGTATAGCTCATAATTTCCATTCAGACAAATTTGCATTTTTAATTTATTAAAAATGGCATAAAAACAACATCTGGAACTAAACTTGTACAAACATTAACTGTAATGTGATTCAGTCACAGGAGAAATGCAACACTGGAAGAGGTCATCCAAGTTGGTGCAGCTCATAAAAGTCATGCTCATACAGGAAACAGCTCAGCTCAGCGGTCAGAGGAGGGAGAGGGAGCAGTGGGGGCATATATTTCTGTTTGGATAATTACAATCCCCCATGCCACTTTCAGCTCCTTGTTACAAAACATCTGGATAGATGCACAGCAGTCTTCAGTAGGAGTGATAGATGTGCAGCTTTAAGAGAGAAATGAAGAGGGAAGCGGGAGGGCGCAAAATGTGATCACAGGAAGAAAATCTGACTTGTGATGTTTCGTGATGGAGGGAATAAAGGCGTGTACTGTAGGCTTAAGTATCCTGTGTAGCGGGAGGGTGTGCGCGTGTGTATGGAGGGAAGAGTGAGGGAGAGAGGTTTTGTCTCAGTAGTTCCAGGTCTCAATTTGATAGCAGCATTTTTCCCCTCCTCCTCCTCAACAGCGGTGAAAATCCACCAGGTAAGAGAAGCGACTACACACTCTGACATGATGTGACAGCGACTTTCCGACAATCGCTCGACTGGAGCCTGAATAATTATCTTCCGAGAAGAGAAAGGAGACGACTAGAAAAACTAAAGAAAAGTAGAAAGGAGAAAAGAAACAGCTAGCGGCGAGTTTGTGTGCTTGCAGGGACGTGCAGGATTATAGAAGTTATTCAGAAGTCGCCACCTCAGCAGCCCCCCCCCCCCCCCCCCAAAAAAAAAAAGTTATTTCTACAGTAACGTCGCAGTGCACGTTCTCACGCGCAGGCTCACTGCCCGGCTTTGTGTGTGGATGCGAGATGGGGGGAGTTGTGTAGTTGCAGGCACAGCTGCATGCCAAATTGATGCTCAGGAGCTGTTGACGTGGCTCTTCAGTGAATTCATTGTGAGTGCAGGAAGTGTGTTATGTGGTTGTGTGTGTTCGGCTCATTAGGCTGCTGGGTGTCATCATACTTGTTGTGATCACAGTTCAAGTTGCACACACATCTCCTAGAGCGGTGCTCCAGTGGCCCGAGGATGGGAAGGTGGGGGGGGAGTAAAAATATGGTGGAACAGATTGTTCCTTGTATCTAAAAGTGTGGGGGCTGTTAAGCCACTTGAGTTTTTTTTTTCCAACCTCAATGTTACATATAAGCTTTTTTTCAGTTTTTTTAAAGTTTTTTTTTTTACATGTTTTTATATTTTTAGGTATTTCTTTATTAGGCAAAAGGTTATGTTACCATGATGCCTTATAAAAAAATAGCCTATGTAGGAGTAGCCTGCTGTGGAAAATACTGCATTACATTCAGACAGTGAACACCACCTTTATGCTTTGGGGTCAACTTTTAAGTTAAGCTGCTTCCTTTTCTTGTATGTTTGATTAATTCACACAAAGATTGAAATTATTATGGCATTTTAATTGTGGAGATGTGTGATCAGACTAATCCTGAGAGTATCCAGTCAGGATTCCTCCTCTGGGAGAATATAAATAAATATAATTACTTTACCAAGTTACCGCCCCTTAGTTGTCAAGACATCTAAAATAGAAGGTAACAAAATTTAACCTGCAATTTATTTCAGATTAAAGAAACTTATTATTATTATTATTATTATTATTATAATTGATGGGACTGAAAGGTGTGTTAAAATGTAAAATGGTTTTGGAATTTCAGACTTTATTTTGTGATGTATCGTTCAATATCATCACCTAGATTTATCTGGACACAAGCAGAGGAGGGGGTTATTTTTTTTTTTTGTCAAACAATATCTGACATCACTATAGTAAGTCGATGTGTCCTCAGTTGACTTTTAGATTATAGATCAGCTCTGTACATGTTTGTGTGTGCTGTGTGTTGCAGTCTGCTTCCTGCCTCTACAGATGGAACAGAGTTTGCATCATTCATGCTCATTCTTCAGTTTAGTTGCACCTTCACACATAAGAAATACATTTTGCAGGAACCAGTTCCACTCAGCTAAATTGAGATTTTGTTGTTTTTTTCTGTTTTGAATATTCTTTGTACACATTATAACAGTATATTTATCTCTTCTCTGTATGCTTACATTCCTGCAACACTAAGTTTACTGTTGGGATAAACACTAGGCAAATTGTAGTGACCCCTGTACAAATATTCAGTAGCCTGTGGGATTCTTTGAAGCTCCCGAAATGTAACTTTTGTGTCAGTGTACACATGCCAAAGGGGGAAAAAATCATTTAAATGATCACTTAGATGTTTCTATAACAGCTTAGTGTTTCAGGCTGTATCATCCAAACTTCATTTTTAGTCTTCTTTTATTTCAAAGGCATTTTTTAAAGGCACTGAAGCTAATTTCTTGTTCCAGGAGAAATGCAAGACATAAAAATTTTTTAGAAAGGATTAAAAGCAACTGATTAAATAAGAAAAAACGAATACATAAATGTGATCTGAAACCTTTGAACTTGTGTGTCTTCAAACATCTGGCTTCCTGTGGCAGCATCACAGATCCTGGAATCAGCTGTGGCTACATTTAACTGTCAGGGGCCAAATAAAAATGTTGAAGCAAAGCTCCAGTCATTTCATTTTCTCACCGTCATGCTCCATCCATCATCTGAAATCCTGTTAACACTCAGCTGTCATTGTAAAATCCCCCCAGAGAATTTCTTCTCCTCTTTTTCTCATGTGTCTTATCCGTGTTTATTTTATTTTCTCACATTTTTCTCCCAATCGTGTTTTCCCTTTTCCTGTTTGCTTTTTCGAGGATTAGTGTTACATGTCAGTCTTGAAGATAACGAGAAGATACTGCGGAACAATAAGCATGTACTTCTGGTCCAAACAGTCTTCTCTCATCAGCTTTATTTCTCTCAGCTGATGAGTAGTTTCAGCACATAAACATCAACAGTTCAAAGTTAATCAGTAAAGTAGCAGCTTTGTCAGCAGCTGGAATAAAAAGTATATATTTGATTGACTCTTGTTCTTGCAGTAGATTTGCAGTATGAGTTGTACCATCCTCATGAGGTGAAAATGTACTAATGCACCTTTAATTTACTATGATGATTGTGTTGGCAGCTGACACTCCAGATGTCATCGAGTGTGAAAAAACTGCATTACATTTGCAGTCAGTTCCCTGATTTCTCTCCTTTCAGCACAACGGGAGCAGATAACTGCCAGTACAAGTACAGGGAATATATTTTCCAGCAGTAATATGCATTTAAAATGTACCAGTAGGATTATGTCATATAAGAGCTGAGCAGAGGCAAACTTGTATAATGTTTTAATAAGAGAGCAGCTGTCAGTGGGGGTTACACTGAGCATTGTGTGAAGAAGCCTTGATTCAGTTTAAATGGGTCACACACTGCATACACAATGCAAAGATCACAAACACCCTAATGCCTCAGGAATCAGCTCCTTTGAAAATGGCCAAAAATGGCTTTATATCTGGAAGGAGTGCTGAAATCTCTAAAAGATCTGTTTGTTTGTTCACTGGGATGTGCTTCTACTTCCTGTTGCTCAAACAGGATAAAATGAGTTTAAAAATCACATATATGGATGGAATTTCTTGGAATAAATGAGAGTTTACCTGATAGTTAAAAACTGAATGATATTAAATAACCTGAATGAGAAACACATAGCAGCAGTGGAAAAAAAACACATTACATAGTTTGATCTAAAACAAGTCAGTCTGAAAGCTTAAAAATAACCTGACCTCTGTGACTTTAAACTTTCCATGTTGGAAGTAGATGAAATGAGAAACAGACCAGAGAAAACACAGACAAACTCAGAAATGACAGACTGTGAATGTATTTAAGTGGAAAAGCTAATGTTTTCAACCAGTAAGGTTGATTATGTTTGCCTATCAACAAAAATATACCATTTTCATGAAGTCCTGAGTGTGACTTAGTCGTTACCAAAGTCATTAAACATTTAACTTCTTGTAAAATTTGTACTTAAACATGTACAAATGTTTACAGCGACAGACTCTGGATTGAAGCATCAACCTGATATTTTGTTTGTGTTTTTTTCTACTTGAGTCAAATTGCTGAACTCAATTAGTAACTTTCATTATTTCCTAAATGTTGGTAAAATATTTGGGTTTGATCTCTTAAAGGCCCTGGTCTATCATTTGGTAGAGGTAAATATGCAGTAACTATGATGATTTTTTCTTTGAAAAATTATGGACATAAACCTACCTTAGCCACTCTCTAACAATTGTTTTGAGTACATAACCCAAAACAAGTGTTTGTTATTTTGTTGTTAACTTATTATTAATTATTCACCTATACCTCAACCAGTTGCCAAACAAAACATTATTACTGATTATTCCTGTACAAAACTAAACATATTTCTATGGGTTTTTTTTGTGAATATTTGATATTGGCTATTATTGAATTATTTTCCAGGGCTGAGAAACCATGATTGACAATTTCGTCTTCTAGGACACTGCATGACTTTGCATATAACAGTTTTTCCTCATAACCCTATTCTGTCGGATAATTTCTTAATAACCTTTGAATTTACTTTACTCAACTACACAATAGCCGAGAACAAAACTTATTGTAGTCGATGTTTGTCAGATAGTGTTATTACCCAATTTTAGAAATCTATTTCATCAGTATTTCCTACAAAACCATGTGTTGATATAATAGAGAAGATCCATTCAAGCTCTCATCCAACACAGGTTAATGAATTGGTTGAGAGAATCACGGCTTTAATGCGTACAACACTAGACAATGTTGCTCCTCTAAAAAAGAAAATAACCACTCAGAAGAAGAGAACTCCTTGTTTTAATTCACAGCTCTGAGTTTTCAAACAGACATCAAGACAGTTGGAAAGGAAATGTCGTTCATCTGGTCTAGAAGAGTCTCATTTAGTCTGGAAAGAAAGTTTAATAGTATATAAGAAAGCTCTGTGTTCGGCTAGAACAGATTATTATTCATCATTAATAGAGGAGAACAAGAACAATTTCAGGTTTCTCTTCAGCACTGTAGCCAGGCTGACTAGGAGCCATAGTGCCGTTGAGCCTTGTATTCCTTTAACTCTCTAATTTATGAGTTTCTTCTTAAACAAAATAGTTTCTATTAGAGATAAGATCCATGATGTCCTTCCCACTATTGATGATGTTTCAACTGCTGCAGTTTTACAGACATCTATAGAAGCTGATTTTTCTTTGGATCATTTCTGATCAATGCATCTCTGTCAACAAGGCGTTCCCAGGCCAGCGGAAAGATCTAATCTCTCCAGTGTGTCCTGGGTCTCCTCCTCAGGGCCGTGCCCGGAACACCTCATCTGGCTCCTCTCGATGTGGAGGAGCAGCAGCTCTACTCTGAGTCTCTCCCGGATGACTGAGCTTCTCACCCTATCTCTAAAAGAGAGCCCGGCCAACCTGCGGAGGAAACCCATTTCAGCCATCTGTACTCGTGACCTCGTTCTTTCGGTCACTACCGCTCGTGACAATAGGTGAGGGTAGGAGCAAAGATCGACCGGTAAATCGAGAGCTTCGCCTTATGGCTTCTTGACCACGATAGACCAGCACAGAGTCCGTATTACTCCAGATGCAGCACCAATCCACCTGTCGATCTCATGCTTCTCTAGATGGAATATATTCAGAAACAGCAGATATAGAGAAATGGTTTCTAGGTTTGTATGCTATAAAGTAACATGGTTACCCTTAAAGGTCAACAGCGTTTATTTTCCTCACTGATGTACATGAAAGCATTTCAAATTTTTTAATGATGCCGGATGCTTTTGCATCCACTCGAGTCCAGTATTGTTTGTGTACTTATAAACCGATTCGACCCATTTCTCTCTCTCTCTCTCTCTCTCTCTCTCTCTCTCTCTCTCTCTCTCTCTCTCTCTTAGACTCCACAATCCAAAAAACCCATAATTTGCTCAAAATAATCCCATCTAAGGCTGTGATCTTCAGAGCTATGTTTTTCTCTTCTTGGAATCAAAATGAGCTACATTTTCCTTAAAGATGTGTCCTCTGTGATGTTCAGTGTTTTCCAGAAATAAATTAACTGCGAGGAGTTTGCAAAGAGATTTATAAACCAGTAGACCCAGAAAAATTTAAATGGAAGATATTTTATTACGAAAAAACACATCCATCCACTTCATGTATAATCCGCAGGAATGTGAGCAATTTAGTACAGACCAAGTCACAATACAGGCCATAAGTACTGGTTTTGGATTTCACTTTGCTGGATGAGCAATTACGTCTCATTTCACACTGTCACACAGATCCGCAAACATCTACTTTGCAATGATATTTGCATAAAATTGTAACTCTTAGAGTGAAAAATTCAACAACATAATGTTTAATTTACTCTGTATGTTTTATATTCAGGTAGTCACAGCCATGTTGAGGGTGTGTGTGAGCCTTCTGTTGTTCCTCCCCTTGGCTTGCTGTGTCCCGTCCCCCTCCAGACCTCCATCCAGACTCTGCAGACGGTGCTGTGACCATCTAGAACCTCCAGCAGGAACAGCTCATTATCAAGTGCCCGAAGTCAGAACCGTCATTAATATGACCATCCTCAAAGGTACTACGACCTTTGGTAGCTTCTGCGAACAGTTTCAGCGATTGTTTGCAAGCTGTGTTCCCTTAGATGAGTACTAATAAATTAGAGTTACTAACTCAACCTCTCAGATTTTCATTTTCCTGAAATAATCAACATCGAAATAAGCTTTTTATAGCTGTTTTGAAGTGTTGCAGGTAGATTCAGAGTATAATCCGGTGTTTGTAGTGAGGTTAGTTGGTAATTTACTGAAACTTTCCATCCACAACTGTGACTTTCCCTATTTTGTAAGCTACAGTACATTTCCTTAATCACTGCTTCTGCTTTTCCAGATGGCTGGCAGTCTGACTAAAGTAGTGCTTAATCAGAAGAGCAATCGTGCAGGAACAGTCCTGCTAAGTGTAATTATACATTGACGGTTCAGTGAAAATGAGACACAAAAAAATGTAGAGATTGCCATTGAAAGGGGAAATTAGATCAACACACAGAAACAACCTGGGACCACTTTGAAAATCAGGCTCTTTTCAACATCTTGTGATTAGCCAGACAGATGTAATGCAGTAACTAATTCCATAGCTTTTCATAGCATCTGTCAGGGTAAGTGCAGAAGATATCATTTATAAACTGCTGGGCACTGAAATTTAGGAAAAAAATAATTTTGTTGTACGGGATACATAAAAGCACAAACAACCCTTTTTTTCTATTTGCGGTCTTTCAAAGGAGCATTATGTTGTGGCTTTTAAGCATAGCTTACATTGCATGCATAGAACTCACAAAAAGCTTAACAAGCTTCTTTAACTACAGCTGTAATTTGTGATCTGTTTAGGTCAAACTTTTATGGATAAACTTAATTCAAACTATACTTACATATTACTTTTTAAGAAAATTAAATTAAATTCTGATGACGATAGAATAAACACCAGTTCAACTATTTGCACAACTTATATGGGAATAGTTTATTCTACACACATGGACAAAATTGTTGGTACCCCTCAGTTAAAGAACCCACAGTTCTCACTGAAATAACTTATAAAAGTAACAATAAATAAAAATTTATTGACAATTAAATAATCAAAATCAGCCATCACTTTTGAATTGCTGATTAACATAATCATTTAAAAAAAACAAACTAATGAAA
>JBAMHX010000005.1:17662170-17673953 GCA_037177515.1 Pseudomugil tenellus
GAGGGGAGTGGGAGAGAGGGACAACTAGTGAACAGCAATGAAGTAATGAGAGTTATAGAATATTATATTAAATGCATTACAGTGATAGCAGATTTGCAGCCATCTATTGGGGCAGCACCATCAGAGCCGAAGACTTGAAGAGACTGAAGACATTCTGGAGAACAAAATTGACTATTCTTCACACATTTTGCACAACACAGTGAAGAAACAAGAGAGTTTGTTCAGTGAGCAGCTTCTTCAAGAATGCTGCAGCTGAGGAGGTTACGCATAGAAACAACCATCATCATCATGTGGGACAAAGTGGTGCTTTACCAAGTCAATTATGATCTCCAGTAACTACACAACAGGTTATATTTTAATTCAAAGTGTACAACCTGTCATATTCAGGAATTACACTATAAAGTCCAGACTTCACTAAGTGACGATGTGGTGTTGAACTGGTAGACTTGTGTGTTTTTTTCTTCTATCTGTATAAAGTCCATTTATTTATGCAAATATTGTATGTTTACCATCTTGTGTTGTGTAACTGTATGAAATAATTCCTCACATACTTCTTTTGAGATATTAAAGAGTTTTTTTCTTTTTGTCAGGTTCTTTAATACTTTGTAAAGACGACCATTACATGTGTTTTTTGATGTTAGATTGTAAGCCTGTCCTGTTTCTGTGTGCACCACTCACCTGTGTTGTCTCATATCCGCTACAGGTGATAAAGGTGACAGAGGAGACAAAGGCACTTCTGGAAAACCAGGTCTGGATGGCCCTCCTGGCTCCAGAGGACCAATGGGCCCCAAAGGCAGCAAGGGTCAGGCGGGTGCACCTGGAGACCCTTGCAAGATTCCTCAGTCGTCCTTCTCTGTGGGGCGTCGCAAGTCACTGCACAGCTTGGACTATTATCAAGCTCTGGTGTTCGACACCGTCTTCGTAAACCTCCATGAGCACTTCAGCATGTTCAAAGGCAAGTTTTACTGCTATGTCCCTGGAGTCTACTTTTTTAATATCAACATCCATACGTGGAACTTTAAGGAGACCTACCTCCACCTAATGCACAACGAAAAGGAGCAGGTGATTCTTTATGCTCAGCCCAGTGAGAGGTCGATCATGCAGAGCCAGAGTGTCATGCTGGATCTGGCTCTGAATGATGAGGTCTGGGTCCGCCTCTACAAGAGGGAGAGAGAAAATGCCGTTTATAGCGATGATGTAGATGTTTACATCACCTTCAATGGATACCTGGTGGCGCCGAGCATACAGTAAATTGAGGGGAGTAAACAGGTAAAGATGTCTGGGTTGGATGGTTATTCCTTCTTATTTTGCCACGGATACTGCTTTGTCAAATAACAATAAAGGTATTATGAGTCTGGTGCTTATTAAACTTTACCTCAAGTCTGGGGAGGAAAAGATATTGTCACTATCAATGAGGACCACCCAAAGGTGTTAGAATAAAAAAAAGAGGCAGGAGGAAAACAGGCCAACACAGCTCATAATTAGGCAAAGAATATTCATCTTTTGCACTAGAAATACATATACAAAAAAAAAGTTCATAATTTTTCCTACTTATGAGCTCTGCTGCTATGCTTTCTTGGATGAGTCTTTTTATGTGTAAAAAAGCAACACATGTTGTATCATTTATCAGAAACAAAAGCTTCCTTTGTGCCTTTCAAACGTGAGACTTGAATAGTTCAGTTCATCCAAATTACAAACAAAACATGTAGTCTTGCACATACAAAATGTATAGCTTGGAAGATTTTAGATCTGTTACCTGATACACTGGGATAGTTTATGCCACTGTGGGGAATTTTTAAAATGATAACCTGCAATTGTATAATATCATTATGACTCAGATATAGATTAAGCGGTACATAAAACGGATGGATGGATCCTGATGCTGTGAAGGCTTGAATCAGGTAGTTCAGGATGTTCTCACTCCTTACTCATGTATGGATGCTTTGTAAAACTCCCTTTGCATTAAATCTTAACACGTCAGGTACCCCTGACTTACAAAGTGGCTCCCTAAATGTTCAGCCATTCAGTCATATGAATATTGCACAGCTCATCTCTGTTTGTTCATTCATATTTGTCGTACATACTGTCCGGAACATGCATAACATATCTGACCCTTGAATCTATTATATAACACAGTTAACATAACAAAATAGTTAAGCTGCTGTTTATGGGAAGCGCTCCAACTATTTTAGATTATATTTGAAAGTTCAATGACACCCTCATAAACTGTTATGTGGTTAACGTAATCAGGTTGATAAATCATTTTCATATAAACAAATTGGGAATTAAAAGGTTGAAAAGTTAATCTATTAAAGATGAATATCTAATGACTATCCAACTTTTTAAATAAATTGTGTTTAATATAAGAATTCTTACATTCAGCAGAATATAATACGTACTGCAGCAGAAAAACACAGAAATTCTCCTGCACTACAGTTCTTGTTTTTCTTCATTAAATGAAGAATGTTATCACAGTTCTTTCTCTTATCATGTGGCCCTATTCACTGGGAAATTCCTCAGAAATCACTGTTAACATTCTTCTTTGAGACAGGCTTCACTACAAAAACAGACAAAAGCAGCCCAGAGTGGAGAAGTGCTTCCAAACAAAAGGTCCCTGCAGTGGTTCAGTGGGAGAATTCTTTATTTCTTTTGTAATTTCGGTGAACTGATAATTACAAATATCCCAACATATCAAAATGAATAACAACGGTGCTGTTTTTTCTTTTATCAAATTCTACAAGACTTCAGGGTTTTGACATTTATCATATATAATGAAAGAAATGACAAACTGCAGAGCGGTTTATGTATATAGTTGTAGATTAACTGTCTCTATTACCACTTTGTCCTAGATGCTAAACTGTGTATGTGTTTATTTTGTTAACAGCTTTCCTCTCACTAGCAAATCCACTTTGCGTTCTGTGTCACAGAGATACAGACACTTTATTATAAAAGAAGTTAAAATTGTCATAATGTAACACAAAATCAGTTTGAAAATAAAGCTTTTGTGTATGCACGTCATGTCTGGATTTGACATTTTTCCTCACTCATCTACTTCTTTACAAATGGCACCACTCACCTCAGATTTTGGCTCACGGTGTAGTCATTTAAGACCATGAAGGAAATAGTTTTAATCCTATAATTGTGGCTAGTTCCCTGCAAAATAAACAAACTGAAACCCGTCTCAAACTCTCAGATACAGAGAATGAGTCCGCAGCTTGCCAGCTCCATCTGTTGGGGCATATCTCTCCCATTAGCTGTAATGTCATCTTCAAGGCATTACTGAGGAGAAGCAGTCTTCCTAAAGGAGAAGCAGTCTGCAGCATTGTAAATACTTTAAACCTTCAGAAGAGATTTGAAAATCTATTGGGGAAACAAAGCAGGGCTTTGTGGCTCATCAGACCAGAATAGTGGAGAGTTTCAACAAGTTGGGAGTTAAAATGAACACTGGTGTGTTGGTTATGGGGCTAGATGGGTTTTGCTGTCTTGTACAGAATATTTACAAAATAGTTACAAGAAGATGAGAAAATATTAATTAGATGGAGAAAGAAAGTTACATAATAGTTTTAAAATTCTAAAGTCTATAAACAATAAGTAAAACTTCATAATTTTAAAAGAAACAAGTATATTTTAGTCAAACAAATTACTATAATACTAAATTAGTCAAATCCATTCTTGTAAGAAACTGTTTCCAAAGTCTTTAATCATATTAATGCTCACTTTGTTGCAGCTGTATCACTCAATCCAAATACTTTTACAGTTGGCTACTGCTATCAACCCAATTAATTCAACTTTCCAACTCAATTAATTCAAAAGCTTGATAAAAGCAACCATTAAATTGGAGCAGTTTCATTTAATCCTATTAGATGATAAACAACCAAGTCAATATCAATTTTAATTATCCCCTATTAAAGCAAAACCCCTGGGGCAGAATCTGGCTCATTCATGGCTCCAGATGAAGAATTGCAGTTATCAGGCAAAATGTATAGACCCAAAGCAGCAGAATGGTGTTATAGAATGCAGACGCTGGACTTCTGATGTCACATTTAAGGCTGTTAAAGCTCTTTTAAATGGACTTTAGTTCAAGGGAAACACTTTAAAGCTGAAAATAGAAAATAAGTCCATGAAAGACAAAGTAGACAAAGACAAGAAGTGGCCAAAATGATTGAAAACAAATAAAAAAATCTCTGAAACCTTCAAGTTATATAGCACAACAGTACTCAGCCAAGTGAAGAACATACACTTGGAGGTAGACTCATCCACGTTCAGAGGAATTTCCACAGAAGCACAAATACATATAAGACTCAAGTATTGAAATGACACAGATTTACCTGAACTTGGTCTACAGATGAACCTAAGATCACTTTATACCAAAATGGCAAGCAGATAGAAATATGCACAGCACTTAGAATGGGTCACAACTTGAACCATACAACCTTTAAAACAACATGGAATCAATATAATGGCATAGCCACAAATTCTATGAGTGACATTGAAACAATAGTGTTTGTCAGACATGGCAGAAGGAGCCGTTTTAATTCTCCAAGAACAATGATGCAAAATAAAGTGCAAAAGCAGTCAAGGTGTGTTGGATGAGCAAGAGTGTAACTGTTCTGAAATTGCTGGGTCAGCTGGATGAGCAAGCCGCTTTTCATTTGCCAATAATAAAACTGTATTAAAAGATCTATAAACAACAGCTGCAGTTAAGGTCTGACAAATGAGAAACAGACATTTTATTGGTTCAGTTTCACGATGTCTCTTAAGAGGTTGGGGTCACAGAAAAGAATTCCCTTTCCCAACTTTTATTCCAGTTGGGAATGTGAACATAAGAAAACATCCTTTAAGTTGATATCAATGAGGTTTGTTCAAGCAGAATAAACATGGTTACATTTTAGAATATGTGCCATCTAGTGTTCTCGAGAGGAACTACATGTAAACAGAACTTAAAGCAGCTCCTTTGTTTTCTGTCTTTCATTACTGCACGAACTGATTATTCCAGGTGTGTCATCATGTTTGCTGTCATAGTTACTGAGGTCGAGCACACTTGGATTACTCGGTTCGTCCAGTTTGGGAAGTAGTGGAACTGTGCATAAACCTGGTAAAAGTTATGTTTGTGGTGATTACCTTGTAACACAGGCTTTGTTATTTTCAATCATTCCCCAGGAGTTTGGATTTCTAACTTATTAAAGGTATTTGCTAGTAACCTAGAAGGGACCATGTTTGTACTTAACATGTTCTACTAACATGCAATCATGGCAAATGATGACCACAATGACATGATGACATTGCATTTTTTTTTTGTTCTTTTTTCTCTACCTAAACTATAATCTCTTTTGAATCGTAATAAGATAATGTTATCACCCAACCCAAACCAGGAAGAGGCAAGACTTTAGTTAAGTATGAAAAAGCCATTGTCATATTGTCCTTGAACTTGCATTATTAAAGTATTCTGAGCTTAGGGGTCGCCTCGTCCTCTGTACGGGTGTCTGCTGTTGCAGAAGCTGAACATTATTCTTTTTATTTGCCTTTTCGGGAAATGTTATACTTGAAGGGCTTAGCTGAATGTTTCCTATTAAGAAATATTCAGCTCTAACTATGTTGTTTGGATTTAAGTTGTCTGTTTTATCTCCCTGACAGATAAAATTACAAAAACTGCCTTTTATTGTTGCAACAATTTCATGGAGACTCTGTAATTGACTTCAAGTGACCTATTTTACATAAAAAAGTCGGTCTAAGCTGAACCTGAAACAGCCAGATCAAGGGAAACTAGCAGTCTTTTAAACTCTCTTTCACTTACCGGTAGTCATCCTTGTTTGGGAATTTATAGTGAAACTCCTTTCTAAACCTTATTTAGATAAGCTTTTAAATGCCAAAGGCCTTTGAGTGCTCTTTTGTTGTTGACATGTCAGCAATCAGAGCAGCAGAATATATTATAGATGTCTGGATCAGGATGTTCTAGTCATTGTCACTTTATCTGGATCATCTGATTGACATTTAATGGAATTTAAAGTCTGATAATTTCATGGTTGTGAGCTCTTCCATGTAATAAATCTGTTATTTATTTAGTTAAATCCTGAAAATGTTATTGTCATATGTTATCTAAGTGCATTGCTTTAATCTACAGGTATTCCTTCAAAGACTATTAAATATTTATGTGTTTGTCTTTGTTTCGATGTAATTATCAGTCTAAATACAATGAAACCTAGCAAACTTTCTTTTTGACTGACGAAAGACCCGACACTTAACATGAACTTATTTAAAGAAAAATTCTCCCTTTTTTGCTGAACATTCGGGATGTTGCAGAAAAAGGATAAAAGTGTGTAAGGGGGGGTTATGGGGGGTGGGGGGTGGCCCATTAAATGAGCAAAAGATTCATAAGTAGCCTCTTATTCCAACATTCACGGATATGTTTTCTGGTGGATAATTTTGTCTCGGTAGATTTCAGACAATAAAAAAAGGGTGCAGCTGAATTGCTGTGGTGTTCTCATCGATAATCAATGTTGTTTACTGTTATACAGATTTAATGAGCTAATATATCAGCTAACGTTGATATTCACGACCCTCATTGGCAGCAAATCATTATGACTTTCAGGTCTTAATATGCTTAAAAGTACTCAAATATGAGGAAACATCAGGTAAAAGTCAGGAAACTTTGATGTTTAAAATCAGCCAGGTAGTTGAGATGGCCAAACCTCTACAACACGGAGTGAAAACTAAAGAAAAAACATAGATGTGGAAAAAATACCAAGGCTGTTCTTCAACTCAAGCCTCACAATTGTACGACCTGCATCTTTTTCACCAATTCTTCTCAAAAATCCTTGTTTTTGGAATAAAAATCTCAGAAGTAGCTAAGAGCGGCAGTCGAGCTCTAGTTAAAAAATGGAAAGAAAATTAAAAAAGAAAATAATTTATGGGGTTTTGGTTCGTGTTATGCCCCAAATAAGACAATTTTGTGGGTTTTTTAAAACAGTCGATTTAGAGAATGTTGCTTCAAAAGAACATCTAAGCTAAATGAATGTTTCCATTTTCTCCAAGAGACACTGGAGTGTTTGCTTTCTGTGTCCAGTTTGTCCAGCTCAATGGGAAAAAATCTGAAGGCAGGAGAAATTATTGAGGACTAAATGTTTAATCAGAACCATCTGCAACATGAAGAAAAACAGGCCTGAAGATATTGGACATGCAAAAGCAATGAAAGATGACATAACCTCTGATCTTTTCTAAGGTTTCCATTAAATCAATATTAACAAAGTAATAACCTCCCCCCTTTAAATTTAATAGATAGGATCTCAACATTTACAGCTTCGCACACTGGTATCAGTCCATATGAATCAGTACTATGAGTGCTGTGAAGTCTTGTGTAGCTATGTGTAGTACTTGTTAGTTACTGTAAGTAAATGAACAGGCAGAGGGAAATGTTGAACATGGAGCTGGTGTGTTGCTTGGACAGTTGTGATAAATGTTAATGAGACTATGAAGACAGGTTAAAGACATTTTAAGTTTGGGAATTTGAAGGCTGAGCCTGAGGTTAACAGCTGTTTTCAAGACTGACTCAAGTGCAGCCTGAGGTTGATTAGAAATGGGAAGCAGGACCTAGTTCCTAGGCAGAGTTCTCCTAATTACAACCACATGACCTATTACCAGGCTCATCTGTCAGATAGAAACAGGACTGAAGGGCAGATGAGGAAAGAAAGATGAGCTGAGAGGCCATGAAGTCAAACAGGTAGTAGCAAACAAGCAGCTGTGGGGGTTTATGGGAAAGAAATAAAATGGAAACGGCATACTGAATAAAAAAAGGCAGCTGGTCAACCCATAAAACATAAAGAACTTTTAAGACATCAAGATAACGAATCTCATACATTTTCAGCTTTTTGTTCTGCAGTGAAGCATAAATGGAGGAGATGGGACAGCCAGCTAAGCTTTTACACAAAATCCAAAGTAAATAATTTAATATCTCAGCACTGGATAATTATAGCTTTTATAGATTAAGTGCAAATACCAATGAGGTGTTCTGTATGTGTCTGTTACCTCATGGAGACACATTAAGTTAATTTAGAATATTACAATGGCACCAGACTTAAATTGATTTTGCTTTGTTTTCCAGAGGGTGCATTTTCTTTTTAATCTAACTCAATTACACCTGTTTCACACCAAATTTTTACAAAGAAAAAAAATAGTTTAACAAGTTACGACAGCATGTTTTCATGGTCACAAAACACCAGCAGCAACATTCAGAAGAGAGATAGTGTTTACCAATACAACATTGTCTTAATGTTTTGCCATAAATAAGAAACACAAGTTTCTTATTCGTCATGATAAAATCTCCTTTCTTGAGCAGGGACTGTCCCAAAAAATGGACTGTAATTTGAAGTTTTATGAAATTTTATGGAACACATTACAATGCTACTAAGTTTACACTAAGAACAGATTCTGTGAAAACTACCAAATATTTAAATGAGCAATGCGTCTTGATTTGTTTTTCCTTTTATCAGCTTTGGCATTTGCAAAGAATTGTGGCTGATTTGAAATGAATGAAACTACACAGAAGCATGGTGGAAATGTAACCAAACAAAAACAAAGACCTTCCAATTATCCTTGACATTGGAACAATCACAGTGCTTTTATGTAGCATTTTAGGAATCTAGTCATTTTCCTCAGAGAAATACCTGCAGAATCCAAACAATCAAAACGTGGGATGACTAAATTCCTGTAATTAAATTTAATCATTTTCATCTGATGGACGCATAATGTTCAGTTATCTCCTTATCTCGTCTCTATTAATGAGTTCAAGTGAACTTCAGGCTACATCCATGCATGTCTTACAGTCTTCTAAATATGTTGGATGACTTGAACTGCGGTTTTTCAGAATAACATTAATCGTGTCCTTGTTGATCAAGGTCAGGTACAGATTTCCAGTGTTTAGAAACAAACTGTTGATGCAGTGTAGGACTTAATCTGCTTACCATGAGTCATTGCATCACTAAGGAAAGATAAGACCACTTTGGTGGTCTTATTCTGAGCCTTAAAAGCAATGTGCACCAGTGTCCTAAGCATTTAATGTAAAAAGGGATAGAGCTATATTAGCTGGTGTTTTTTAATTTTTACTGTGAAAGTTGAACATATTTGGTAGTTATCATAGGAATCTATTTTCTTTAACCCTTTTCAAACATAATGCACTTTAAAGTGGTCATTTTAGCTTGTTTTAAAGCCTTTAGAGTTCAGACAAAACAAGCCCAAAACTTTAATTCATTTGCAAATATGAGAAGACTAAAAATATTCATGCTTGGAGCAGTATAAGTATATATAAAGCTGATGCAGGCACATTAAACTATCCCAGCTTATTTTATTCTCTATTTTGTTGGGAAGCTGAATCCTAACACAAACATTCAGATGATTTGAAATTAACTGCATATCTATTAGAACAGCTGATTAAAGTGAAAAAGATTTTCATTTATTAGGATGAATCAAGGCTGCTCACTCACAGTATCCTTTGGATGTTCTGTTGCAGTATCCTTTGTTTTCCCTCTGTCAACCCTCACCTCGCTCTGTTTTCCCTGTTAAAGTCTCACAACCTAATTATTGGGTAATGGCTAAAAAAAGCAGTGCTACTGTGCTGCTGGGTGAGTCAGACACAAGGGAGACAAGAAGGACGTGCATGACACTGTCACACACAGCTTGATACTCTTCTGGCTTACATTACATTACATTACAGTCATTCAGCAGACGCTTCACCCCAAAGCACCTTACATCAGAAAATAAGAACAACACAAGCATGAAATCAAACAGTATGGCTTGTTTTTTTTCACTACAAGGTTAATGAGATGAGAATAAGCATATTCAGTTCTGTGCAAAGGCTATGAGGAATATTGAGCTACTTAATTGACATTAAAAAGTCTGCACCAGAAGTCCACTCACATCCAAGCTTGACTTCAGTGGAATTTATGTTATCTTATGTTTGATTTTGTCTCTAAAAGGCTCTGATTTATATTGGAAGGAATTTTTATCAGGAAAACTCCTATACACACATATAAAGTTATTTTTTTATTTTTATAGAAGAGAAAATCATCAGTATGTATAGTATTCTGTCAGAGGCTTATTTGGTTATTTGGGCTACAAAGCCATAAAAAAACAAGTTTTTTCTTTTAAGGGTGTGTTCTGCTCTAGTGATCTCTTTGACCTGTGAATAATACACAGATTGACAAACAGTCACCCGAGGTCAGATCCTTTTATTGTATGTGGAGTCGAGCTGAAGGGAAGAAAGCTGATTCTGTGTTCAAGTCATTTACTTCACTTAAGTCAGAGTCTGATTTCAAGGATCTGTGTGTGTTGTATTACCAAGACACCATACAGCAGATTTGGGTCACACGAGGACATTAAGACTTATATAAAATCTTTAATGCCAGATTTTGAAAGACTTGAGAACATGAAAATCTTATCTCTTTGTGTTCTTAATCTTGGATGAATTTGCTATGTTTAGATCTGTAAAGTCCTTATAAAACCTATAGCGCTCTATTTTTCACTCAGCTAAGAATTATAAACTTTTTTTTGGTCTCACACAAGCAGAATAATGTCTACAGTGAAAATTGCCACACATCTGGCAAATGGTTTATCTAGCTATGCTGGTTTCCAGTGTTTCATATTAAAACCAAAAAACATCCTTCAGCTTAACCAAACTAATTTACACTCATTAAGATGGATTCAAATAATGGATACACTATGGAAGACAGTTAAACATATACTGTAAAAGGGAGTAAGACTTTTTCAGTTTGAGTCTGTTTACATTGCCTGACCTTAACATGTCTGTTAAGCTCAGGCAATTTACAACCATGACAAATTTAAATAACATGGCTATAGGGGAAAAGATAATCAAGCCAAAGACACAAAGCTGAAAACAATTTTTTTAAAGAAATGAAGGTAAAGCAGTATTCTGTCGAACGGTTCAAAAGTGTATCTATCTGGTGTGCTGCTTTATGTCGGAGTTCACCTTGCCGTGTAAAGGCAAGCTTATTTGTACAGCACATTTCATGTACAGGACATTCAAAGAGCTTTACATGAAAATATCAAAAGCATTACAGGTGTTGTAAATAAACAGCAGAAATCAGAAAGTAAAATTATTCAAAGATTAATCAATAATAAACTTCAAATTTATATAGTAAATGCAACTAATAAGCATAATTTTACAGGATTTACTGCCTTTTCCAACAATAAAAAAAATACTCAATAATTTACTCCATGCTAACTTCATGACTCCTCCAAGGTGTCTGTGTTTATATTGAGTTGCTGCATACTTGCCTTACATACATTAAATGTATATATTTGTCACCGGCAAATCTTAGCCTGATACTTCATATAATGCTGCCAGAAGTCACCCACTGAAAAGTGTAGATATATACAATAGCATGAATTATGGTGGCTGTGCTGAGTTCAGAGAAGTTTGAAAGAAAAGAAAAAACACGAGTTAAGTGGCAACTGTGTTGGAATGTTGTAACAAAACGGTAATTGAAAACATTTCTTTAGTAATGCCAGCTACTTTGTTAGGTTTATAAAATAAAAAACTTGGCTGAGGCTTCGTCAAATAAACTGCTGATATAGGTAAGAATATAAATAATGGGATTTTAATTAGGGAAACAATCTAATTTAGTATAGTTATACTTCTTCCTTATTACTGATCATTCAGGCTTTGTCTGAGAATGCCCAAAGACAACGACCTCAGTCTTGTCTGAGTTTAAAAGGAGAAAATTTAGAGTCATTCAGGTCTTTATGTCTTTAAGACATCTTTGTAATCTAAT
>JBAMHX010000005.1:17677202-17705197 GCA_037177515.1 Pseudomugil tenellus
CCCATGATGTACTTACTGTACACTGTAGTATATAAATACCTATTCACTATTTGCATTACAGCCCTAAAGGTGTTTTTCTGTCTTGATCTACTTTATCATCCTTCATCTTGTAGGGAAATTATGCTTCCATCAAGGTTATTTTTTGTAGCTTTTGAGCCATATCCTGCGTAATAATTCATAATTAATGTTTCATTTTGCACAACAGCACATACAATTACTTTATCAAAATTCTGGAGAACTACATTCTTAATTGAATGGTCATTAGATGGTTACATGGTGGCAAAAGCCTACCGGTCCATTGATCAGAGAAAAGAAAAGAAAAAGAAGCATAAAGACTGGAATGGGACTCAGAGATTAACAGGGTCATGGTTCAATGAGAAAAGGATATAGAAGTGCGATGGATCTGTAAATACAACCCTGCTCTTACTCCGAGCAAACTCTCTCAATATGGACTTCCTAAATTTAAATATTGTCATTAGTAAAAGGTTTTTTTTTCTATATCTTACTTTATTTTAAGGGAAATAGAACAAATAGAATATCAAAGAAGTACCTTGCCCCTCTAATAAAATTCTGGAAAGAATCTCTGGCAAGAAAGGAGACTAAATGGATCAGCGTGTGTCTTTATTCTGCAGAAATTTCCTTTCCTTCAATTTAACAAAGTTCACTTTAATTGCATCAATTTATACTGAATTAAATTAAATTGAATTAAATGACAGACAGTTCACCAGAGATGAAATATTCTTCATAACCACTGATTATAGATGACTTTTCTCTGTCAGAATTCTGCAAAGGATTTCTTCCATATTGCTGCCATTTCATGGATTCTAGTAAAAGAGACAATTTGATCATCCTTGTGAGGATTCGGTAAAAGTATTTTGCTTTGAGGTTGTGTGAGAAACAGATTCATTCCTACAGCATATTTCAATGAACTTTCTTTGCATCTTTCCTCTGCAGCTTGAATACTAAGAAATACAACATATTTCATCCGGGCTGCATGCATCAGAGTATATTTTGACATATTTTGATCCACTTTAGTCTGAGAAAATGCAGCGGTGCATTCCATGTGGCTGGGATGGGAGCTGTTACACCCACAGATCCGCTGTGGCTGATCCGGCACTCAAACTGGAGGTTTAGACATAAAGTGGCACCCTTCTTCCAGATGGACCTGTCATTGCGGTGTCAGCACCTATAACGACACTGTTGTTTTCAGGAGAAAAGAATGAAAGCTTGATGTAAACACTTGATGACAGTGTGTTTGTTTCATTTTGTTTTTCAAACTACACATTTGATTTATGCTCATTCCTTCAGAATGTGTTCATTTCTTTCTTAGTGAAGGTCAGAAATGTCTCACTGCAGTTTTCATTTTCCATCTGTTTTGACAGCTCCACTCTATGGCCTCAATCGCCACTTAACAGTACAGGTACACTTCCTGGTTATGAAATGAAAATTTCCACAGTTTATTTTGAGCAGAAATCTTATTTGTCTTGTTGTACAAGATGCATGTCTGTTAACATATTAAAGTACACATTTGTAGGTTGACAGAAAGTTGTAGTCCCAGTGGTTCACTGAACGAACAACTAACAGTAAATGTGGGTATTAATAACATGTAGTAAAACCACAGTTTATTTTAACTTGTCTGTAAGTCGTGGTTTTGTGTTTTCTGTTTCCTGACTAATGCCTAATCTTTACCAGTCATATTTTTTTATATACAGCCTTTGCTGAGAAAGCAGAGTGGTCTGCAGCTGGACTATGTGCTGAAGAGTCATCATTGTGCCACTGATTCATCAGAATATAAATGTTTATGTTATAGAAAATGGCTTGTAGTGTAATAGTGCTTTAGGAGTTTAATAATGCTGGAATAATGTTTTATTCATATTTAAATAGAATCCATATATACATTTTATGGCTTTTTGCATTTTTCTAAATGTGTGAGATTGTTGCAATAGTTAATCATGTTCTAAAGTGCAGCAAGAACACAGGCAGCAGGATGCAAAAGAGGCAGTATGATGCGTCTAGTCAAAATAGATTAATTCTGATGAGATAAAAAAAAAAAAACGTGTTTGCTGAAATATGCAAAATAATGAATTTAACAGCAATAAGCATTTCCAGTAAGATCAGAATAAATGCTCAGTATGAGTTTGAAATTCAGTGTTTTGCATGAGTGACTGAAATGAAACATCTGTCTTTTCATTAGCCATTCGAACCAGTGATATGCGTTTGCAACTGAATTAGATTCAGTTCACAGTGATGCATCCTAATGAGATGCAGTGATGAGTTTTGCAGTGCTGCCCTCTAGTGAGATGAATGGTGTCCAAAGCAGCTTGCACCTCTTTAGCTGCCTTAAAATTAAACACAGAAGAGATTAAACTTTAAAATTAATTTATTATACTTTTTTGTCATAGACTTCATTACTTTTTGTTCATGGTTAGCATACAGTCATTCATATACAGAACAACTTTTTTTTTAATTCACCAGTTTCAGTTAACTTATAAATGTACACTTGTTGCCTCAAGTGGGAGAAAAATATCCTTTTTTTCAAAAGTATTGTCTTTTATTTGCATTTGTGTTTCCCTCCTGGGGGAAAGGATCATCCGTCTCCTTTTCCTCATTTTGATCGGAGATTCCTTTACTTTTATATGAATGAGTGAATACAGAAGTGAGGGAGCACCTTACTTCACAGGCACACTGCGGAAGATAAGTGACGGTAATAGGGAGCTAAAAAGCATGAAGTTTCTTTCTCCTCATTCATACATACATACATAGAAGCAACAGCACACACACAACCAAACATAAACTTCCCAACAGTGACCCATCATTCATGAAAGAGAACAACACAAGCAGAAAAGAACTTGAGTGAAAATTAAATAAAAAAATTAATCTATGCATCTATCTACACAGAGTGAGGAGTTCTTGTACATTAGCACAATATGTGGTTAGTTTTTTTTTTTTTTACAAATTCATCTGAAGAGGAAACAGTTTACATCAGTTACCCAAGTGTGTGAAATCTATGCAGGCAGACTGTGTCATTTGTCCTTATTAAGAACATACAGGAGGAAAAAATAAATACAACATGCTGCAACCATTTCAGTTTCACCATTTTTAATAAGAACACACTCAGATTTTTCATCTCACATTGTAAACCATGTTTTGGTTTTATATTTTCAGCACAACAAAGTCTGTGTAAGCAGTGGAGGGCTAATTCTGGCACACCAGTGGGAGAGTGGAGAGGATTAGTCCTGGCAGGCAGCCCTGTTGGTTAATTGGCTGCAGACAACACACTGCCCCAAGGACATGAGACCGGGTGGCAGCACCACGCCGAGCGTCAGTCATCTGCCTGAGCTGTACTGTCGATCCTTGTGTGTTTGCTGTCAGTGTCATTTGTTCATTTTTGAAGGTCAAACATGGACAGAAAGCAGAGAAAATATCTGTTGGTAACTTGAGGGGGGAATAAAAAGCACTTCGTCATGATCACAGGCCAGTGTGTACATGAGAGAAGATGCAAACAATTCTTCACTAAACAGCAGCACGTAGCCAGGTAGTCGCTTCTTTCTGCTGAAAATTTTGTGGGAAATAAGTTCAGGTGGTTTTGATAATAGTTTTAATTAAAAATAGTGTACAAACCCTTCTTTGACGTATTAAGTTCTTCCTCAAATAATAGAATGACGGATTAAATTTGTACATACATTTGTTTTTTTAAACACATAAAGTCCTAATATATGGCTGCAGTAAAACTTATTAATGGCATTAAATGTAGAGGAATCAGCATCATGATACCAGTTTTGGAAACCAGAGGTTATATCTGAAGCTTCTTTGTGCCATATTAAAACTCCAGAGATTGAATAAATTGCAACACATAAAATGTACACTGAAATGAGACAAAAAAAAACATGTTAAAGACATACATCAGACTCCCCCAAATAAACTCATACAATAACAGTATACATCCCCCATGCATACACCTCTGTATGCAGAAAAATCCAAACCACATCCCTCCAATAAGGTGCAATTCATAGCTTTGCAGGCAAAAGCGTTGCTTTTCAACATGCAACTTATAAAAAAAAAAAAAAAAAAACATTTTTTGAAGGTTTTGTATCCTTGTCTGTTTGGAGGAAAAGCAGAACACACATATTACACGCAGACAAAAAGAGCATCAAACATCTTGTTATTACAGATACAAAACATAAAAAAAACATGTTTTTAACTTTATCCTGTGTTGCTTTCCAAACCCAATTCAGAGAAGCTGAGCTGTGACAAACATGTTTTTTTTATCCACGCAATGGCTATGAGATCACATAGCGAGGATGCAAACAGTAGTCTGTCTGTTGGTCCAGCAGACCACATGTAGGCCGTGCATAAACAGAGGCATGTCGCTTTATGTGAATGTATCTGTAGACAGTCAGCTTAAAAAAAACATGTTAAAGCAAAAATACATCTATAAATGGTTATATGATGTCAAATGTTACATCACTAAAACAACAGAGCAAATGTGATGGCACCATGTTATGAAGTCCCCTTCCTGATATCAAAGGAGGTAAAAGATCTGTAAAAGGCGAGGTGGGACTATACTCAAAAAGTAGGCTGTGACAGTGCTTATGAATACACACACACACACACACACTACCTAAAAAGAGATTCAAAATCAAGCTGCCAAGTGGACGAAGTTACAAAACAAAAGTACAAAAACAAGGTTAGATAGATAAACTGTTCCTCCTTCCTTTTATCAGATCTGAAGTATAAACTATGATAGATCTTGCAAACCAAAGACTGAAAAGGAAAAACGCATTGATTGACTTCACAAAAGAAAAGTCTGTGATTGTAGGGAACATTCCTTCCCTCTTTCCAGATCTGCTTCTGATTCTGATTGCAAGGAATTCAAACCCCTCTGGAGGCTTACACTTGTACTTTTCCCCTTATGCTACCCTCCCTTCCATTTGCCTTTTTCTAACATTGCCACTCTCGCTTGTGCTGCACATCAGGCTATTGCTGCAGGAAAAGCAAATGTCTGAGATTCACAGGAGGGCTCAGCTTAAAGATAGCAAATAACAATAATAATAATAAGAATAATAATCTGTTCTACACTTGCAAGAGTTCACACGTCTAAACATAACACCCCGGTGTGTTGGTTAATCAGGAAGGCACTGATCTGAAACATAACATTAAAGACTTATGAATGACGGGAATGTGAGGGCTTTTTAACACTAGTCCAAACAAACCTAAACATTTTCCCAAAAAAAGGCCCAAATATCACAATCTGTTGGAACATATTAACACAAGTTTGGATGCTGAAAATGTATCAGATCTCATCAAAATTCATAACCCACCCAGTCGGAGACAGCCTGAATGTGGAAAGAATTAGTTCGTTTTTTGGCTTTGAGCCTGAATACAAACAAAACTCACCATTTTTTTAGTTGTACTGGCAGGAAGTAGCTGGGAGTGATGCCGAAATCAACCTTATCCATCAGTCTACCTACGTGAGGTTTTTCTCTTTTTGTATGGCCAACTCTGCATTTATAGAATCATAGAGATCAGTGAACTGTTTCAACATGAACGCAAGATATTTAGTCACATAACAGTAGCCAGTCACACACTCATCCCGCCTCTCCATTCTCAGAAGGCGTCTGATCTGCAGCCATGTGTCAGCAAGTCTGTTTGCCCACCTTTTCAGCCATGTGCTGTATGTGTTACCATGTCCATCTGTTTCTGATGTGCGACTCTGACTTTCATCTTTTTGATCTGTCCTGTCACAACATATGGAGTCCTGGACCAGATTCATTTAATACCCACCCCAAAGCCAGCAATCTGTCCTGGAACACATTCAGAAGTGTTATGAGTAACAAATACATCCACTCACGCAAATTCACTCATCCCACAAATTGATGGACACATTCACACAGTGAACCAGGACATGTTTCACCATCATACCAAACTTTTCCCTGTTAGTATGAAGTTACAGGGATCACCAACTCCCATCCTCCAGGGCTAATATCTCATTTGTATAAGATGCTTCTCAGCAACAACACACCTGATTCAAATGAATGGCTCATTGACTGGCTTGTGCAGAAGTAGAAAACAAGCTCGAGATGTTCGAGATCCATTTTATTTGAATCAGGTGTGTCGCAGTGGTTAAACATTCAATACTTGCAGGGCAGCAGCCACTGAGGACCGGAGCAATCCCTGGAATAAAGTATTCGTCTCTAACTGTTGCCACCATTTTATATACACAATACTTTTTCTTCCCAGATGCAGCTTGGCTTCTTCCTGATGTGATGCTCTTTTTATTTCTACTTTTTATAAACCTTTTACACCAATTAGCTGCTTTCTTTTGTAACAGTACTGGAAAACAGCCAATTCTTTTACTCATTAACAAAACTGTAAACATAGGGAAGGTTTTGCTTAAAGGGGAAGCCACACCATTTAAAATCTACAATCTTAGTTGATGTCCTCATGCATGAAACCACACAGATGGTTTTGCTTTAGTCAAATTTTGATACATCCGCAACACCCTGCAGCTGAAGTAAATGGTATGTGTCCTATAATGTCTCTGTTGGTTTAGATAAAAATGACTACAAATTACAACTTAGGTCTGTTTAAGGACTATTTTTGTGCAAGAGTTCATGCTAAATTACACCAGATGTTAACTTTGACAGGAGGACATTGGGTACTGCAAAATATGAGCAGGTGCAAACTAATTTAGGTTATACGACAGTTGGAAAATGGATTTTGTTTAGTTTGAATACACTTAACCTTTAAATTTAACAATATTCTTAAAACATAAGAGAGCTGCTTAACGCATAAAATAAAGTTTGAGACATAAAAATGTTTGTATAAAAAAACCAAAAAAACATCCACAAACAAATACAGAGTACTTTCCAATCCATGCTGACTCGTCATTACATCTGTCAGAGTAAATGCTATTGCTCACTTTGCTGAATGCGCCTGCTTTCTGTCGCGCTTAGTACGAGAATAGCAACATAGTTATAGCCAAGATGACAGCCTGAAAGGAGCTTTATGCCTGCTTTCATTTTAAAATAATTTCTCAAAAACTTAATATTTTGATCTGAAGCTTCAAATGTTAAGCTTTATCTTCAATTAGCTGCTTTCAGTCATCTCAATGCTTACCAGACCCACAGAAGAAAGCCTCAGAAGAACAGAACAGAAGGTCATTCAGCAACAAAGTGAAAATGGGAACTTCTATTGAATTCCCTCCTCTCCTTCTATTTGCACCACACACTCCACTTTCTTTGATTTCCGGCTTGCTAGCTGCCAGTGTTTCTTGGAAAAGATCAATTGGTGGAAGCCACAATGCTGGCAGAGATCCAGAGCTATGAAGGCATGCAAGCCCTATGGAAAGGCAGCCAGTCAGTTTCTCTCAGAGCATAATAACAGATGGAGTTAATGTGTCGATGGAACAACACACTCCTGCAGGACGTCTGTGCGGGATACTGACAAGGTGGTGCCTGTTACAAACGTGTTAATGCACGCCAACTATTAACTACAAATAGGGTTTTACTTGCAATAGATGGGCTTCATGGTTGATTTAGATAGACCTGGGGTGTCCAGTTCTGGTCCTTGAGGGCCAAAGTCTGGCAGGTTGTAGATGTTTGCCTGCTGCTACACAACTAATTGAAATTAAATATCTGTTCTCAACAGCTTGTTGTGAAGCGCAGCCCAAACATGTTAAATCTATTTATTTGAATCAGGTGTGCTGCAGCAGAAATCATCAAATCCTGCAAGACAGCCAACCTGGATGACAAACATTAGACACCCCTGATATAGACTGATGTTTTCTGATTTTGCTCAGCATATTAAAAAGGCAAATTGTGTGCTAAAATGTGCTTAAGCAACTTAATACATTCATACTTGGCCAAAGGAAATACTGGATGTTGCATTAAACTTATATACACATATAGTGGTTTCCAAATGCACTGGAGAACTGTGCAGCGGACATCCTGCACACAGAAGAGAAACCAACGCCTAATAACACTTACATTCTCAGTTTTAATCACTCCAGCTTTAAATGCAAACCCTTTCAATCTGCTAATATTGATGACTATAAGCAAGCGCTGTGCAGAACTGTTTCCTAGCAACGCAACTCCAAACCTGTCTGCAGCAGGATCATGCAGTCTCCTTTACAGTTTTTCATTTTGCACCTAATTTATTCCCCCTGTTCCAATCAGAAGAAGCAAGCCGACATGCTTACTGCAGATTACTAGTTGGCAAGGTGCCCCACAAACCACAAAAATAGGCTGCAGCATTTTCCTTTTCTACACCATCATATCAACACCTTGAGATTAAAAAAACAAACAAACAAAAAAAACATTTAACCATTTTATGGAGTAATGGAAACAATCGAGAACTTTTTTTCTCAAATACATGCCTGGATTACTTCATGTAAACTGATCTGGATTAAATCATGTTGCTTTGGTAAGGTTTAGAACATTACCACTGCAAACCACCCAACACCACAAGATAATAAATTAATACAGTCTTCATACTACCTTCTCTTTTTCCTAACATCATATTTCTTACTTTTTCCTTTGAACTCTGTTACGCATAGTCCATGTAGTGTTAATATTCTTTGGAGTTTCCTGTGGATGCCTGCACCACATGTTACTTGCAATTGGGGAAATGGATGTTACTGTAAAACAAACAGAGTGGGGGCCAATGCATATGTGTCAAGTCTGTATAAGTGTATAACAAGTTCAGAAAATCATCAACATTTGAGAGATTGGCAAATATTTATTGAAATTTACTAGATCTATAAATTTTAGGCTTGATTATGAATAGCAGCTTTGAGGAGTTCAGCTAGAGGAATGTCCTCATAAATGCATCAGTGCTTCCAACATTTGCCAAGTGACCTCAATCTGCTGAAGTGTCCTTGAGCAAGACAGAATGCCTAAGCTGGAAATCAGTCTTTTTAAAATTCCGTTTAAGCCTGTGTAAATGGTGCAGACAGTAATACAACATTATATCCCTATCCTTACTTAACCCATCACTGCTTTATAGATTTTTTTTAACAGGGATGATGCGCAGCTCCCTTCATTTAGATGGTTTTTATTGCAGCGCCGTGTTGACTCTGCCTCAGAGTGAAAAATCAAAGTTAAGTCAAGGTTGTAACCCTGAAATAGGTCTCTAACATGAAACTTTGATGGAAATGCATCTTTATGGGTTTTAGTTTTATCTGTCAAGCTGTGTGAAGATTTTTTTTCCACTCCTTTATATTTTTACTTTTAGGTCTGAAAAAAAACAAACAAAAAAAGTACTTTCACCTATATTTTATTCTTGGATTTTGCTACAAATGTTCTTTTCAGGCCACTTTTCCTGCTCCGTGTGCATATTATTGTCAAAATCAAAGTAAAACAAAAACAGCAACAACAGTGAAGGGTCATGTCTCATGTTTCTCAGCACTGGAGAGCTGCAACACTAAAACATGACTGAGTTCTATGTTTGACACGTTTCTTTATCTAGATAGGGTCTGCAAGTGGGGTTAGGTAGGAGAGTTTGTCTGATTGTTGGCCCTCTACACTCCTTAACCTTCAGTCCTTACACTACTGCTCTGAAATTTTGGTGGATGACCTCAGGCTGTTTTAGATCTCAAGAGCTCAACAAAAGATTGTTGCCATAGTGATTAGAGGCAACAGGCAAAAAGAAGTAACCCTGGCTTGTGCTTCACTAACACACTTATTTGGCACAAGTCAGTGTGACTGTTGTGCATACACACACAAACACACATTTTTTATATATATTTATGCAAACACATGTTGTCCAGATGTGCAGCCTGACTGCAGCTGGCTGAAAGTTGTTAACTTACTTAAATGGTTTTTGGCAAATTCCCAGCCAGTCCTTGATGTGACACACTTGTGGTTATGTTTCAGAGTTTGCATTTAACCAAGCACAAACTTTGTCTTCTTCATTGCAAATAGTATTTAAATTTTTGGTTGAAAATGTTTTTGACTGCAAAGACAGACCAAGCACATCTGCAATCTCACAGCTTACAGTTTGAAGACATTGTCGTGAAATGGTGCTTTACAAATAAAGCTGAATTGAATTGAAAGATGCATTGCATTTGGTTTGAGAAAATCGAGTTAGATACTTTTGTCTGCCTTGATTTGTTAGTTGAAAACCCCAAAAGTCTCATTTAGCTGTGAATGTTCTCCATCTAGGAGAGAAACTCAAACAAACATACATTCATTCATTCTACGCTGCTTAATCCAATTCAGCATCGTGGGGAGGCTGGAACTTTTCCCAGCATTTAGCAAGACAGGTGACCCATCACAGGGTCAACACAGAGAGACAAACAACCACTCACAGAAAGGCAACTGTTTGGACCCTCCAAGCCAAGATGCAAAACAGCAGCCTTCTTGCTGTGAGGCTACAATGCTAACCACTATACCACCATGCAGCCACAGCAAAACAAGCAAACAGAAAACCTTCAATGTACAGTGTTGTCTCAAACTGATTTAACAATTTCCCATCTCCATGATGAACTTATTTATGTTTTAGGAAGTTTCATTTACAGTAATTTCCATCTATCATAATTATTTGCCTTTTGAAACTATAATTAAGAAACAAAATGCTTTAAGTTTAACATTGTTGAATTTTTTCTTGCCTCATCTGAAAACCCATTTGCAGTCAATTTCTCTGCAGCCCTCCAGGATTTAAACTACACTTTGGCTCCCGGCACCAGCACCAAGCCCCTAACAGCTGCTGCTGCTGACCGCATTGCCACAGAGGCAGCATCACAGACCCGAAAGTGTCGTCAGTTGCTGAGGTGACTTTTCACTTTTTCATATCCTGAGTGTACAGTTGTAAAGACTCAACTTGGAGGTTTTACAGAAGTTTTGGAAATATTGCTTATTAGTCAATTATGTTTGGATATTGCTTTCTTTTTTAAAGGCCAACATTGAAATTGAAGTGGGCAGCAGTGCAACATACCCTTTATAACACTTTAAAAATGGGTAAAAAGGAGGTAACATTAAAGTACATTAACAGGATCAACTACTATCGCTGCAATGCAACGAGAAGCAAAGCCGTCTGGCGCTTCAGCAGGAAAGCAGACTGGCTGGCTTTTCTAAATATTCGTTTTTCCTTTATAGTAAATAAATAGTCATTACTGTTCAATTATTCTGGGATTTCTCTCTGTGTCCACATGCCGTTTCACACAAAAAGGCAGAATGCACCTGGCTAAAACAGAGAGAATGCAATATTTCTCTTTAAAAACTAGCTAAAAGTCAGCACTGAAACCCAAACAGCTCTAACCCTTTCTACAAGGTTGAGTAAGATGTCAAATCCAGCATGGATCCATCTCTGCATAGCACCCTTCCCTAAATGATTACACAGTGGGAAAATCTCATGAGATGAAGATGAGCTCCTGTGGCCAAATTATGTTAAAATTATCATATTTCTTCTATTCTCTATATACTGAATATTAAAACTACTTTTATGGAAAATGAACCTAGGAAACATCAGTAACCAGGATTTTATTTGAGAAAGTCAAAACAGTCAAAATGACATCTTGGACACTCTTGAGTCGAACGAAACCGTTACAAAGATTTAACACAAAAGACATATTTATAACTACAGATTTAACTCAAGTTAAGTCAAAGTGACCATTTCTGGGAATTGTAGTCAAGAGCTTTCAGCGTATGCTTGAGTTGAAAAATTAATAATTTAGTGAGGTGATTAAATGTGGTAGAGAGAGGAGAGTCTGCAAATCCTTACAATTCCAGGTAACCATATACATATTGAGAGATCTAATATAGTATCAGTCCAAATATGGGCTTGAGAAAAATCAGCAGCCAACATGACCAAGGCTGATGAGGGGGAAAAAATTTGTACCAGCCCTAAAGAAAAAAAATCTATATCGACCAATCCCTAATTTGACGCATTGTGTTCTGAGATCTGTGGTAGTGTTTTGTCAAAACAAAACCACACTGTCAAGCTTTTATTTGTTAGGGTTCTGGTACCATTTCAGCCCTATTGTTTGGCTTTCAGCAACCTAAATCTTCTCCATGAAACTTTTTATTCCTTTAAGGAGCTTTTTACTTCGAGATATAATCCGCTTGAGGCTGAGGTCAAGTAAAGTTTAAATTCAGTCAGACCTGGAAGAAGCAGATGGAGGATACAATCGGTTTCATAGAAAAAAAGAAAACTCCATGTATTTACCTACTTATACAGAAATGACACCAAAAATGCTTTCAGGAGGGAATTGAGGCATTTAGCCATGTGAACAGCAAGAACAAGGACAAACAGGCATGAGTGTTCATGCCTAAATGGTTAGATGTTACTGATCATGGGGCATCGCCATGGTAACTACTCTTTCCCTGCCTCATAGAGACACAGAGAGAGAGAAATGAGGAAGAGGGAAGATAACTACATCCCTATTACTGACATTTTTGCGAGGATTAATGGAGAAATAAATGCACACTGAAATGGAGTAGGAGTCAGCATATGGGTGTGATTGTATGAGTGAGACAATTACAGTATGAGCAAATGATTTCAACTCATTTGAATCAGGGCAGAAAGATAAGCAAGCCGAAGAGTGAAAACATCCCTAATTAAATATTCCTAATTAATGCAGCAATGCAAGTGGAGAAAAGATAAGAGAAAGAAAATGTGTGGATGATTCACATCAAGTCGTTCTACAGTTGAGTATGAAACTGAATATTTAACCAAAGGGACTTAAGAGCTGACCTCATCTGAAGACTGCGCTACTTGATGAACCCACCCACACATCAACACCGATCCGTCTCCCTTTTTCACACAAGTTACTTAGCAAAGGAAGAAAGTTGTTTCAGCTGCTGGACAGACAAACAGACAAATGTGAGGTCTGATTTTCCTCCAAGTAGTCTTAAATGTTCCCTGATAGCAAAAGTGATCCAAAAACATGATTTATCCACATCAGTCTAGAACTTCTGGACAAAATATTGTACATATTTGAATGATTCCTTCCTGTCCTGCCATGACCTACCCCCTCCCACCACCACACTTCATGGCCAAAAAAGGGACAAGACAAAAGCACACACACACCATTTATGAACACACAGACATGTTCCGAGTGCATGTAGATGAATGCCAGTATACGAATAAGCAGAAATCTCCCCACAGAGTTCCTCGAATTTGGCGCAGTTTAAAAAAGCCCATCTTTTTTTTCTATGTAGACCCGAGAACAATATCACATCTGAACATGAGACTGGCTCTGGAAAGAGGCCACTCAATAGGAAGACGTCTGAAAATGTAGAGTGATGCAGGAACATCAGCTGGTCTGTAAACGCAAACAGAAACAAAAAGTAGTCCTTTGCTTCGGAATTGTTTTATTTAGTCATTTTGACTTTCTTTTTTATTAAAATCTCCACAGGTTTAACACGCCTGCACATTATCCCTGGCGTTTCTTTGAAGCTGACCCTTTCCCTCAGAGAACAGGTGTTTTCCAACTGGCAGGTGAAGACAGCAAGGAAACAGGCCAGATGACTACAAGAGATAAAGCTGTGATGCTCCCAAAATAAGTGGGAGGACTGGGGACATTTTTTATTTTTATCCAGTGGTTGCACCCTCTTAATGTTCTCTCTCCAAATACATGGTTTGTGTGATTCAGTGTTCCCTTTTTGTTTTTTATGTTGTTTTGGTTTTTTTACTCCAAAATAATGACATTTAAGATATTTTGTATCTCTGCAACACCGATGTTGCCTGGTGGAAATACATACAGCTCCAAATGTCATTCATCAGTATCATTCAACTCCCACAGCTCAGTGTCAAGGCCTCACTGTGGCCCATACTAGTTACTTCACATATTTTCAACCAGTTGATCTCCTAGCCCTCACTAAGTCCAGACACTTTACTGTAAGGGTTCTCCAGGAGGTAGCGGTACCTGTCGTAGTGCTCCAACATGTATTTGGGAGCATACATATGCTCTTTGGGATCCGCTGGTGGATATTCCTGCAGGGATCCATCAAACCAGCCCCCTGTTCGGATCAGTTCACGGATGTAGTTGAGATCACGTTTGTCCTCGTAGTCTCCCCAACGGGGAAAGTCCCCATTTTGTGCCGACACCAGCTTGAAGTAGATTCCTTCTGGAGTGAAGCACCAGGAGCAGTGCCACCCAGCGAAGTGGAAGGGGCTGCCCACCGACCACTGCACCAGGATGTGTCCAGTATCGTTCTCGTACTTGCGGAAACCAGGCATGGTGTAATATTCGCGACGCCGCAGTTTGATGCCATCGCCATCATAGACGTGGCGGAGCATCCCCAGAGTGCAGCCTGATATCACCTCCAAAGACCCAAACTGCTTCCAGAAAAACCCGTACAATGACTGGAAACAAAGAGAGAAAACACAATCAGTCAAATTTCATGCGCAAGTCTACAGCCTTTTTTGACATCTCTTCTACCTTGCGCATGTGGATCGCAAAAGGCTCTGTCCAACCATCGAACAGCTTCAGGAAAACGATGCCTTCGTGGGCTGGGATTTCGTCTGCATCGTTAATGATGAAAACATCGTCTGATCTTGTATCAACCACCCTGGACATGCCGTTGTGCGTCAGGAAAGTACGCAAATAGTCATCTGCAATCCAGCCATCCTGTTTACCCCCTTCTGGGAAGTGGTCAAGGAATACATACAGGATCTTGTGACGTATATAGTCGTATGTACCATTAAGGAGGAGTCGCAGAAAACTATGGAAAATTGAAAATAGAGAAAAAAAAATATTAAAAAACAGAAAAATGTGTAGCAGTTTTTCTTATTAGGACATTAAACAAGGAAGCTTCTGAAATTATTTTTGTCATAAAAAGGGGTTTTGAACTAGATAAGTAATTGAAAATAAAGTAAATTCTTTCGAAAGCCCTTTTTTAATTTTGAAAGTTTGTTTTGTCGTTTCAACATATGGATCATGTTAAATTTCTTAGTTTGAAAATAAAAATAAAAAACTCTTGTTTTCCTTTTTTTTACAATAATGAGCCACTTGGTTACCAACCAATAACAGATTCCTAAGCCTGCTCGGATTTATCCAACAGGATGTTTTAAGATAAAAAAAAAAACAGTTTTGTTTATGGTCAAGATTTTTCTTAAAAAAAAAATCTATAATCTTCCCCCAAAATTAGGGACATTTATTGATAACTATTACAAATAACTTCTTTGCACAATCTTGTATATGCACAAGCATGTTGTTAACAAGATCATATTAATGTGTTAGTCTGACTATGACTCCAATTTGACAATTACAAGACAGCAAAGCAGTTAAATTGTGAAAAACCATTTAAGAAGACTGACATAATTTTTGTTAGATTTAGGAAAGAAACCACAGCTGTCTGGTGTGTAGCTCCATATATACAATGATCTTCCACTCCATGAATTCTCTAATAACCACATGTGAACTGCAGCTCTTTGTAGCGCCAATGAGACCTTTGACTGAAAGTTGGTGGTTTTAAAATGAATTACACTGCTTAAAAAATTTAGATTGTTTCAAAGAATGGAAACATATGTTACTTGGTAACAAATCCATACTAGCAAAGTATTCTTTTGGAAAAATAGATAAACATTGAGCCAAAAAGGCCTTCCTGACCCATTTCTTATTCTATCTGACACATAATGTCTTCCAGCACAGAAAACCCACTTCCTATGCACCAAACCAACTGAAGGAACAACTCAATTAACCTGTTGATCTGCACAGCAAAATACCGTGTTCACTGAATGTAGCTGCTTTCATGCTGTGTCACATCCTATGATTGAACACACCAATCTCTCCCTCCAAGGCTACACGCAGAGTCAATCATGCTGATCGTCATTATCTGCTGTAAAATTGCTCTCAAGGTGTTTCACGATGTTACCAAAGGAATATTACTGAGATTGTTATTCATCGCACTAATTCTCCAAAAGCGTGAAGTGTGACTGTAAACAAATACTTAAAGCTGTGAATAAAAACGCTTGAAAACTTATAGAAATATAAGAAATAAATAAGACACGTTTGGTGTGAAAATCATTAAGACCAGCTGCAATTAATCTGTGTATTTGGATGCTTATTTTAGGCCTATGATGGCAAGAGCACTGAGACAAATAAACAAGGTTTTTTTTTTTATTTCCAAATATGAATTTACAGAAAATCTTAATAATAAATTCAACTAAAAGCTGAAAGTCCTTCTTTCTTAAAGATTTTTCAGATTGTTTTTATGGTTTTAAGAAACTCAGAAAAAAGTGTTTCACAACATGTCTTAAATAAATCCTTATGCCTCTATTCATTAATTATCGTAACTCAGCTCTGACAATTTAAACCAGGATTAGGCCACTCTGGTCCTGTAGAGCTGCACTCCTGTAAGTGGTGAGCAGAGTTTTACATCAAACTCTACACAAGTCTGCTCAATAAGTCTGAGGTGAACCAGGTGTGCTGCAGCAGGGAAACTCCTAACATTTACAGGAATGCAGCTCTCTAAGACCAGAGTTGCCTAATCCTGGTCTGAGAGATGTTTATATCAGCAAACCAGTAGGGGATGTTTGGGTCAGTGGTCCAACCCTGTTTTTTTATATGTGGCATTTGCCTCAGCTGACCTTCACTTACATGGTCGCTTACCTGAGCCGGGTTCTGCCGGAGGTTTTGACTCATTGTTACAAGGGAGTTTTCCTTTCCACTGTCGCCCTATGCTTGCTCAGGATGGGAGATTGCATCAAATCTTGAAAGTCAAGATTCGATGCAATCTTGCTGGTTCCCTATATAAGGCTATTTTTTTAATTGACAGATCTCTGTGAAGCGCCTTGAGATGACATTGTCGTGAAATGGCGCTATACAAATAAAGTTGAATTGAATTGAATGGTCATACATACATACATGGTCTCAGGCATTTATTTATAGACTAGGTAATCTGAATTGCTAACATGAAAAAAAGGACACTACTAGTTGTCAAAACAGCTTCATATCTGATACTGCACTTCCTCGAGCCCCCAATAATACACCAGCCAAGTCTGAAGCGAAACCACAACAATAAAGAATGCATGCACAGAGACACACTCATTTCCCCACAGCTGTGCACTACGTGTTCTGCTATGGTATCTTTAATCTAGTTTCAAACATAAATTGCATGCTTTCCATTTCACATTCCAATACTGTCACACAGAGTCCACTACCAGCAGCAGGAAAGCTTTGTGCAAGATGACACTCGACACTTAAATACCCCCCCCCCTTTTTTTTTTTTGTTTTCTCTGCATGTGTACATGCATCACCATCTAGAAAAAGTAATAATAAATGGTGTCTTACCTGAGAGGGCGTTTCTCTCCATACGCAGTGAAATTTGACTCACAAATAAGGAACAAATCTACAGCCTGTGCAAGCTCATGAAAGCGTACATGGAGCAGGTCAAACTCATGGTTGATGTTGATGGCGTTGATGACCCTCCGCGGGGTCTCTCGTGGTGTCAATCGCTCCTTTGTAGGTAGGTTGGAGTGGTACACCATAGTAGGAACCCCACAATAAGGTCCATGCCATCCCGGCCGACAAACACACTTGACCAGCCTTTTCCCATTGCCCCTGGCCTTCGCTTTAGCCTTTGGAGCCACAGAGGGCTTCTGGTGCAGTTCCAGAAGTTTCCGCTGCGTTGCAGCCCCAGCTTGACCTACTTCCCCGGCTCCATTAGCCACAGCACCTCCTAGTTTTACAGAATACTCCCTTGGAGCAGCAACCTCGGTCCCTTGTCTGAAGCAAAGGGCTCCAGCTTTGGTACGGACAAAGTAAGGCGTTTTGTCCTCTTGAAGTTGGTGAGTGCGAGTATGAAGGTCCCCCATTGATTGTCTAGGATCTGACAATTTATCTGTGCGAATCCCGACTCTGTTTTCTTTTCTTTTTACCGGTGCTTCTGGGAGGTCTGGTGTATCCAGCTTGGCACGGTGGTCTTCAACTCTCCTCTGAAGAAAAAAAAATGTAAAAAAAATATACAGAATTTTTATTTACAAGATAATAAATATCCAGCTGTTGTATATCCAAATGTCTTGACTTAAAATGAGTATCGACAGACAGCATAGATCAAGCAATAAAATGTATTGTACGATGATCTTCAGTTCAAAATAGTTCACACATTATCTTACTTTTGTTTAGACATGTCAGCGTGCAATACAGACTCTTTTCACGCTGGACATTTTACCTTGATACAGCCGGAACAAGATGTATGAACAAGACGGCTGCACTGCAAAGGTTCAGAAGTGGAATGCAGCCCATGTAAATAAACCTGAGCTTGAAATAATTTACCTAAGTATTTGTTTATATATTAAGCAACACAATGATGACAATGTTTAACAATGGTATGCTTTTCTGTAAAGCTTTTTCATTTAGTTTATTATATTTTATGCAAGTCACACCATGTCAGAAGCTATCCCTAGATTCTTCTTTTAAACCACACACCTTACCTTAACGTGGTGTTGTAAAATAAAAAAAAAAATAAAAAATACAAAGATTGATTGAAGCTAAAATTTTATACCTTGCCAAGTTAGGAATTTCCATCACCAAAGAAAAATGTTTAATACATGTAAATTGACCAGGATTAGTTTCAAATGACCACAATGTCAATCCAAATGAACTTTTAGTTCACAAAACATGTTTCATTTAGGGAAGACAGATCTAGAGAAACAGATATCCACTCAAGGGTGGCCTGAAGTTCAGATTAGAACACACACAGGATGCCACTACTCTATTCTTTCTATATATTCTTAACCTAATGTTTGCAGATTATCTTATTGTGGTTAATTGCAGAGCAAGTTTCAGACGCTTTACTTATTTCTCAGGGTAAGTGATAGAAATGTAAACTCTTTCATTTTACCTCCTTAGTTGGGTCTACCAACTGATTTTCTTCTGGTTTTTCCCAGGGATCAGGAGGTTTTGGCTCCTCTTTTGATGCCATCTGATGCTCTATATGACCAACAATGCCTCCAGCCATGACATCCTCAACCCCATGGTCCAGCCCTTCACCTAGTCCTCCATCTCCTCCAGATTTGGTCTCCGATGGACGGAGGACAGGCAAGGGGGGGGCCTCGTCAGGAGAGGCAGGGCTGAGCGGCGTGGCAGCGACACCCTTCTCCCTCCAGAAGAAGCCAGTTACCATAATGAAGGACTTGATGTTGGGGTATGGAGCAGACAGCTCACGCAGCAGGGACACGTAATGGAGGGCCTTGTAGTAATGAAGGAAGGAGATGACGCACAGGCCCACCGTGCACAGCAAGAACACTCTGTGCCGCCGCATTTTCATCCTGAAAGGAGACAAGGTAAAAAAAGAAACGCATAATGTTTCTGTTAATGTAATATGTCTTTAAATCTTATCTACACTTGTTACCTCTGCATGTTATCTGTAATTAATTTAAAAATATTGGCTTGAGGGTTGTTTGAAAAGAAAAAAACAGCACTTTCCACCTCAAAGAAAAATAGTTCAGATAACAAGATAAATGTTTATTTCAGTAGCCTGTATTGTATTCTTCAAGTTTGTCTTTTCCAATTAGGTTAGGAGAATGAGGGTATATAGACAGGAAAAAAATACAATAGAGGTACATTTTTGTCATTTGAGTAAGTATAATCTTCGTTCCAGTGGGTTATACCTGATAATAACCTTTCCACTTAAAAAAAAACATGTAACGGTCTGATAGCGACCTTTCATGAAGCCAAATGCACAGAAACTGTGCAAACCATGCAAAATGTAAAATGAGTCAAGAGAGGAAAAGAAAACTAAATACTAATTTTTGGGTCACTTTTACATTTGCCATGGTTACGAGCCTGTTTGAACACTTCCGCTACAAAAAATAAAATCTGGAAGCAAAGCTTAAGCAGAGAAGAGGGGAAAGGAGACAGAACCGTTAACCCTTCTCCTCAAGGTGACCCTGATGTGCTACAAGGATGAAGAAAAAATACACATATACACATCAGAAATATATAGGAGCTCAAGAGAAGTCTAGAATCCAAGGGACAACAAATCCTTTTAGCAATGTGGGATTTCTTTATGAACCAGGACACTCACAGTACTGTCAAAAACAGCAGTAGCCAATCCATGCATTTTCATTCATGTGCAAATCAGTTTGACTTGTGTAGCTTCAATTCAAACAAACACACAGGTAGGAGAGAAAATAAAGTAACAACTCTTAGCATCACACTAATTTCACTATGCAAAATGCAGAACAATGAATAAGCAGAGGCCTAGGGGAGCCGATATCAGGACAAAGTTAGATCAGCCAAAACAATTTGATATAAACATGCAATTGTTCAGTCTGAAGCCCCGCAACCACAACTGTATATGCTCAGAGTGAGATTTAACAAGAACTCTCATTTGCTCTTTTGACCTGATGAAATGAAAACATAGCTCAATTAACAGAATATCTTTGTATATACATATATACATATAGTTCTTCTTGACAGAGCAAAGTTGTTCATTAAGACACAACAGACAGATCCACATTATCTGCCTGTTTTAATGCTGGACAAGACAACTTAAAAAAAAAAAAAAAAAAAGAATATTTTTGGCATGCCATTTGACTTTTTCTGTGCTGTGGACTGAGCGGGGCTACTGTCCTGCAATTTTAGGATATTTCCCCGCTTTAATACACCTGACTCAAACGAGCAAGTCCTTAAGCTGTTGACTGGATGAGATTACCTCTTAATTAGATGTGCTAGAGAGGGGGAAATATATAAAAAAAAACTGCAGGACAGTTGGCCTTAGAGGACAGGATTTGGACATTCCTGCTGTATTTTCACACCCATTTGCAGCTCACCCCTCAGATTTCCAACCATTACAGTGCGTAAAGTCTCCTGCTGCTAACAGCATGTACCAGATGAAGACCAGTAGCTTCTGGATTTTTAACTTGTCAGCACCCATGAATATCAAAGAAAATTTTTATGATATTTAAAACCACTATTCCTGAGATGGGAGGGGCGGGGGCTGACTGTACAAACAAGCAAAGATTTCTAACACTAGCACATCTCAACATTAGCCATATGATAACAATAATCAAAATAAAAGTAGATAAATTAATAATTTTCCAAGTTGAAAAGTATGATCTTGTATCTATATATAAAAACTAATTGTTAGTATTTCTAGAACATAATCTGTCAGAACTATTAACGCACTATAAAGACAGCAGATGAGATGGAAGCTGGTTGTTTGTGATGTATTTGTGGAGAGCTGTGCCACTTCATCTCCCACTGTCAGAGCCTTTCTCCATCTCTCTCAGCTCCCCCCACTTTATTTGTCATCTTTAGTTCCTCCTCACATTTGCTCTCTACCCTTCTTCACTCTGCTGTTTCCCATATAGTTTGGTACAGAAATCCAGTGAACAGGAAGAGAAAAGCATAGAACGAAATAGAATGAAAAGACATACTAACAGAAGATAAAGCAAAACTGGGTTTAACTTTTAATAAAAATGTGTCATGCTAATATATAAATCCTACATTCAGATTTGTGATATTCTTTTTAACCAACAAGAGTTTCATTTTTACTTCCAACAACCAAACACAACACATATTTTGCACCACTTAACTGACTATAGCTTAAAAATATAAAGGACACAGTTAAAAATGTAGTTTTCTGCTATTCTGGGGTGATCTAACATTATAAACAAACAGTTTGACTTTAGAAAGATCATAGACCAACAACAGTCTAGTATGAATCGATTTAAAATAAATAAATCCCAACATGTTTTAATTCCAGTCCTGCAAAAGTGAACCTGTATTTGAGTCAGTGTGTTGAAGCAGGGAAGTATCTTAAAACATAACAAGGGATGTAAAAAAGAGAATTTCACATCCATTGGTTAAACAAATGGCAGTGCTACCTTTGCATTTTAGTTCTTTGGTAGCATTTTATTTGTTTTAGGTGCGGAAAAAGTTTGGAGAATATGACACAAAGTAGGAGAAGTAAAACGAGGAAGATTTACTAGATTGATACATTCCACCATCAATACATATACAAATCACTTACGAATGCAGTAAACGTCCGCATCTCTTGGGTATTTTTTGCAGACTCAGGAGCATCTTGACACCTCTACGCCAAGACATGACTGTAGTCGTTGCCCGGCTGTTGCTGTAACATTCCTCTCCTTTCCGATGCCGCCTGTCAGATAATGTACATTGTGGAGTTTTACAAGTCATATAGTGTAAAGTAAAACTAAATGCTTGAAATAAGTGGAATGCCCAGCTAGTGGGATGTAGAACAGATGCAAAGAAAGCAAAAGTTTATTCAGTCACAATACTGACATTTTTTTGTGGTTGTTTGTTTTCTGTGTCATGATCATAGACTATATGTCAAAACATTCTCACATCCTCAATTCTGTTTACATTTGAATTTATTAAATATGATTTTACGCTCAATACCCAGGAAGTTGCTAAAGCTAATTCCTGCTGGCTGCTTGCGTAGCTAGTGCCTGCCCTGTGTAGCTAGTAGACAATTGTTTAGCTCAGGTAACTAAATCAACTAGTAAAGTTAAAATATCCCCATTTTGTTGTCCTAAAAGTTGGTAGAAAACTTTCAAGGGTTGCACAGCTTCCAGCTTGCAACTACAGCTAGAGTTGTCCTGTGTGGCTTGGATGCATATGATTGCCCAGCATATCTGCTTGTTTAATGCAAAAGTCATTATTTTATTTCAGGGGGCAATCTCTGGCTGCCGATGGTGACGCTAATACAGAAATGGAAAAACTTGCAGTTAACCCCCTAACCGCTAGATGACTGGCTGCAATAGAGAGCAATGCCCATAGACTCCCATGTTAAAATGTCCGAGTTCACAGCTGAAAGGAACATGTTTATAGAGTGGTTCCAAATACTTTTTTCGGTTTAATAGGAAATTTTTTTCTGACGCCTTGGTTTCAATGTTATCTTAATCTTAAATTTATAGGATTGTCCTTTTGATTGATGTGTGTTAGAGCGCTATCACTGGTTACAGCTGCGTACTTCCTGCTTATTCCACCGTGACGGAGCCCCCTCAGCTCTACCTTGTCATCCATTTTGGGATTTTCTGATAATGACAAAACACCAAGATGTTGACGGTAGGACCCGCCTATTGGCTTCAAATCCGCTCTTCAGAAACCTATGGGTCATGTGATGGTATGTGCTGGCCAGTAATTTATACAGTCAATGTTTCATTCACAAGCTGTTTTGGTATTATTTGGTTAAATTCACCAGGGGAAAAATATAGTATCAACAGAACTGTGTGCCATTAAAAAAAAAACAAAAAACAGAAATGTACTCCCCCCATCATTTTAATTCTGGTGCTTACGCATCTAAAAGCTTTTTTATGAGTGTATTTTATGATGTCAGAATTCTTTCTGATATTTCCTACATTATTGTTTCTATTGTTTAACTAAAAGTCACAAACTCTTCGCTTGCTTTTAAAATATCCTCAGACTCAGACTTTGAGGGGATTGTTTTGAATATTTTCAAAACTACACATGAAGCCCTGGAGAGTTTTGGAAAAAACCCTGACCGCTGGTTGACTATTGCAGACCAAACATTTGGTTAGGAGACTTGGAAAGGCAATGCACGAGATAAACCACCACAGAGAATGCAAGTCTACATGCTGGGATGAAGAATTCCCCAAGTCAACCGCTTTCATTTGTGTATTAATGTGTGCGTATGTGCATGCTTGCACTGCCAAAGCTGACCTATTGAACTTTTTTGCATATTGTATTGTTACTAAATGACAAAAGAAGCTGGAAAATGCAGTTTGACAAAAGTTAGAGACAATTAGACCACAAAAAAATGCATAATGTGGAATTCATGACATTTGCTTATTAAGAAATTCTTATAACCTAATTAAGAAGAATTTAATACTGATTTAGCACCTCATTTGTATTTACCAGCCATTATCACTTTCCCTGATGTAGCTGAGACCATTTTTTTATAGTTTACACAAAAACACACACGCCAAGTTCCAGAGACTGATATTTACAGTACAGTACAGTACATTTAGCAGACGCTTATATCCAAAGCTATTTACATTTTCCAGGTCATTTCAGTGTCTTGCCCAAGGACACTTCAGCATGTAGTCAGGGAAAGCCTGGATTTGAACCGCAGACAACTGCACTTACGCCCCGAGCTACAGCCTACTGTAAACAGACTAATTTCCTCTTGCAAAGAGAAACTTTACAAGAGAACTTTAGTTGTAAAACTAAATAAAGAGTTAGGGATAAAACAGAACTAGTCATAACTCTCTTTCTCATTTAAATAAATTCTATTAAAACCTTATTTTTGTCACATCCAACAGTCTTCATGAAAAGATGTGTTAGAAAATGGCACTTGTGTTTTATAATAAAGTGGAAAAATGTGCACTATGCTCTTGCTCAGCATCACTATTTATTAATTATTCATACAGTTCAGCCTCCTGGACCTTTGTGAAAATGCTGAGTACACCACATGTCATAAGTTTGGAAAGTAGTTCCAGTTGGATTTAATAGGAAAGTATCTCATAACATACTGTATGACCTGAGGTATAAGGGTGCATTCACACCACCTTTTTAATCTAACCCCAGTTTCTTTGCTTGGAAATTGTGTGTCATTTTAATGTGTCCAATCTGGTCTACCAGCGAAACCAAAAACATAGGTTTAGGTTCCCCTTAAATAAAACCATATGCAGGTAGTATCTCACAACTTAAGACCTATTCTGGCAGGATTAGTTTTAACTAGAAACAACATGTAATTAATACTAATTGCTGAGATTGCCTTTGATGTTAATCCTGTGCAAATTGGCCATGTCAGTAATTTGTGAAGTTGTGATTTTCCCTCAAATTACCTTCTAGATTTAGTTAAACTCTGTGATACTACTAATCTAATGCAAACAGACATCTTTGTGATTTGGTCTGAAATGGTCGAGATCTGATACAAGATTAGGTGTTTTTTGTTTTCTGGACGCATTTTGGTGAAGAAGGGAGGCTGCATTTTTGTGTTTTGACAGCTTTTTGGAACAGAGACCAGCAAGATCTAAATCTCCTATATTGTCAAATCTCGTAGGAGGAAATTAATGACAGGAAATAACTGCTTTGCTAAGTCAAAACTGATGTCTTTCTTCCTTGGCATCACGTTAGCCATCAGTTGAATCTTCCAAATAGTCAAACTACAAAAAAAAAAAAAAGGTGTCCACGCTGATAATGACCAAATATTCAATTGTATTTGATATAATATGCAAGCTCATCGTCTTAATTCCTATACAATAGTCTTTTTTATTTTTATTTTATTACTATAGGTTACTGTTAATCGCGAGATTTAAGAACCAATTCATTACTTTTTATCTTCATTATTGTGGACAAATATCTAAAACGTTGGAGGTAATGGAGGGTTTAAATATATTTTCACATGAATAAATATTTACAATTCACAGAACGTTTTAAAAATCGCCTGAGGCACATCAAGCTCTTGACAATTCCTAAAGCAATTTGTGGGCTATAAAAAGACAACAAAATAAATCTGTTTCACATATATGTTGCAGCTAAACAGAAATAGAATGAAAGTCTGCTTGACACAAGGCTGCAAACAAACCCATCTAGAATGTCAGCAGTGTGAATCTGCAACAGTGTAATGCCACCATGGTAAGCTGACCATGTGCACCTTGTCGAGATTTCCAGGAACACAAGCTGCAGTTGTAGAATAACACAAAGAGACATGTGATCTTTGACATCACAGTATTCTCAGGGATATTTTTGCTGTAGGTTCTACAAGCAAATATGAAAAAGTACAAAAGAGCATTGCTTAACAGAGATCTTGGTACATCAGGTATATTATTTCGGACTATGTGGTATTAACCTGCTGAGAAACAGTGTAAACAAGAGGAAACAAACTACCCAGTTATTGGAAACAGACCCAGAAATGCTCACATATTACTGTAACAGCACTCAAACAGGACACAGGGTCCAATTTGAAACAGTGTGCCTGATACCAGCAAGCCTGTACAATGACAGCATGTGTGGATACACAGTACAGCCATTTACAGACACAAACATGGGCAGACGCACTTCAACACACTCACGCACACACACTCAGTGGTTTGTGGCTTTAAATATTTTCAGCATGTCAGCTAAACAGTTTCATTGGTTGAATGATGAATGATGCACTGCCTTTCGAAAGCTAAAGTCTTTGTTTCTTAAAAACTCAGAAGTACAACCCTGGTCATTCTGTGTGTGTGTGTGTGTGTATGTGTGTGTGTATGTGAGCACTTTTGCAACACACACACACACACACACACACACACACACACACACACACACATAAAAGCCTCAAATTGTTCAGAAGAGAAATAACTTATCATCTCATCTAGACACAATGGCATCTTTCTGCTTATCCAACAACACACACAGCCTATGAGCAGTCTGCTGGCCTCACTCAACAATCACCTGGGAACACAAAACCAAAACAAAGAACCTTGTGTGCAGCAGTTAGTAAGACCAACTTCCAAGGTGACAATCAGTGTCCTCAAAGATATGAGCTACCAGATAGAAAAATCATCCTCCCATAAAGAAAAAAAACTTGTGTTGCACACTGATACTTTCACAACAACCACAATCGGAAAGTCAGGCATCTTCAGATTGTGCTAACTGCTGAGATAAGGTTGGTCCAATTCTTATGTTAGGAGGGATTCAGAGTGAGAAAAAAAGAAAAAAGAAACTAAAAGTATAATGTTGGATGGAATATGAAAGGAATAGTGTTGACATCTTATCATGTTTCCCTTATCATAGTTGTTGCAGTAGGTTAAAGTGAAGCTTATAGGAGTTATACACATGAAGATCTTTTATCTGTTTCTAACTACTCATTTAATGCTTCAAGCAGTCAGTGGACGAAGTTGCATCCAGGCTGACAGAACCCTTAAACACAAGTTTATTAAAAAAAAAAACATAAAATAAATATGCCTGAATCAGCCAGTGGCTAATTTCCATCTGTTCTGGGTAGATCAAGTAAAATTAAAACAAAAACACAACAATCATGAGAAAGTTAGGGACAGCGATCAAGCTAACACTTAAAGATATGAGAATGATTAACAAAATAGCTGTACCAGTATCAGCCAGCGTTTCAGTTTGATGTGAAATATTTTGCATGGGTTGTAGTTTCTCACATCAGCTGGGAAGCCGTTCCCAGAACTTCAATTCCTTTAATAGCACCTGTACACTGAAAGGTGTGTGTCTCTAAGGTATTACACAGTCACCTCTATCAGAGGCTCTGGTTACGTTACTGCATTACATTTCACAGGTCATTAACCCCTTAATGCCTAATGTGTCAAATTTGATACATACTGTTTGAGACATTATGCATCAATTTATATATATATTTTATACACCCTGCTGTGAGGTGCTGAATGGTTTCAGGGGCACATTTGCATAGTCTGCAGTCTGTACCATACAAGGCAAGATCCCAGATGCAGACTATGCAAAGGTGCCCCTGAAACCATTCAGCACCTCACAGCAGGGTGTAAGATACTGGCATGTAAAGAATACATGGAACGCCATAACTAAGTAGTATTAGTAGTAGTGTACAGGAACATCTGTGCAGAATATGGACTGGAGACCCCTAAGTCCCAGTGAGAAACCCCACCCAAGGTGGTGGAGAATGAGAGGGCAAAGATCCTCTAGGACTTCCAGATCCAGACGGGTAAGATGGTAATGGCCGACCAAACGGACATAGTGATCATAGATAAGCAGCAAAGGAAAGTGATAGTGATCGATGTATCCATCCCCAATGATCCCCAATCCCCAATCAAAAAAGGAGCATGAGAAACTGGAGAAGTACCAAAGTCTCAAGGAAGAACTGGAGACCTGGAGGGTGAAAGCAACTGTAGTATTCATAGTCATTGTAGCACTGGGGGCAGTGTCCCCCACACTGGAGAAATGGCTCCAACAGATACCTGGAGAAACAGACATCTCTGTCCAGAAAAGCGGAGTCCTAGGAAGAGCTTAGATACTGCATAGGACCCTCAAGTTCTCAGGACTCTGGTAGAGTACCCGAGCTTGAGATGAACAACCACCCGCTCTATCCAGGCGATGGGAAAAAAAGAGTGGGTGAGGGAGTATATATATA
>JBAMHX010000005.1:17705297-17744063 GCA_037177515.1 Pseudomugil tenellus
TATATATATATACCCAAAATAAACACCCAGTGATTGTTTAATCCAAGTCTATAACACCAGATGTTAAGGATTAAGGACTGTTGGTGTATACAACAAATATTCATGATTTCCAAGTTTCTGTCATTTACTATTTTCAATGCCCATAATACCAGGATAATGCCAGGCTATTATTGGTCTTTTTTCTGAATCCCTCTGGCAAACTGCCACTCTGCTGGTGGCTTATGGGTCATGTTCTCCATACACTATCCATTCAAATTGTTACAATTAAATAACCTTTTGTTTTTGGTTTTATATGTTGCATGAGTGAATGCCAACACTGTCTTTAATTAAACTAGGGACATGCCAAGAACTAAGGATAGAACTTTTGCCCATACATCTGCCAGAGGCCATTTCAGATCATCTTTGAATTGGATTTATGGGATGAAATAGGAAATAGATATGAAAATTTTCTCATTTAATTTTAAAAACCGTGGCTAGCTTCTACTGGTATATATAAAAAAAGGGAAATGAGATCCAAATATGAGGTGATTTGTAGCTGTGACTGTGGACATTTTTATGATTGCTTCTCACTGTGTGAGATGTTAAAACTAAAATGATTGAGACACTTTTTTCAAATCAGCTTTTTTTTATTTAAAAAAAAAAAGATCAGCTTTCCCACTAACAGTTTGTTTTGCAGCACAATCCCTAACTGTATCTTTTTCTGGGCTTATGGTTCACTGGTTTGGTGAAACAGATGTCAAGCGAAAGCAAGAGAGCCAAGTTCATTTCAGTTATACAGGCACGGTATGGGCTTTTAGAAAGTGTGTGTTGCATGTGTAAAACCATGTGTATAATGTTACCATACCGCCAGTGTTTAAATGAATCTTGGGAAGGGATGGCTGCAGCTGCAGCAAGAATGTTTGCAGCCACTAAGACCTTGCTGCACTTGTGGAATGTTGTTTTGGATTAGTAGGCATAGATAACTATATGTGTGCGTGTATTTGCGTGCATGCATATGAAAAAGTGCACAAAGTGAGGTGAGAGGGTAGGAAAAGTCAGTGGAGTGCCTCCATTTTTCCAGTCTCATCTATAATTCAAAAGTATAGTAGTCCATAAAGGTTCCTGTCAACTCCCCCCACCCACTTTATCTTTGAAGTGGAGACAAGTGTTCCATGGTTCATCCCATTACAGTCATTTAGCTTTCATCCAAAGCAACTTACATTTTTTAGGTCACAGGGTTCAGTGTCTTACCCAAGAACACCTCAGCATGTAGTCCGGGGAAGTCTGGAATCGACCCGGCAACCTTCAGGTTGGCAGACAACTGGTCTTATCCCCCGAGCTACAGCCTCCCCATCCCACAGTCTCTACCCGCTACCTCCATTGAGGCTGATTAAACAGGAGTAGCCACCCAGTAATTTTTTTGGGATTAAGTCATTTTGAACTTTGAACAAGGGGCAGAAGTGAGACCAAGTGAGTAAGAGCTGCACAGAATAGCTTTAACATTGATAATATTAGATTATATATTTTAAAGCCATCGAGCTCTGTAATCTGTACAATGTGTGCCTCGGGGGCAGCTTAACTCCACAGCTTTTGCTGGACTGTCCCTTGTTTTCACTCCTGCCTTTCTTCCCTTTCAGCTTCTTCTCACCAAAACCTCAGCTGGAACCGTATGACACCATCAAGCCACAGAGGCAACCAAGACATCTACATTCCCATCTTTCTATCAGCTGCACTGAAAATTCTTTGCTTCCATCAGTTTCTCTGCTCCGCCTCTGCAGTGCCTTATTCCCGCAGAAAAGGTGACTCTCACTGTGAGGCACACTGTTCTTCTATGTTTCCATGTGATGGAGATCAATGCAAATATTTTAATGCTGACTGGTGCCGTTTAAAAATCTATTAAGACATGGAAAAATTTATTATGAACCTGCTAGTTTTAGAAGAAATAACAAATGCCAAAGTTGTGGAGTTAGACAGGTTGACCTGGTGTAATAGTTTACAGACCATTAGAGGCCTATTAGACTCTTATCCGTTTACTTATTAATGTGTGTCTGTAAAGTTTAAGCCAAATATTTTCTTCATGTATCTAATGAATGTAAACTTTTTAATATAAAATCACAATAAGTTGCTGTTAAAAGCTTAATGGATTTTTAGTTTTGACTGTATCAATTCCAAGCAACATGTGTGGTCACTGCTTGAAGAAATACATTTCCAACCTTCATAAAAGCAATATTGAACTTTGGCAGATTTTCTTACAGAGTTGTTCCCAACAATGCCAAGTTAGGATATTCTCTGCATGTGACCTGTACAACAACCATAGCTTTGCATCATAAATACATTTTCTCCATATAGTTAAAACTTTGTTGCATTTTTTCCTTCCACCTTAATGTGAATATATCTTCCCTTTTTTAGTTTCTAAAATACTCACTGTCTTGACTCATATTCTTATTCAGTACTCTTGAAGGGACATTAAAACAAGTATGCTAATCACATATTTGAGGTCAACAAGTAAATGTTCTTCCACAACAATAGCATCAGTGTCGAGCCCGTTATTATCCTCCTACAGTCTACGGCACTGGAGGACATCATTATGCGGCTTTACTTACTGATGCTACACTGATTCACTCTTACAGTCATTTCCAGTATCCATACTTTATTTTTTGGAGGGGCACCACACCCACTCCATTGCCTATTAGAAACAAAATGGCAAACTGCTACAGTTGAGGTACTTAAGGCTTGTTTCTGCTCTGTGTTACGGTTGCTTAGTGGACTGACTCATGCTAATATTTCTGTAAAAAGAAAAAAATTATGATAGCGCTCAGAAAATCATCTTGACAGCAAACAAAAATGCATTTCTTCCAGCAATATTTCCCCTCAAGTACATCATTATTTTCATGAAAGGGTAAAAATAAAAATCTCTGTATGTTTTTCACCCCCACTTTTCCTCTGCCCCCTCTATTCCTCTCAGAAGGCTGCTGAACCAAAAAGCTGTTTGCTGCAAACACTGCCGTTTCCATTTGCGCCTGAAATATTCAAGTCATTAGTTTTGTTTGTGGGTGTGTGAAAGCATAAAAGCAAGTAAGAGTGCAGTGGATTTGAGCGGGTATGAGCTTTACGGGAAATATTTACAGGCCACATTATATCTGCGTGGGAGACAAACGGCAGCTGACAAAGGATTTTTCTCCCCCAATCCTGACTCTGTTCATCTTCGAGTGTGAATCAACATCTACTATAATGCCAGACAGTCTTTGTGAAATGCACACCTGTGCACACTTTTCTTTCATTTTCCCCCTCACATCTACTGAAGTTGAAAGCAGCTGGTAAAAAAATAAATAAATAAAAAAATAAAAGATATACAGCTGGCTAAAGATCCAGTCAGTCTGCAAGGTTAAGATGCCATTCCCTTCCATGCGAGATGCAACCATCAACAATTGCTAACTTGTAAAATCAGCATCACATCAGTATCCTACACCAGACCAGGGATTATCTAAAGTAGGTCAACACCAAATATAAATAAATAACCCTGCAGGAGGATGCACCAACACACTCATGTTGTCAGTCCTGCTACCGTTGTTATTATGGGAACAGGAAGACTGAAGTACTTAGAAAGGTTCCATTTTGGCTCTTGTTAAGCCTTATGAGTTTTGCATTAGTATAAAATCCAGGAAGTAATTGCTGAACGCACAGATTCAGACCTGACGGATCCAAAGATTGGTGCCATTGTGTCCAGCAAAGTGCTGTTTTATGCATAACAGGAAGCTCTGTGCTGAAAAAGCAAAGTCACATATTGTATACAAAGCATCAGTCCATGATCAGCAATCTATGCATTAAAATTTCACTCTGTTTACTCCATTTACTCCTTCCTTTTGCCGTGCAGCAAGGCAGAAAAATGTGATAACGTGCTGATAATGTGTCATGCAGCAGCGGCTAAGCAGCAAGTAAGCTTCGCACTGAAAAACAGCTGGCATCAGTCATTAAACCTGAACACAGCATGCACAGACGGGCAGATGTTTTAATTATAGGTCAGTTGAGGCACTGGAGGAGAAAACCTGATCAGACACAAAGAACAAAAAAGGGAGGAATTAGAAATTAAGGAGCAAAGATGCAACAGGAAGTAGAGATTTGAGAGAAAGGAAAAAGGAAGGAAGAGACACAAATAGAGAGGGATGTGGGCGAAGGAATCAATGGGAGAGCTGAATTAAAAAAGAGCCAGAGGCTGTGTGTGATCGAGGACATAAGGAAGTACGATTTTAAAACAGCAAAATCAACAGAAAGCTTAAAAACACTCCAGGATTTCTACCAGTGAACTGCAAACACTACACCCTGCTGGTCAGAAAGTCCCTGGTGTTTTGATTTTTATTATACAGTACATTTTTTAGATTAAGGGATGCTTGTTTAAATTATATACATTTTATAAATATAGACTTAAATGTTTCCTAAACATCTCATGTAAGGCATCTTAGTTTCATGTCCTCTCTCTAAAACTGTTAACTTCATATTGGCCAACATACAAGCCACTTATTAGCTGAGAAGGAGTTGCTGGTGACCATCACCACTTAAAGTTAGATGTTTGATCCATATGTGGCATTTTGACTCAACAAACAAAATGCTTTTTTTTTTTTTTTTTTTTTAAAAATGCATATAGACCTTACTTTACATTGTTTTTTACTTTTATACACCAGTTTCAGCTGAAGGGGCTTTAATTTTGGATCAACGCGAGACAAACTGACCATAGAACAGATACCATGAAAAGCATTGCAGCACAATGTAAACATGTAAAAGCCAGACTGCAAAGAAGGATTAATGGAGCACCCACAACAGTTTTCTTCCTTGTACAACAAACCACTTGCTTCTTTGTTTCATGTAGAAGGGACAGATGTCCTCAAAAAAAAAAAAAAACTGTTGTCCTGTTACATCACAGAATAAAATCATTTTCAAGGCTGCTACAAGTTGCTTTTCTGCCCAGTTAAGAAAAACACCAAAGGATTTTGCTAAATCCAAGTAAGTTTATAAAATTCTGCTGCTGGAATATCAGTTCTAATCATCCATCCATTTTCTACCGCTTATTCCCGAACGGGATCGCGGGGCAGCCAAAGCCAAGGGGCAAGAGGCAGGGTACACCCTGGACAGGTCGCCAGTCTATCACAGGGCCACACATATAGACAAACAACCACGCACACACACTCACACCTAAGGTCAATTTAGAGTGTCCAACCAGCCTATCCCCAAGGTGAATGTCTTTGGACTGTGGGAGGAAGCCGGAGTACCCGCTGAGAACCCGTGTAAGCGTGGGTTCTCAACAGGTACTGCAAGGCCACTACCCGAGCTGGGGATCGAACCGGCAACCTGCTTGCTGTGAGGCTACAGCACTAACCACCTCGCCACCGTGCAGCCCCAGTTCTAATCAAATTATCTAAATGTAATCTAAACAGTGCAACTAGAAAAGAACTGAGAAAGGCACGATATAAGAGTGAGGTTTTACACAGACATGACTGAGAAATCAGCCAATGGGCCTCTTAAAAATAATAACCCTCCTGAGACACCAGCAAAATACATGAAACACACAACATTACCTTCAGATGTCCTCTCATGCAGGTCATTTACACCATGCTCATGGCGGGTTTTTATAGAAGGCTCAAATCAGCTAAAACTATGTTTCAGGATCACAGTTTCTACAGGATTTACTGAGTTTAGCATGAAGTTTGGGAAGAGATGACTGCAGTTTTGAAACAACATGATCATCATAAGCAGCCTTCATGCAATTATATCTCAATACTAATCACCCAGCAAGCTGAATCTACTGGGATAATTTTTTTAAAATGTTTTGTTTGTTTGTTTGTTTTGTTTGTTGTTTTTTTTTTTTTTTTAAAAAAAAAAAAACCTTTTCAGAATGACCTAATAACGTAATGTTATATTTGTGAAATCATTATGGATCATTTGCACTTAAAGCCAGTAGCCTTATGAAAAAACATGAAGGTGCAAGCAGAAGGTTTTCTTATTCATATCTATAAAAAAGCTGAATAAATTAAAAAACAAGTAAAACTTGTATTGTATCTCTTCTGTACTCAGACCTCATTATCACATTTTTATACCTGTGCTCTTTGTAAATCAGTTTCTATGAAGTAATGAATCATACATGTTTCAATCTACAGGGAAGAGAAGAATAGTTAAAAATAGCTCCTCAATTCCGATACTGAATTTTCACAAGATGAAATGTGAATAGCTTATGTTCCTCTTATGAACAACGAAAGCCATTTAGTATTGTTCAGTCTGGCAACAACCCGTCTGTGTTTGTAAAGCTTACCTGTTGAAACCCTGTTAACAGGAAAAAGCCCTAGAAAGCTGTAATAAACACACCTTAAATTGAGTAGACAGTCATCTGTTCCTGGAAAAGTCAAGATTACAAAAGGAACGGAAAGTAAATATGCAGGTGGGGTGGGGGGGTAGAGAAAGCAAAAAGGAGGTTGATAAATGACGCATGTAAAAAAACAACAATCAACGAGAAATGTATAAAAAGGTCTGCCTTGGATTATATGTTGGAAAAAAAATGATGTAGAGTCTGATGTTCTCAGTGTTGTAAAGGAAGAGGTACTTATAACCCCACCAAAAAAGGATCTGAAAGTTCAACTTTTAACTGACATGCATCTACAATATATAAAAAACTTTCCATGTGATTCCAGATATACAACTGTGAATTCGTTTGAAGCGCAGTGCATTTATGTTGTCAAGTCATGCTAAAATGTGGTTGTTGGTTTGAATTCACGCTGCAGTTCTGGAGTCGAGCACAAAAGCCATTTGTTGGTGGAAGCAACAGCCATGCATTTCACCTCACGCAACCCCACAAAAACACGTTTACACTGCTGGCTCACACCGACACATGCACATCCTTACAAAAACCTCCTCTGTTTCCTGCCCCTCATGTTGCTCACCGCTCTATTCCCCATCTGTGGGGGAGTTCAAGCAGTGTGACAGATTGCTATGTAGTTGCTGCTGCATGTGTGAGAGCAGCAGCCTGCAATCAAGTCTTGCAGGTTTTCGTGACCGTGGAGATGTAGACACTTGTGATAAGTGTCGTGCCAACTGTGATCACAAAGTCTGCCTCAGTGTTTCACAGCTTAGTTATTGGCAGAGTTTAGGAACTTTTTGCTTGCAGGTGATGATTCTATTGTATGTGGATGGAGGGGGGGGGGGGGGTCATTTTGCTTCACAAGTGGATACATGTCTCAAACCAGAGACAGACTTTTTAAATGTCACAACACTAAGCTTTCTCACCACACCCTTGCAAGCAGAGACCTGAAGCAAAAGTCCATTTTCAGAGAAAGAGAAGGAAAAAAAAAAAAGGGAGGAAAGTAAACAGAAACTTCAACAACCACCATGACATTTCAGGGAACTTATAAATGGAGTTTCACTATATTTTTATGATCCAAGATGACCCTGTGGCTAAAAGCTACTTTTCACCTCTCTGTGACCCATCATTTAAAGACAAGCGGCTGTGAACTTACTCCAGGCAATATTATTTGTGGACAATGCCATGATCCTTTCGTTCTGCTCGTAATTTTAGCAAAACAACTGTGGAGCTAAAAAGCCATGAAAGATTGGGTAAGTTTCCAGAAATGAAGGCTGACCTATCTTGAGGGAAAAGTGACTTCCTGTATGACATAATCAGGCCTTTTTTATGTGCAGACTTAAACTACAAGACGCATGGAATTAAAATTTACTCAGCTGCAGCGAGATAGTGTTGGAAATAAATATTAAACTTCAATAGAAAATACTTTTGAATAGAGCAGCAGTTATTTTTAGTCAGATACATCAATATAATACTGTCATATTGTGTCTAAAATTTGAGCATAAAAACTAAAATGATAAACAAATTTCACATAATGTTAAAACATTTTTGGGAAAGAGAAGAAAATAGAAAGGAATTATCAAAAGTAAAACTAATTTTGCATTAAAATGGAACAAATGAGCAACAGAGGAAGAAAGCAAGAAGCTGGGAAGCTTCACAGATATGCAAAATTGTAGTGCTGAAGCCAGAGACAAGTTGGAGAAGTTACAACTTTACATTATAAAAACACAAATGGAGGATTACACACACCAATGGAAATAGACACAGATATGTTGAAACTGAAAATAATTAGCGGCATCTCCTCTTTACTGACAGGTCTCTTATATCCGCTGGCAAGAAGGCAGAGTACACCATCAAGGCAGCTTTAAGCCAGCTAACAGTGCATTTTAGCTTCAGCCACCTACCTCTGTTAGCTGGTTAGCTCCCAGTAATTCCCAGAAAAATTTAGCTCAGTTAACTCTTAGCTAAAGGCAGCTAGGATATGGGATATTTGAATTTCTCTAAAAAGGGATAAATAAAAGCATTTCATTCATTTTCATATGATTGATCTCAATCATCCAAACTCACAACATCTCTCAGAGCTTCACCTCTTTGGCCATTTTTGTATTTTTGGCAGGGCAAAGGCATGTATGACACGGCCAACACAGCAACAACGGAAATTGTCCACAGCTTTACTTTAGCTCTTCAGAAGCCTTGAGGTGATGTCCTAAAGGATCTATCCATATTTGTATACAGTCTATGGTCTTTGCACATTTTTAAGAAACACATGGTGGTAGAGGTACATTACTCATTTCAGCTTTTATAGCTTTCACAATTTTAGGATAGCCCATTTTTGCCTGAGTTATTTTACGCCTTGCACAGAAATCCTTTAGAAAAAAGTGTATGATACCGTCTCATAGCTACTCCTCTATTTTATAAACTCATTCAGTGACAGATTTTGGTGATGACTGGATATTATATTTACAAATGCTGGTATTTGGAATGTTCATGGCACATGTTTACACATCTTCATAGAACCAAAAATTATTGTCATTATGATCTCATTTAGATGTATGAAAACTTTGCCACCCCTTTCAGACTGCCCAAAAGTAGATTACCAGCCAAAAGTTTGGACACACTCTCATTAAATTCAATGGTTAAATGTGTCCAAACGTTTGGCTGGTAATGTATGTTGTAATGTTCTCATTTCTGAAGGACATTTTAGAGATCACATAGTGTCCCAGCAAGTCTTTGAACTTATAATGTAATAGTAGACTAGAAAATCACTCAGTGGGCGTTTTTAGACCATATGCTGTAATGTTTTGGCAAGCAATGTGGGCATTCGTGATAGGTATATAGACATTTGTTAACACTCACACGTCCATGCTGGACAAGCATTGCAAAACAGTGCATATCTTATTATTATTACTTACCGTTTTTGTTGAGTTGGTTTTGCTGTAATCCTATTCAGGCTGGTGTTCTGATCTGACTTCAGCAGAGTAAACAACTCATGGGAACTTCTTTCAGTCAGCAGAATAGTAGTTTTTCAGTTTGAATATGTAAAGGTCTGACTTTTTTTTTAACTTTGACTTGTCTGTCTTTTATGTGTTACATGCACACGTTCTTCCTGTTTTTTACTGTCTCATTTGAATCTTTTGCTTATCGCCTGCGTTTATCTGTCTGTGTACAACACAACTCAAAAAGTTATGGGCAGATTCTCATTAATTTTTCCGGATATATCCAGAATGGGAAGATGAATGACTTGGAGGTGATCCGGATCACTGTTTGGATGCAGGAAGGTTTTAAAGGATTTTTTAAACATTGCGAGAAAGGAACTTGTGTAAGCAGCTAATGTCTCCTATAGGCCATTTTTGTCTGTTGTTTTTCTGGGCTCTGAGAGATGTATCACTCTAAAATGAGCCCACACATACACAAAAAAGTTGAATTGAAAAAAAGAGAGACATACGTCATTCCATTACAATCTTTGATACATTCGATGAAACAAAGCTGTGCAATTGAACGTGACAACAGCATGCGAGAGCGCGAGACTGTCTCGTAGGACATGAACTTGTTTTAAGAATTTCTTTTCAACAAAAATCGTAACTGATAAGATATGCATCGTTTTGCAATCTAATTGTCCTGTGTGGACGTGGGAGTGTTAACAAATGTCTATATAACTATGACGAATGCCCACATTGCTTGCCAAAACATTACAGCATATGGTGTAAATCAGGGGTTGGTAACCCGCAGCTCCACACCCACATGTGGCTCTATAGTGTCCGATTTCCCTGGAGCATTAAACAAAAAAATGTGTAAATCGGAAAAGATGGGGGAGATTTAGTGACGTCGCCAGCTTCAGGAACCAAAACCAATATAAGTCAGTGTAATGGGGGCCATTAACCAGACAAACAGACAATCCTACTTGCATTCTCCCATTGTATAGGAAAACAGTGCTGTATGGTGGACGCCTGCACTCTCAGAGTGGTTTTCTAGTTTAAACTGTGTTCAGAAACATTCTGATGTGAGTCAAAACCAAAGAAATTACCTGAAAGATGCTACAATGCTTTAAAAGAGCTAGACAAACTTGCAAAGGCCGCTTCGACTTCTGTTTTAGTTAAAAAAAGTGACCTTTTCATTTTAAAGTCACTGGTAATGTATAAATATTTAATAGAAACACATAATTACTGAATTTAAAACATGTGTTTAATGCTACCAAGTCTACACATTACCAAGCAATGCCCGATTATGTCATGCCTAAAAAACATTTTAATAGAAAAACAGCCCACCGGTGGATGAACTAAACAAAGACAACAAAATGTACTCAGCCACTGAATATCCACATTCAACCCATGCCTCCCTGTCAGTGGTGTCCACCTTGAATCTTTGGAAAGCTCAGCAGACCTACTGGCATCTCAAGTGGTCTTATCACAGCTTACCCTTCTTCCCTTTCTCCACTGAAAGCCACACCAACATTTGCAGCACAAACTAGAAAGGTCAGGAATGTGGAGGAAAAAGAAACCCAGATAAAAAAAAGAAAAAAAAGAAAAAAAAGAAAATGTCAAGTACCCTCAGTGACTTGTCTGCAGGACGTTTGTTAGAGAAAGTAGATGGCTTGTCCAATCCCCCTGTCAGCTTGGTAAATAACCCCAGGCTGTTTGCTATGCTCTTTCCCCTGCTAGCCTTCATGCAAATCTTCACAGAACTCACACACACAAACACACACTTGTCCAAAGACACCCGTTGTAACCATTTCTCATCTTTCCCTTTCTATAATTTATTGCCACTCTTTTTCTCCTCCCACTAAAAACCACAAAAAGGACTGTTTTACCTCTCATGTCTTTTTGGTCCCACTGAGGAGTAAAAAAGGGGCAGTTTGCAGATATGTTTCTGCTCCCACTGCTGCACTACTTTAGCTCAGTTTTCACTAACCAACACCACTGTGACACACAGGTATCTCTCTTATAAAGCAACATTGTGCTTGATGAACGATGAAGTGACACTGTCAGTGCAAAGCGACACCCACATGGCTCCAGCAGCACTGGAAGAAGATTCATTCACTTAAACAAAGTGCTAACACTAAAAGTGATCTGTGACTAGTAAGAAGGTTTTTGTAAAGGTTACATGTCATGGCCTGTAGGTTTGTATACTTGTATATGTGTCTTTTGAGTTCTGTCTTATTTTATTTAGTGGTTTTCCCCTTTGTGTATCATGATTTGCTTTCTGCTTCCTGTTTATTAGTACATCTGGTTTAATTTGCTCATTTGTGTCACCTGCTCCTTGTTAATTCACCTGTGTATATCTACCTTTGGTTTTGACTATCCAATGGCGGATCTGTGTCTTTGTACCTGTGATGTAAAGTGTCATTAAGCTTTGTTTCTACGTCTCTCTCTGCCTCCTGTTCTGTTTTCATGCAACTGGATCCTCACGTTTGCTGCACCATGACACAACTAATATATCTACTTGTTATTTATCGTAACCAGCACTACATTTGATTGTTCTGAATAGGAAAATAAGCTCATGAGTTTTTTCATGAGTGGATACTAGCATAACTCTTCCATCAAGCGTGCACTGACAGCTGTGTACTGCATCCACAATTTTCTGAACCTGGGGACTTTGTTTTTTTTTTTAATGTGTCAGGACCTGCTCAAATTATGAGCAAATGTGACAAACATCTGGAATGGAACATCTGAAATCTGTCCTAATAAAGCTGTCTTAAATAAGTGACTTATTTGTAGTAAATATGCGCACTAAATTTGCCAAAACAGTAGGACCGCAAATGCAGCCCTCAGGTCACTAAACGTACTGGAAGTTAAAGAATGAGTGCCTGCTACTTTTCATTTGTTTCACCAAGATAAATGTGACACCTTTCAGATATGCAAAAACTGTCACATAGTTACAAAACCTGTCAGGAAAGGAGCATCTGCAGGCCACATAGGATGCCTCTGGTGGAAGATGAAATGAGTGATGGGGTTCTCATGTTTAGCGATGAAAATGAAAGTAAAAATGTGAATATGCCAAAATGGCATCATTTCTGTTAAAAAATAAGGTCTGATTTCCTGGTAATTCAGCTACACCTTTCTACTGATGAAGCAGCTTTAAGTGTTGTGTAATATCAAGCCTGCAACTCATCTGTTATTGATAAAAAAAAAAAAATCTGCTTGCAAACTGTAGAAAAACTGAGCGGTTTGAGCGTTAAGGACTCCAAAGCTAAAACTTCTTCAAGGGCAAATGCCATCCTAACAAAACTAAATACCCAAGAATGTCTTTCCACTTTTGGCAAGGATAAAACTAGATTCTATAATAATGTTGTCATGGACAGAAATACATTTTATAGATCATAGATTATAACTTTTTCTACTGGTACAGATGAAAAATTATTGCAACAAATAAACCATCTGAGAAATAGAATCACTGAATGCATGTTTGGTGATTTGGGAAACAAAGTTCTGAGTCAAATAACCAAAAATATTAATTACAATAGCTCCTTCTATGCAGTTTAACATTTTTCAAAGTTTTCTTAAAATGTATATTATTTAAGGCTGTTGTTTTAATGCTTTAAAGTTTATCTGATTAACTGGCACTAAAGTCAGAGTATAAAGTCATACAATCATATTCAAAACAAAAAGAAGATCCAGAACCAACAACCTCTGCGATCAGTCAGATGTAAACACTGTCAAATGAAACTGAACTATTCTGCACCGAGGAATATAGTTGTGCTTGTTTAATAGAAAGAATAAAAGAAAGACAGGACTGCCAAATGTCCTATGAAGGAATTCACAAATAAATTTAAAAAAAGCCCATAAAGCACTGCTTTGAACAAACTGATAACAGACCTACTGCAAACTCCGACAGTCCTGAGCTTCGCTGTTCATTTAATTTCCTGCTCTCTTTTTTTTGCATCAGCAGCAGAATGAGCTCCATTTCCTGGATCACTTCTGTTCCAATCACCTAACTTTGAGAAAAACAGGATGAGCAGCTCTTCTCTACATTAGATAGAAAGCATTAGAAAGCAAACCATCTCTGACTTAAAACGGGTCTGGATAGGAGAGACAAAGACATGAAGAGAGCCAAGGAAATACGAAAAAGGTGGATGCATTTAATTCCATTAAATAGTGTAAATAGAGGAGGATTGTTAGCAGACAACAGGATCTTAAACATAATGACGTGACACATTCTGTCCATGGGGGAGTCATGATTTGGCAAAGTTGAGACAGTTATTCAACTGCCATTGTTTATTTCAGTGTGTCCCATTCATTTATATGTTGCATTCCTTGATTTGATGCAATTAAGCTTTCAATTAAAGATACAATGAAAGTCTTGACCTGAAACACCAAAACAAATTCCAGAATTACGCTAACAATGGTGAGACAGTTCGTCTGGTTAAATGATGGCACAATTTGAAGACAAACCCGCAGCTGTGGGGTAAAACAGATAAATACGATCATTTAGATGCACAGACAGCCTCTCTCTTCTCTGATAAAATGCTGCATTATGCTCCCGAAACAGTGACGGGAACAGAACAGTCGGGAGTCTTTTCTCCAACTTCAAGCCTTGTCACCAAGTCTTAAAGAGTGAATTATGGACATTCAAATGTGCACACATGAGCAAGCAAACACCCTGTTTCTATTTCACACTATATTGCTTTTCCAAAATGAACAACAAATTTATGAGAGACATGTTTCTCCCCAACATGCTGTTTATTAAGACAGAGATTGAGATCACTATAGCTGACAACAAATACAAGATGATCCAAAATGTTCTGAGATTTAAATGCAAATATATATATTTTTTTCTTTTTACACCATTGATAAATCATACTTCAACAATAATCCTCCCTTCCATTCTAGTGTAGGACGACCTAAACAAACACAAGTGAGGTATTAGATTCTTCTCCCCTCATTCCTAAATGAGGAGGTCCTTAATTCCGTATCTCCTGACTTGCATGAACTGCGGGGTTTGAAATTAAAACAAGCTGTCAGAAGGCAGCAAAAAGGGAGGAAAAAAAGACATTTTCCAATAAATTAGATAAAAATCATTCAATCTGCCCCAACACCTGCAGCAGCATTGCAGAATGTAAATGAAAAAAGTCGTTTAGTGTTTAATTGCCCATTTACAGTGCGTTGTTTAGTACCTTCACCTCCCCAGGTTGTTCATAAAAGTCTCAATAAAACGTTTTCTTTTGGTAATCTCTACCAAGGTCCAATAATGACATAAAAAAACACTCATTTTAGATTTGCAGTAACGGTAAGACAGATGCTGAGAGACAGCGTGACAATTAAAGGGGTCAGACTGTGTAAAAGACAAAAATAGGTTGAAAAGGTGTGTGTGGGGTCAGCAATGTGTGTAAGTGGACACACACACACACACACACATAAACATCCACAAAGTTAAAGAGAGCAACTTTTTTAGACACATTACCTTGTGGTGACAAAGAACGCTGACATCTTGGTGATAAATGGCTTACCAACACTTACTACTTTGAGCTAAAGCACAAAGTGCAGCAACAAAGAACAGAGGTTACATTTCACCCAGCTGAATTTTCCTGTCAGGTGGTGTAGTGTGAAATCTTCTCAAGTCAGCAGACAATCAAGTATGCTTAAGCTAAGAAAAGCCCTTTGGAACCTTAGTCTGATAAAGCCTGGCTGAATGAGGGCACATTCACACTGGGGGACTGGGATCCATTGGGCAGGGGATTTTTCCACTGTTACTTGTTTTAGTTAGGTGTGATGCTGTACTTTACCCAAGCAGATCAACCATATCACACAGATCTTGCTAGCTGATTGCTAACAGAGCAATTTTTCTGTTCACTGTTCACCAAAAAATAAAAAAATAGGAAAAATAATCTCTCATTGATCGACCAGGTCGAAAACTAGTCCTTCACAAGTAAAACATGGAGCAAAACTAAGTTTACCAGTCTTGGTGTTCAATTCTAATGTTAATTTGACCAGAATCTGTCCAGTGTGAGCAGACTGGCCCAAGTGGACGGAATAGCGGAAGGGCTAATGCCTCATAAAGGCTCATTTAAAATCCCTTACATAAATAAATTGGGACTTCTAATTCTTTACCAACTAACCAAACAACTACGTTTTCAAATGAAACTAAAAAAATTGGGAAAATTTTTATGGAAAAAAAAACTGAGTTGTTCATCAGAGAGGACATTACAATATTCTAATGAAACTGAAACATCTCGTACATGGTGCTTGCATCCAGCAGAGCAATTTCAACTCAGAGAAGGATTATTTTGTTCCTTTGTTGATGCAATACAGTCAGCATGAAAGTTTTATTTCCTTTATCCATTTTTAGAGAGCAAAAACATTTTTGGTGTAAATACAAGTAGAGGAGTACAATGTTAAAGGATAAAAAAAACAAAAACCAAATGAGTGTGCGCCTACAATGTACACCAGCCCACATTCTGCTTTTCACTACAATTCATCTTTCTGTACTGTTTTAGGGTGGCTTAAATGAACTTTTGCACTTCTGTTTAGTAAAGAAATATTCTAAGAATAGGAGAAAAATATAACACTTCTGTAAACAGTAATGCATTAATGCAGGATTTACATGCAGGGCATGTAGATCTTGTATTCAACACTGTGATGCCACAGTGTGATCTAACAAGCATCTGGTTGGGAGAAAAAGAGGCAGCATTGGCCACTTGGTGTTGTTTCAAAGAAGTTTTTAATTGGTTGATATAGGCTTTATTATTATCTCCTTTTTATTGTATTTTTATGTTTTTCATTTGGTAATTGGCGTTTAAAATGCGCAGCCTAGATTCAGAGAATAGTTTTTTGGTTTAGTCTCTAATTGGTCAAACAGACAAAGAATCCATCTATCTATTGTTTCTGATGACCTATTTCAAGGTCACAAGAAAGCATAAGCTTGTCCAAAAGACCGGGCGCATGCTGCACAGGCTGCAGGTCCATCACGGGTTTAACTCCCAAAGGAATAATCTAGAGATACCAATAACCTAGCAAACATTTAGAGCAGGGGTGTATCCAGACAGAACCCAGGCATGAGCTGGTAGAACATGTCAACTTTACACTAAAAAGCCAGAGGTAAGGTTTAAACCAGAAACATTGTTGCACTGAGGTACTACATCTGACAAACACTCATCCGAGAATACTGAATGAAAACAACAGTTCAGAGAAATTTGTTTGGCAAGTTCTTCAGTTAAACTGGAACCACGTATCTTATTGCATGTTATTGCAGGAATGAGGTGTAAATAAGATAAATGCATTCTTTAAAGAGAATGATGAGCTTGTATTGATGCTATTTTTTGGTAATAAGTGTTATATTTGTGACTGTTTTGAACAAGTGATTATGATTATTGTGATATTTTGTACATAAAATAAAAGTTTACCTCACTGAGACTTTCACAGGTAATAAAATAAAAAAAAATAAATATTGTAACTCAACAAAAGCACCTTCATCTTCTTATACTGGAAACATTGACACTGACTGTTATATTGAACATTTTAGAAGAATAATCTTAATCATTATTTGGTCTTCATGCTGAGACACCATGGTTTCCAACATGACCAATATAAATGTGCACAAACTGCATTAATAAACATCAAAAATTAAAATATAAGACATTGCTATTTTCAGTACAGCTTCTATCATAATTCCTGCTACTCTGTGTGTGTGTGTGTGTGTGTGTGTGTGTGTGTGTGTGTGTGTGTGTGTGTGTGTGTGTGTGTGTGTGTGTGTGTCAGCCTGCAGGCCTGTCTCCAAGACAGTGCTACTGGAAAACAATGAAGCCTATTCAACTCATTGCCCACCTCCTGTCTCTAAAATAGTGCTGTATCACTGCTACTGATGTGGTAGAAACCACAGAGTCAGACACACACTCATAATCCTCAATAAGATCATCTTCTGAATTGTTATGTGGCCATGATTCCACTGGGAGTAAATGGGGAGCTAAGAGGGTCACATTGGCCCTGCGAATTATCATGGCCATGAAGAATCATTGGGCAGTCTTGTGCTGGTTAACCTCACTGTGCAATTTATGACCCTCAAAGCTCTTTAGTGGTTCACTGATGGATAATCTCACACACATTTCAATATGTCAATACAAATTTGAGGGCATGTGTTAGATGAGTTCAGGTTAGAGCTGTAACCTCATGAAACAATGTGATGGATTGTTTGCTTAGGGTCGGTATATATTTACTATGTACAAACACATACATGTCGAGAATTCTGCATATTCTGTGTATATACTTTTGTATAGCACAATGCACCAATCTAGAGGAAAAACAAAGGTACTGGTACAATACTGGAGGTCACCACTATGGCCTGTTCTCACAATCTGCCGTTGTTTCAAACAGATAAAAGCTCTTTTTCCGTGTACCTACAACTGATATTCAGAGCCAAGTGGGAGTAGTGTCTGCTTACACCACCTCTGCAGAACAATGCAGCTATTTGAAAGGAACCTCTAACGTAAACAGAAAATGTTTGAGACAGGGAGAACACGAAGCTGTGAGGTGTTTTTATGCTCAAAACAAATGTAAATGGGTTGAATCCTGACAAAGTAAAAAAAACATAAGCAGTTGGTTGCAGGCCAGAGAACAGAATAAGGTTTATGTCTCTCCAAATGTCAGCATATTTACTATTCAATCAAATCTGACTCCTTGAAAAAGCTGTTTATGTGATAAACTGTTGTTTTTGTGCTTCAGCTGTATATCAGTTTTAAAAACTTATGAAAGGTGCCATTAAACAATGTGTGGGCGGGAAGGGGTGGGGATGTTTCTTGGAATGTCTATATGAAGTCAGTTAGCCATGGCTAAACTGTGGAGATACTATCTGCAAAGCAATATGCTATTAAAAATTCATTTAGAGGGCAGTCTCAAAAGCAGATTAGCAAATCTTGAAGTGCAATGGCGCTTCCAAACGAGCTGAGGAAACATCAGTATCAAGCCCGATAAATTCTGTGATGCATGATCCCCAACAAATAAATAAATTGAAAAAAATACTTTATGGAAAAGGGGGTGGGGGGGGGGGGGTATGTGCCATAAACAGTAGAGTTTTCTCTCAAATAATCAGTTTCTTATTCCTTAGGGTTAATTTAAAATAGCAGAGTAGAAGTTTCGTGTGTGAGCTCTAAAATTCCTGGCAACCTTCTTTATTGGACGGCCCTGGTGTTCATTGCTCCTAAAAATGTGTTAAAAGCTGTAAAACCTTCATAGAAATTAGGACAGATGCATTTAAGATACACAAGTGAATTCATGTGATCTTTCATCTGGCTAAATCCCCCTATTCCAATGCAGGGGGCTGGTAACCCTTCCACATTCTGCAACCCTTTAAGTGTATGTAGCACATCTAATGGCTGGGATAGCACACTCTGCATACAAGAGACTTAAGGGAACCTGATACGTAAACAAAGAGCTGAGAATAAAAAAAGAAAATGGAAAAATTGTGGAAAAATTAGTAGAAGGGCTTTGAAGGGCTGAGCCGAAATTTTGTGAGGAATAATACACGGATAGCTCTAAGTTATGGCTAAAAGCAAAGTAATCAAAATCATGGGCTGGTTTGGACAATCCATATAAGAAGAGGCACGTTCCCTCCTATATTATGTTTTAAAAGTACACAAATTTAATTTAATTGTTAGGGTTTTGGGTTTCAGGTTTCCGGTTTTATTTTGTAGTTTTTCCTCTTTTGCCCTGTGTTTCTGTTTTCGCTTTATATATTGTTAATTAGTTTCACCTGGGGTTGATTTTGGTCATTGTTTTCACCTGTGTCTTGTTCTGTTTTGTGTATTTATACCCTTGGTGTTCTTTCCCCTGTGCTGGTTCATTAGGTTAATTTGTGGTGAGTTCGTGTAGTTCTTTTGGTAATTCTGTGAATAAATCTATCTCCGGCTGCCTTTTCCTTGCTTGCGTTTGGGTCCACCTCCCTGCATCGTGACATTAAAATGAACAGAAAGCAACAGAGATTTACAGGACTTTTCTTTACAAAGCAGATAATTAGCTTCTGGGGCATTGGGGAGCTTCAGCAGAGGCCTGCAGCACTCCTCTTTGAGTAAATAAGTGCATAAGAACGGAGGTAGCAGAGATAACAGCCATAAATAACTCCAAATTACATCCAAAATATATTATTTTTCATCTTAATTTTTCAGTACTGGCAACATTTTTTACACATGTATCCATATGGATTAAAGAAACTGAAGACAAACTGCCAACCATGACTCAGGAGAGATGTGTTTCATGTGACACAGAGAAACCATTTTCACTGAAGCAGCTTTCATTTTTCTCTAAAATATCAATCAAACTCCCTCTTCAGCACTGAAGTGCTATCTCCTCTGGTGAAGAGGAAGATCCACCTCCTAGAGGTGATAGTTATACATGGTCTTTACAGTTGACCAAAATGGGGTTTTTTTTCTTTTGCTGTCGCCAGTTCTTCATTTCAGCTTGGTGCAAAAGGCCTTTAAGATGATTCAGACATAATGACTCACGATGACCACCCACATAGCTCTCAGCATGAATATGTCTGCAAAAATGGCTGTGGAGGATATACTTCCTGTATCATAGTATAAAATAATCATATTTTTTATCGAGTCAGCAATTCATTTGCTCAAGAACTTCTAACCTTAGATTGAATACTGATGTCAACCCATTAATATGGAGCCAATAGATATACTTTACATTATTATTAAATTCATCACATCACAATAAAATACAGAAAATCTGAACACAGGCCTGTCGCAATAAGTTAATTGATTGCACAATAAGAAAAAAAATTGCACAATAAGTTTGCTGGCTGCAATAATTTTATTTTAGTTTTTGATTTTCCCTCTCTCTTAATCAAAGGTTGGATTGCAATAGGTTTCACTACGGTGCATCATAGTGCACGAGAGCAATTCAGAGGCAGCGGTGCCGTTGTCTACAATGTTGGCTCAAAGACGACATACTAAAGGAGATCAGACATTCATTCAGTTTTACTCAGTCACGTTAGATATGTGGTCAAGTTAAAGCATGAGCTCTTATATGAGTATAAACTATGTAACCGTTGCCTGGACCCTGACCTTTAAGTGTTTAAAGACCAGATATGTTCCAGATAATCACACTGCTGAAACCCTGAATGACAATAAACTACACATCAAGCTAAATGCTCAACTTCTTTAGAAATGAATGTTTATTCTTTCAAAGGGTGTACTTAGCCTTATTATGGCATTATAATTATATTAGAAAACTATCCAAAAATAACATTAATTAGCACAACAACGCAATATTATCGATTATCGCAATCATTTCTAAGACAAATAATCGGACAGCAAAATTTGTTATTGTGACAGGCGTGAACACAGGTGAGGTTTCATACTATCAGAGCCGGCCTGAGCCATAAGCAAGAAAAGTGCAGGCTCTACTGCTAATGTGTGCAACTGAGCATGTAGTTGACAGTGCACCTCTAAAGAGGAGGTGGGAGAACAAAAGGAGAACAATGTCCTAAAAAGGATTTATCATTCAGGACGAGGGGAAAAGAGAAAAACTGCAACATATAGACAACTTTCTTTTACTTAGAAAATTCCCAAAATATCTGACATTTTTATCTAACTCGTAGAGTATAGCATATTATAAACTTAGCTAATTAGCTAGCTAGTAATTACTGGATGATATTCTCTATTAACTGGTTAACTTTGCTATCAAGGCTAAGGTTTTTCTGTTTGTGGGATGAACAGGCCCTTCAAGCAATGGATTTTTTATTGTTATCACTTGTATCTAAATTCTGCACATTACAAGAACTTTTGTGACATGGGAAGAAAACTGCTTTCTAACAGAAGTCTTCTTTAGTATCACATTAAAACTGTAGATGGATCAAATCCCAGCTGTGTCACCAGTCAGTTAGATATTGAATTCAGTATTTAACTTTTGACATTTTTGTCATTTTGGTACAAGGAGCAACCTATTCAGACAAGAACGTGAGAGAAAATATATAACTTAAATATACATGTTTGTTTCCTGTTTTTATGGACGTCAAACGGAGGCATGATGTTTACCACAAAAAGCCCCATAATATCCCTACTGGGGAGTAACTAGCTATGGTATGAGCAATAGATTACTTCTAAATCATGGAGAACAGGTGGTAAAATTTGTCCCTACTAGAATGTTTTCAACTAAATTTTATCAGTGGATTTATCTATTCGCGTTTACATATCTTGATGTGTGACAACTGTGGAACACGGAGCAACATGTTGCTATCATGGCTTTCCTCCTGACTGCAGCCAGCTGGCGGCTGCAGGAGTTTAGAGATGCACAAAGAATAAATACTGTTAAAGTTTATGTAATTCCACTGAGATTCAAATAAGAGAATGAACAGACCACATACTAATACACAAACACATAGACACAATTTTTTAATCATTCTACATCTTTATAAAAAGACCACAGTGCAGTAAGTGGCCCTAAAGAGAGGTTTTCCTGTGCAAACTGAGGCCAGGTGGAGCTTTCCCTGTGTTTTTACAGCCTCCTGAGGCAGTTTGCGAGTATCTGAGTGTTCGGTAAACACTGGTCCATCTTCCCAGAAGAGATTTTCTGCTGCAGGATAATCCCGGTGAATGTCTTTTTCTCTTTTTGTCACTCCTCCCCTCTATATGTTCAGTCAATATTGAATATAATATTTTAAGCAACCAATTTGTCATCTTGCCCTGTGATTTTCTTCTTCTATTTGATGTAAACAGCTATAACTGACCAACTTCCTTTTTTTATTCTCGCACCTCTTTTTTCTAAAACATTTGCATGTTGCATGAATGAATGACTCTTCTTTCATGTTGTCTTGTTCAACGACAAGAACCTTGCTGAATCTTTTCTAATATATCTTTTCAAACGCAGTGGCATGCTGTTGAAACATTTAATTGGATATGGCAAGTTTACAAAAGGTATCCTTAAAGTTGTGCTGAAGAAAATGGCAAAATGACTGCCAGTGAGTTTAAGACTGAGTTTCAGGACAGTTTGGGGATATGCAGTAGCCAAGGTGACAAAAGGCACATTAGTTGTTAGTACATCTTAGGAATTCTCCCTGGTCCATATCATTCATTCATTTCATTCATTCATTCATTTATCAGACGCTTTTATCCAAAGCGACTTACATTGATTTGGGTCACAGGGTTCAACCTTCAGGTTGACTTCGAGTTGACAGACAACTGGTCCTACCCACCGAGCTACAGCCTCCCTATCATCCATTATCCATATCATCCATTTATAGATTAAACTATAACTTGCCTTAAAAGCATCATCTCATGTGGTTTCGTCTGCATTTGATTTACAGTTCTTAAAAGTATTTTAAGTCAACATTACTTCAAAGAATATTGGATTTAAAGCTGGAGAACACATTTTGTTGCTATAGTTACAACTACATCTGGAGAGCATATGCCAATAAAAAGAAAACAAAATATCATATAACTGTACACACATGCAACCACTTAGCTATGTAAAACAGATCCAAACTACACATTGGCCTTGACTGTCACATGTTTTCATAGTTTTACTCTATATTTAGACTACTTAAATGGTTGGTGATTTTCTTGAGACAATGGTAAGGTCTTTGTCAGTGGCCATCCTTGAGACAAAATGAATAAACATGCTTCACAAAGGCCAAATGCAAATTGTTTGATTTTTTTTTTCCTAAAATCAAGTTCATTGCTGTTTAAAGAGGTTTAATGATCATGCTATAAAGCCAGTTTCAGTCCTGTTATTTGTGGACAGAACCATTGTTTCGTGCTAATGTGATCAATGTCCTTTAGACAGATGAGAGAGAAGTGGATGTATTTAACCGTGAAGCGCAACGACGTGTTTGTGAAAAGTATATTAATAATTACCATAAAGGAGTCATAACTGTCAAACATGGTGCTGGAGAGCTGATGATGGGCTTGTTGTGCAGCCGTAGCACCGGAAAAATATACAAACATTGTGCTGCCCATGATCTCCTCAACCAAAGTTCTGTGTTGGTCAAATGTAAGGTAAGCTGACTAATAGGAAGTTTGGCTGAAAAGGGACCATGCAAAGGTCCAAAAACGTGAAAAACAGAATGACCGAAGAGAATAAGTACTATAATGTTACAATGGTTTAAGTCCAGACTTCAATTTAAACAACATGGTATGGCCTCAAGAAAACTGTGCATAAAGAAATGCAGCAAACTGTAGAGAGCTGACACAAGATTTTAAGAATGAATATTTTTTTTCTCCCCACAACGCTGTGAGATACTACTTCTACAGAAAACTATTTGCTGCTACAGATAGTTCCATCAGATACTGAACCGTGGTGTGTCCATAGTTTTTTTTTTATACATTACTTCTGCAAAATGTTATGCTTGCCTACCTTTTATATGTGGGAGGACCAGATATTTCTTTATCATATGGTTATCGCACTCTGATGTATAAAACCTCTAAACTGAAGAAGGATGGACCTTCTTTGCAACATGACTGCATCTGACAGTTGTCTGAGACTTAGACTTAATAATTGACCATTTTGAATTTCTCTTTCAGCTTTGCCTATACAAACCACAAAGATGGATCTCCAAATCCATCTGTAGCTTATGCTACGCAAGCAATCAGAACCAGAGATTGGTGGTGCATTCCAGCATTGCAGTCTCTATAAACATATTGGCTCAAGCAAGGGTGGGGAGGACTTTTTTTGCAAAGTGGGTCTCTTGAGGTGGGTACATGAGTGTCTTCATAAGATACTAAGGTGTGGATATGGAGTGAGGCACCGAAAAAAAGGGAGTGATAAACCTTCAAGGACAAACAACTTCTATTTTGGTCTCAGCTTGGCTGTCTGACAGGAGCTCAACATAGTAGCTGTGTGTGGGTGTGTGTGGGTGTGTGTGTGTGTGTGTGTGTGTGTGTAGAGGGGAGGATTAAACAAAAAGAAACTATCTTATTTAAAAAGAAACAACTAAAAAAAAGCAGGTAGTAGCCTTCAAAGCAACAAGAGGAGGAACAGACGGGAGACGGAAAGCGACTGAGGTAAGAAAAAAAGTTTCCGTGGCTGGTTGGTCCTGTCCTTGACAAACAGCAGCTGCATGTGGAGAGCTCTTCATCCATATAAAGCTCAGCCACACTCAGTTTGACCTGCCAGAGCAGAAATCCATACTTAATCATCACAACAACAGTCCTCTCAAGACCCTGCCTTGGAGACTGAGTGTTCTTGTGTATGTGTAAAGGAGAGTGCAGGGTTGATATTAAATAGGTCTGCCACACCATTATGTGTTGTTGCTTCATGAAGACTGTCAGGACTCTGTGCCATAGCAACAAGGGTTAATATACTTGAGAGAAATAAAGACCACAGTTCTTATGATGGACAGCAGAGTTTAAGTTAAAAGGTTTTTCTGTTTGTTTTGTTAGTTTTTTCTTTTTTTAAAATATATGAGATCCTCATTAAAGCCAGTAAAAGAGATGCAATCTCTTTTACTGGCTGGTACTCGGGCAAGGGTCACACTTAAAAATCTGGATACTGAATACAGCTGTACAAGTCAACACAAGCAAAGAAGGTGAAACTAAGTCCATGACGTTAAACAACATTGCTGCGTACCAACACAAGGGGGAAGAATGATTCTTACAGAAACACCTGAACACCACATTTAACATTTGAAGGTTTCGTACAGGCGATGCAGTTACCTGCAGATCACTGATCTAGCAAGATATACTACATCTGTACTTCCTTTCAAATTCTTCATTAATCAGAACACATTTACTTTCTTTCAAACCCTAAAAAAAGGTCTTGGTTCTGGCGAAGGCGGTGAAGCTGCTGGATCTTGTGTTTTTCTAATAAATGGATTAAAAAAAATCAACAAATCAACTTCTAAATCCACTGCTCTACCGTAGAGTGTGTCAGGCAGAAAAACTCTCATTAGCTCATCCGTGTCTGTCCAGTAAAGCTAATATCTTGGGTTTTCAGCGTCAAAGATTATTTATAATTACAACCAAATAACCGAATGACATGGCAACATCTAAAGGCTGCCAATCAGAAAAAAACTTTGGACACCTGTTGCATTATCTCAGTGTCACATGCTGTTCTCAGCAGAAAAATGCAGCATACCAACCTCTGCTTCGAGGTTAAAATGAAAGCCTTCTGTCAAATAAGTGACCCAAACATTGCTACCGCTTACACATCAGGAAATATTTTTATCTGTACAGCTTGTTGGGCAACGAGCTGCTGATGTGTTTTAAATACTCTATAAACTAACGAGGGTTTTGGACAACAACAAGGCATGAGGGATACATACATTTGTTCTCACAACACTGCTTTCGCAGTGTTCCTGGGCAGGTTATCGTAAGAGATTTGTGTCTTTACGGATATGAGTATGCAGAGGAAATGATGAACTAGGGCACAACATTCAGAGAAATGAAGTGAAATGGAAGTATAAGAAAAGAGAGAGAGAGAGAGAGAGAGAGAGTCAGATGTAGGTGTGTGTCTGAGTCTGTCTGTCTCCAGGAATCGGATAAGGCAGGAGCCTTGCAGTGTGTGTGTCTCTACAGGTTTATGTGTGTCCACACATGCCAGATCAGAGATGGAATACAGCTCAATTCCCCCCCACCAGCAGCAGTGACAGGCTGTGCTGAGCTGAACGAAACCTGTTGGTGGGGTTAGCATGTAGCTCTCTGGACATCTTGGAGTCCTGAGACGACCCCCTTCTGAGCTGCAGAGGTTACACAAACGGTAGCAAAGATGCACGCACACTCAGGTCGCACTGTGAGAATCAGGTCAGTAAAACAACAGTAGTAGTAGAACAGATCCATCCATCCATTTTCTTAACCACTTCATCCAGCTCAGAGTGGCGGGTAGCTGGAGTCTATCCCAGCACTCATCGGGTGAGAGGCAGGGTAGACCCTGGACAGATCGCCAGTCCATCACAGGACATTATTTTCTCATTATTTTAAAAGCTTTTCCTATATCTCACTTTACACTTTCTTGTGCCTGCTTTATTGCGCAGCACTGTCTTTGCCTCAGTGTCCCATCACTGGAAATGTTGCATATAGAAAAGCCCACTAATGCCTTAATCGTCCATTTGGCAGGAAGGAAGTAAAATGAACTACAGAAGTCAACATGTTATTCCACATGATTCAGTCAACCTTCACTCAACCTTTGCTCTCATTTTGCCACCCAGCACATCTCACTGCAGAGATAGGTGATCTAGAATTACTGTCAGTAGGATTCACTTAAAGATAACTCTGCTGCTGTTCTATATTCAACTTGCACAGCAGCTTCTTCTAAAGCTCTGCATCCATCTACAGCAGCTGCTTGAGGCAACAGCATTTCAGCTTCAGGAGTGTCTGACTGCAGCAAACAAATTTTCCTTTAAGCATATATACCACAGCTATAATCAGGACATTACAGCAAGAAGAGATATGGAGAAAATATGGAGAAAATACAGCTAGCAGCAAGCTAGCTCTCTGCAACAGGAATGTGATGTTTTTCTGCTTTTACAGAGATGTATACATTCACTCTGCTCCAATTACCAGGAAACCAAAGGTTTGTCAACACGTTTCCCCGAAGATTTCATAAATTGTTATTTGAGATTCGCTTTAGCAACCGAAAAATGATCTATACTGGTCTTTGCCGTCCTTCTCTGGCATTCACAACCCTGCAGGATATCAGATGTCTCTGTCTATCAGCCTACGACAACAAGACCGGTTTGTGCTCATTTCCTGCAAACATTCTCACTTTTCCTGGAATCCCATATGCAACTTGGACAAAAAAAAACTTTGCTTCAAACTGTTTCAAACCTTCTCAGTCCGAGTGCGGCCTGCGAGTTTAACAATCAGGACGAAACAACGTGAAGTCTGATTGTTGAACGATTCGTTGTTTTTTTTTTTTTTTTGTTGTTGTTTTTATTAAGGGAAAAAAGCAACATAACAGTATATGGATTTCTACCTACCCAAATCACCTCTGGCAATATCAACTGACAGCCTCTCTGTGAGCCAGCAAAGCCATTTGTTTCAGCCTTGCAACTTGAGTCAGAGGCATTAAAAAGAGTGCAAGAATATAATGAAAGATCTGTGTGAGAGGAAGAAAGGAAGAGAGAACGAGTGAGTTGGTAAGGCTTCGTATTACTGAAACCACCCCACAGCTGCAAAGCTACATTTGACTGATCATTGAGGCGATAAACGATTAAGAGAATCCACTATTTTACTCTATTTCCTTGTATTAGATTTTAGTTTAGGTCATTTTGGTGTCAAGGATGTTTATTAACTAGCTGTATTTTCTCGAAGTTGTCGAGAAAATACAAACTAACTACATACGACAGCAACTGTCGGCACTACAGACACCATGACGATGCATGACCATTACTGTGTTGCTTTGTGTGTAAAGACAGAAACACTGCAGGGCCAGAAGCTAAGTTTATATGCTGCTATGAGGAAAGGCGGGCAGAGGACGAATGATCTGCTGGTCTACATTTCACTGCCTTAGCAATAGCTAAACATCACTTGGGTTCATACTTATTTGGTTTTCTTGTGAAAGGTTTTGAGATTGCATCTCAGAAAGGAGAAGCGCAAATTGCAACATGTCGCGATACAGACCACATCTTGTTTTCGACGTGAGAAAATTGGAGACCATCGCTGAGAACAAAATAATTTTTAAAATGTTTTTTGATGCACTATTATTGATAAAAATAATTTCTGCTTTTCTGCACTGGTTTTTCCTGTGGGTGTTGTAACTCCTCTGAGTATTTTTACAAGGCATGTAAATCAAACCGAGAGGGTAACTGGGGCAAGGCATCACAGGAGTGTGTTTCTAATTAAAATTGACAGAGGACATGAGTTTCAGCTGTGGGGCTCAGGTGGTTCGCCAGTCCACACATTGTTTCAGGCAGAAGACTTGAGCAGCATCCCTTGATTCCACTCGGTCTATTTGTGTCCTGGTTTGTCTCCACCGTTTAGTTTTACATTCACTTTCGTTACCTCATTGTTCAGACCTCTGTTCTGCGCAGGATATAAAATAAAACCTTGGAAAGTGTTCATTTGCGTTTTATTGTCCCCTTTTTTTCTGGAAACACCACACACACACACTCAAACATCCTAATTTACCACCCTGTCTCCCAGCATCAGCATCCCTATGAAGTGAAAAGGCCAACATCCCCCCCATTAGATGTGCCCTTTGTTGTTTGCAGGTCTTTGGAGCATGGGTTCGGGGATGTTTGATTACACATCCTCAACTCTTCAAGGATCAGTTAACCATGGTGGTGGTGGCACGGGTAACACCGGCGCATTACAGTTAATGGTGTTGAATCACAGAGAAACACTTCCTGTTTGCAGCTCATTAGAGCCCTGCTCTCTGCAAAGCACACACAAAAATAAAATACGTTTTTGAGGCACAGCACAAAGGAGAGAGAAAGCGATCGACGGCTATGTTAGCTTCAAGCGCATTTCTCTAGTAGAAGCCGATTTATTTTTCTACACTCTGAAGGATGCAACCATTCATGAACACCAAACATGCAATGAACAGTCTGTTGGGGTATCAGTTTATCCTGCCTCCCATTTGCATGCAATAGATCAATACCTGACCCCAAGTACTGGCCAAAGAGTTGGATCCAACTCTCATGGGAAATTAGAAATTGGTTGAGCATGGAGTGTTGGGGTGGGGGGTGGAAGGGGGAGCTTTGGTTTCAGTTTGACTATCTGCCAGATGAAAAGAGTTTTTCAGCTTGGCTGGTAGCGTATAAAGACAACTGCCAGGGACAGGATGATGTGAACATGCTGAGGTGATGTGTAGTAAGGTTTTTTTTCTCTGATGGAGCGGTGAAAACACCACGCTTACGTGGTTTTGATGGGAAACGAGATGTGTGACAGTATGAGATTATAGAAGTGGCCTGTACAGAATGGTGACATTAGTGAGCACAGTAAGTTTCAGTCACATGAGCAGATAAAACTGAAAGCACAACCCAAATGAATGTTGTATCAGTCCATTAAATTATCAGAACCCAGTTTGGGTTAGGGTGAATCCTACCAACACCTTTATGCTCACCTCGCAAGTGTTCATAGTTTCTGGGGGACAATACTCTGCCACTCCATTTTCAGGCAACAACATAAGGGCTGGCTGACCTATTGACTTCAATTTATGCCTCTTAGGTGCAACCTCTTAATCTATCATCTCACAATCCTTGACACAAACTCTTAAAAGCAAATCTACATCAAGGACAAAAAACGACACTAAGACAAACTGCTAATAAGATTAGATGAGCTACTGTAAGCAGGATTTAACCCAAACCGTTGAAAAAAGCCAAATGCCTCCCATTTTGCTCTCAAATCAGACACACAACTTAATCAACATCACCCATGAGCATGTACACCCTCCTTCCACTGCAGCCTCACACCGTTAGTATGCTTTCACGTCACAAGCCATCCCGCTCCGTCTCACATCCCCGACTGGCAACCATTCCACTTTTTTTTAAAGAAGATAATAAAAACACAACAGAGCATCTCTGCTTACCCATCTGTGCCTGTGTCGATTGTCTCTCAGAGGTTCATGATGGATGAGAGCCCTGCTGATCTGAGTCAAGCCTTTTCGTTTTGTGGCAGATGCCGCTGTGTCATCGCATCGGTGCGGCTACCGGAGAGTCACTGCTAGTCAGGGCCGAGGTCGGTGCTTCAGCCCCGGCTACTCCGCAGACATCTCTCCCCCCGGTTTCCTCCTCTCTGGTTTTATCCAGTGGGTCAGACACACCGCTTAAAACGTCCCAAAACAAGACGTTAGGTCCGTGTGTGTGTGTGTGTGTGTGGGTGGGACGGGGGGTTCTTTCGGCTCAGCCTCTTCTCTTGTCTCTCTGATGTTTATGCCGCAAAAGACCGAATTGACCCGCTAAATTCACACTGATGGGAAAAAAACAAACAATAAAACAAAAAGAAAGAAAAGTAGCGGAACAGCGACCGTTCTGGCGCAATAAGAGCGTTAAAAGGATGGAGATGGGAAGAGACACAGGGGTGACAGTGGGGGGGTGATCGCCGCTGTCTGCCGTCCTATTTGCTGTTTTCTGTCGTGTTTACGACCCACAGTCGCCTCCCCCTCCTCCGTTTTTCTATCTTCGTCCGCGAAGCGTCTTCCTCTTTTCCTTGCGGCGATCTGCTCTTCTTCTTTGCGCCTTATTGGTTTAGATGAAAATACGAAAGCGCAACTACCCTTTCTTGAACGTCCTTTTTTATCGTCCCTCTCTAGATACAGCAATCTGCAGGGAGGAGGAGACCAGTGTGTGTGCGTGTGTGTGGATGTGGGGGGGGAGCGAGAAAGAAAACGAGGGGAAGGAGGAGCCCCGCAAGGAGAGAGCTCCTCCCAGTTATGCTGCTTATCAGCGGGACCAGTGGATAGCAAGGCTGGAGATAATACAGGAGCTGGGAAATTAGAAAGGGAAAGTGGGATTGGGAACGATTACAAAGATAAATTCTTCGAGAAGTCTCCTATTTGGCGGACTGCTTGTATCGAAATGCGCAATTTCTCTACAGGCGCAGAGGAAGCAGTGTTTAAAAGCCATCCAGAGATCACAGTAAGGCTGTGTTTAGTGCTCGCCACATGAACAGGGTGTATAGCCTAAGCGACAACGATGCCATTTGTAGACACTCACTGACCAACTTAATGTGGCCTGAGGAAGAGTAATCGCTGGATCAGAGCGAATCCACTGCTGCCCACTCCGCGTGATGAATCCACCTGTTTTATCACGCGCGTATTCTTACGTGTGAAATTATTGATCTGTGATTCAGAACCATCTCTGGGGGGAAAAAACTGCTTAAACAAATCACATTCTGCTCCACTTTACAGTTGATTGTGATTAGAGAATTATAGTCTATTCTTTACATTGTTGTATCAGGTCATGGAGTCTCTTTTTGTATAATTTTAACACCTTAATTATTTCCTACCAAGGGGATTTGGGCATTTTTGTCCTGATGCGTGACTGTGTTTCTACCAGTCTTATGCTGTGAGACAAATGGCCTAACGTGAGCTGTAAAATACTTCGGTATTCAAAGTTCATAACCAACTCAGCGACTGCAAGATAACATGAGCCCATTTCAGTGGCCCAGGGCTGGAGAGGAATCACTTTTCAGAGTTTTATATTTCAGACCAGACTCTTTATGATGTGGAATAAACCGGATAAATAAAGTATATGCACTTTCAGTCCTGCAGATTTTATTCTGAATCTAGACATAAATGCTCTAATCTGTATGAAGGCATAGGATTATGAAAAATATTGGCTAAAGAATTGAATCTCCATGCTTTCATAAGACCCATTACTTACAGTAGTTGCAAAAACTAAACACACAGAGCAATATGAGGCTGTTGCACTCACACATCTCAAGAGACCAAAATGAAGAACAAAATCTATCTTACAATGGGAGCAACTTATCTGCAACCTTTACTGGACTAAGTGCTACAGATAATGGATGGATGGAGGCAATTTATGCTTCACACAAACTTCTCTCTCTCCTGTTAGTCTCCATTTTAACAAAAGTTTTTCAGTCATTTTTTTAAAAAAAAAGTTCCCAGTGGTTTTATTTGCAAGTCGAGCCTACTGAAAATTTTAATGACACCTTGTTGAAGTAATGTTTGTAGTGATTAGCATCATAAATAAATATTATTATGACACTAATCAAAATGATTAATGAAAGTTTTATTGGGAGCACCACCTCTTATTTTCTAGCCATTTATGTTTTAGGATATGATCTCATATATGGAGATAAATAATAATTATTGAATAAATAATTAATTCCTTTAATCACATAGTCTTAGAGTCTAGTTTGTGAATTTTCCTTTAAATTTACCTAAATCATGACCTAAGCAAATCAAAATATACATTAGAATGTCAATATTTATTTTACTAATCTAAGGTCTACATGGGATAAAATATCAATAGCAAAATAAAAGAAGAATGGTTAGTGTGGTGGTTAGTGCTGCAGCCTCATAATGAAAAGGTTGCTCGTTTGAACCTCAGCTTGGGCAGTGGGTTTTCTGTTTGGAGTTTACATGTTCTCCCTGTGCTAGCATGGGTTCTCTCTGGGTACTCCTCTTCCTCCCATCATCCAAAAACAAGCATGTTAGGTTGCTTGGTAATTCTAAAATTGTCCTTAGATTGGCGACTGGCGATCGCTCTGGGAAGTAGCCTGCCTCTCGCCCGCTGACTGCTGGATAGGCTCCAGCTACCCACAACAACAAAGTAAACTAAAATTGTGTAAATATAATGATCAACCTAAATTTAGCTTATAAAGAAATGTAAAACTGAAGGAGTAATAAAACATAAATTAATTAAGCTGTGGTGTTCATGTGGTGTTTAAAACAACTGAAGTTGGGATTTCAAAATCCAACACAGTTCACTTTGATAGTTGTTTTAAAGAAAAGACTTGGTGTCATTTCTAGGAAAAGGGTGTAATGGAAATCTTCATGTCTTAACTTAATTACCTCACTCATAATGATATCTGGCTGAAAGGTCTGACCATCATGTTCCTAAGCTAATGTCATTCTGACCTTAGTAAGCCATCTGTCTGAGTTGTGTCCTTCTAATCATGGAGAATGTTTAGATGTGAAATAGTCTCTATCTGTTTATAACAGAAAAATCTCTCTGCATTCGGACACACACAACCAGTCTTTAAACGAAGGTGTCTCCAAGTGACTGGTGAGAATTACTTTGAACTTCTGTGTGACAACAGATATCTGGAATGATTCTCCCCGGGTTATAACCTTGTATCTTGTCTGTTTATCTTTCATGTATTGTCTCACTCCATGTTTTAATGTTTAACTTTGTTCAAATCCTTTTATTCTTCATTTAATAAATGTATACTCTTCTCAATCAAGAAAAAAGTCTCCTCGTCCGTGACAGGAAAACGGTCTCAACAAGGGGTTTAGCTACAATGGCAGACAACTATATTCATTCCACTTTAAGTGAGGGAATTTTAGGTTAACAGAATATTCTGGATCACTTGGACCCACTTACAACCCGGTAGGACTGGACCATAAGATGTGTCCCAATTGGGTTTATGCTCAGCTCCACTACTTCCTGAATTTAAGACAGCACCTTTGTCTCCTGACTTTCATTACTGGACAAACTGATTAATCCAGGTGTGTCTCACCTTTGCCGTTGCAGTTATTAAGGCTGGGCACACCTGGATTAATCAGCTCATTCAGTAATGAAAAACAGGAAAAAAGGAGCTGTCTTAAGTTCAGGAAGTAGTGGAGCTGTGCATAAAGCCCATTCAGTGTCTGCACACTTCAAAGTGTAGATTCGTTGGCTACATACGTCATATTGGTGCACCATGTACTGTCCCAATCAAAGGTTCCCTTTTAGCTACCTTAATCATTCTGCAAGCATCCAGAACACAGTAAGAGGGCAAAATCTATCTGTTTTTCATCTCCATACGTAGGTCTTTACTTTGAAGCATTTCTTGTAAACTAGGTAATCTGTCTAATTTCACAAATGGTAAGTTCATTTTGTAGTGTGCCGACTCTGAATTAGGAAATAGCTATTAACTATTTTATTTTAAAAATGGACGAGCCTCTGTGAGATCATCCATCGGTTTCTGAAGAACTGAAGCAAAACTAAGAAGCTTGTCAGCATCATAGGCTACATGTTATCACTACTAGAAAATACAAAAATTGGCAGATAACAGCAGTTAATAAGAGGGCTGTTGGGATGGATAATTTACATTTATCAAATTCAGAACTACCTGTAGTGAAAAGCTAACCAAGAAAATTTTGGAAAAACTAGGCAAACTGGCTAAAGGAAGTAGGTGGGCTAAAGCTAAGGCCGCTGTTAGCCGGCTAAAACCCATCGTTACCATGGCTACATTCTGCCTCCTTGCAGCTGGATATCCTAAACCTGTCAATATAAATGACACACAGCAGATTATGCCAAATGTCAAAATTAAATAACACCTAAATGGGAAAGTTACAGACTGGACTGATCCTATATCAAGAGGGGAGCGCAGGTTGGTGGTGAATCCTAGCAAGATCTGTGCATTTTTCCGTTTCTTGTCTGCTGTTGTCCATTCTCTTATCCCGATGCAGCTTGGATTGGTGATGTCATCTAATGACAATTGGTGAAAAAATACCAACTTGTATCTTCACAGGAGTGATTTAGAAAAACAAAGGAAAACCCTTTCATCCATATCAGATAATTTTTTACATCAGTTTTATCTCCCCTCTCCTTAGCAGGAACCCTACAGCCTTCTTAGACTCTGTAAACCACTTTTGTCTTGTGGTTTTCATCATCTCAACATCATAATGAATTTTCCTTGGAAAGTGCTCTATTTTCGCGTATGTCCTCTTTCTTTTTTCCAAATAACTATGTTGTTGTCTCATTTGTCTTCACTTCTGCAGTTTGGAATACACAGGCTGCAACAAAGTCTGAAGCTAATTAGAAGTTTGGATCTTTGGCAGAAGCTCAGGTTCATAATTAGCATATCACAGGTCGGTCTAGACTCTAGAGTATGCTAGTACTGAGCTCTTCCTCAATATATCACACATAAACATAAAAAAAAATGTGTAACACTGTTAAAACCTTAAAAGTGATGCATATAGGAAACATAGAGTAATCGTTCAGAAAGGATGAATAAATGCACACATAAACATAAAACACATATCTATAAAGTATTAAACAAAGGAATATTTGAAATATATCAACATATTCATAAAAATCTTGATAATTTGTAGTATTTGTTGATCTAGGAAGTGTGATTTAAATATTATTTGATCAAAAAGCAGAAGTGAATTAATAAAAATACATGGCTTACTGTTCTTTGGAAGTGAAGATTCTACAGATCTCATCTAGATCGTGTGCTGTATGAGGTTGTGAATAAAAACCTTGTTCACACTTTAAGAACATAAACCTTTTTTTAGGTTTCAGACTGATCCCCGGTTCAGCTTTATAGAGTCTCGATGTAGACCAATGAGAGATTTAAAGCAGAAGAAACCAGGCTAACCCAAAACATTAGCTGTTATCTTAATCTGGCTCAACTGACTGGCCTTGGATGGCTGGTTATCAAGTTCCCCTGGAATGCTGAGCAGACTGATGCTCTGCCCAACCCCCAACCTTTCCATATTCTTGGGCTTGTGGACCTTCCTGTATCATCAGCTCTCCCAAGGTCATCCCATACCATCATCACTCGGCAGAGACTGGAGAAATGAACTAAGAGAGGATCCTTACTTATGCAGACAGACACTCCCGAACACAATCAGACGCACCCTCCCCCCCACTCCCCCCTGACCTTTTTTTTGTTTGTTTTTTTAACCACTCACCTATTCTTTCCTTATCTTGTCTTCCTCTCAACTGTAAAAAGATGTGATGTAGATGTGGCTGCTGCCTCAGTCATTCATGTTTATCCTGTTTATGTCAACTGTGGGTTACTGTGAATGCATGCTGTTTGTTCACTCGCGGGTGGGGTTGTACTGGAAGAAAAATTTAATTGTACTGGGATGTCTTTTTATATACATAACGCTTGGTTCTTGTGTTCTTCAACGCACATCTAGAATGTAGTTAACCGAGTCTTTGTTATTTGTAAGGAATGTGAGGGAAAAGATGTGATCTTTTGAGTGTCCCTTATCTCCTCGCTGTGAAGAGTTGACACCTGAAAGTAGTAATTTGGTATAAACGTTAGGGAATCTGATTCAGTTTCCACTTAATTTAAAACTGGAGTTCAGATGGAGCATCATGGGATCAGATCCTGGATCAGATCCAACAGCTTGTTCAGCAAGAATGTCCCCTTATGAACACAAACATGGAGTAAATGAATAAGAATTGGTTCAATCACAATTTTGCAAACTTACAATCTTCCAGCTTGATAAATATTGTCTGGTCTTTATTTAAGTTAAGTAGATAAGTTGACATTAGTATGATTCCTGAAACAACTTCTGCTGGTTTTATTATTCCTTTAAGCTGCTCTCAGCAGTGAAGTTATGTTTTAATCCAACTAAATGTCCTCATCAAGAGACTTTCAGTGAACATTGTTGCACTTTGCAGACCACAACCCGAAAGAAATGTGTACAAAGTTATGCATTTAATTTTAAAATCCTATTATTTTTATGTCTTAACTTATTCTGAACGATTCATGCCTCTTTTATTTTGGAAAAGCCACCATTCTCCACCATTAAATGCTCCCCCATACATAAAAAAACACAAACTCTTCTGCCTGACTGATGATAAAGAAGGGGGTTTAGAAACTTCCCCGGCCGCTCACTACCTGTCAGGTAAGTTTTGCTGCAAACTTTGTGCATGTAAGTTGATAGAGAGAGAAAATGGCTCTTTGTGTTGGAGCTAATTGTTGAGTGTAATGACTTTTGTATTGCTGTGACACTTCAGGGCCACCATACCTGCAAATCATCATACATGATAGACAGATTGATAGGATGTGTTCGTTTGGATACTAATAATACTCTCTTTTGTAACTAAAAACAACCACACACACACACCAAATGACGAAATTAAAAGAACTTCATTAAAGGTAAAGCAAGACAGGACACCAAAAGAAAAATAAATTGCAGCTGTCCTGTCTTGACAGAACAAAAGCAGTTTTCTGTATCATTTTTAACAAGATCACCTTTTTATTTTAGCAACATGAAGTCAGTTAAAGAGATCATTCTTAGAAGTCTGCCTTATATGGGTCAGCTAAAGGACAAATCCTGGTCAAAACTGGTCCCTCACTGTAGAACTGTAAGCCAAATTAAAGCTAATCATACAATTATATAGCTCTAGAATTGTGTTTTCATGTCTGAACCTAAAAGGAGAACATTTATTCATTCAGGTGATTGTTTTTAAGACATCTTTGTAATCTGACAAACTGATTAGTTTCATCAGGCATCATGGAGAAGTATTTGAGCATCACTCATGTAGAAATGTGAGGTGATGAAAATGCAGCACTAAGATCTAAAAAGATAAGCACATAATTCTACTCATGAAGAGGAAGTTGGATATAGGTAATAATTAGCTAAAACTTCTGGGCCATGAGCAGGATTTTTAATGGACGAAATATTCTGCAGGTGAGTAAATGTTCAAATGCTACCACCTACAATGATCTCTGTTCCAGAACTGTCTGTAAATTAGACAAATATCTCAGCTTGTTTTAGAGTAAATCCAACTGGATACGAGGCCTCCAGATGTGCTACATCCGTCATCTCCGTTTTGGATCTGTAACCTCAAAGTGAGCATTTGTTCTCCCTGTGAACTATCAGCAGCCACTGCAGGAGGGTTTGGAAAGTCTCATCTCACAATGTCCCTCCCCTTTATCAAATATTAATAAGTCATCAGGAGTCCCCCCAGGGGACATGGGGGAAATGTTTAAACAACTTTGCCAACCTGACTTGATAAACATGACAGATCTGCCAGGATTAGCCTCCAAACCTGAAAGTGTCTGTGTGAGAAAACACAAGATTCCTTATCCCTGCTGTTGCTGACTCATTTTCTGATTTCTATTCTAATTTTATCCATAATTCATCTTATGTTTATCTGTCTCTTCTCCGCTGACTTTAATAACCTATTAAGCTGGTTTGCCTCGTCTAGAGGATCTGCAATGAAAAGCAGCTGATCATCAGATGACGCTTCTGAACAAGAATGCAAATAATGCTTTGTCATGTAATGACGTAAGGGCAAATTTTCGATTCAATAAACTCTTAATTATTATTAATAGGCAGCATGAGCAGGTATATATCAGTTGAACTTTATAGTCTTAAGGCTATGCCCCCTCTCAAATAAACACCCCAACAAATCTAATCTCAGGCTTCCTAAAATTTATTTCCCCTCCACACCAAGCTGTGCGAAACTGAGCGAAGCGGCTTTAAAAGTATGTGCACACTCTACTAGATATGTAATCAACGTCTGTCAGACATCCCTTACTGCAAGAACATAAAACCTTTTGTGAGGGAGCACAAAAGTATTGTGAAGGCATAAAAAAGAAAAACCAAATGAATCCTGCATGTCCCCTGGGGGCTTTGTAGCATCAGCCCCTGATGGTGTAATTGAATGTGGGACCCTGACAATAGGTGGCTGACTTAAATAGCACAGTTTTGAAGTTAATTAGTCAAGAGGAACAGAACAATATAAATAATTAAATGTAATTAATATAAATAATGAAAACAGAGTTGCATAATTTTGAATTTTCTTTCTAGAAATTAAAAAAAATCTTGTTCAATCACAGATTGTACAATGAAAGATTAAAAGATGGATTGTAAACATTCAGCTTTATTTGCCATCTGGACAAGAACCTGTCCTTCAGTAGCGAGGGAAAGGATTAATAGCGCACAGACTGTTAAGGTGTTGTGCAAACAACTGTGATTAGAAATACTGAAGCTTTATCTCACCTCATTGGGAGACTCTGTGGACATGGTATGGTTTGATCCATTTAAAAGTTATTGTTTCCTTTACATTATAGCATCAAGCCAGATTATTTTTATGTTCTATTATTTTCTTTTTAAAAAAAATCTAAATTCAGTTATAAGACCAAAGTTGAGGAGTCATGCTTTTCTTTTAGAGTGATGTGTGTGTGAGGTGCTTATATATATATATATAAG
>JBAMHX010000005.1:17749528-17762693 GCA_037177515.1 Pseudomugil tenellus
TCAAGAATGGTTTACCCTGCATTATCATTATTTGTAGACAAAAAGACAATGACTACAATCAACAGACTTTTGTTTAAGTTTATTTGGAAAAATAAGACTGAAAAAATTGGAAGGAAAACAATGGTTATGGACTATTCAGAGGGAGGTTTCAATGCCATTGATTTCACAACTCTCAACCAAGTGTTTAAAATGAACTGGATCAAACAATATCTGCGTGGTGAAAATACTCCTTGGTTTTTCATTCCGAACTTGTTATTTAACCGGTGTGGTGGCTTAAAGTTTTTGTTGGGCTGTGACTTCAGCTGTAACAAATTACCAGTAAAGCTGTAAATTTTCACAAGCAAGCACTAAACTCTTGGAAACTGGCCTTTAAACATAATTTTTCACCCCACAAATGCATTGTATGGAATAATCAATATGTTCTCTATAAAAAAAGTCCCTATTCATCAACATATTAAAATCCTTCACAATTTCTATCCATGCAATCTCTTTTTATCTAAGTTCATGAACATTCAGCCAAAGTGCTCTTTCTGTGGTTCTGAATTAGAATCGGTGGTTCATTTGTTTTTTAGGTGCCCCTTCATAATCACATTTTGGACTGATAGTGCAATCCTGTTGTTTACTTCCTTTAATCGCTTAATAGACATTAAAGAAGAAATGGTATTATTCCTGATGTGCAATACTAGACTGGCCCCATTAAATAGTGCGGTTAAGATCTTATGCTTACTTGGAAAAGGATATATTCACAAGTGCAGAATAACAGCTTCCAAACCAAAATTTATTAATTTCTGTGTTGATTTAAAGAATTTTATCAAAGCTCTAAGCAAAATGTAAAATAGCAGAGCTATCAAAACCTTGCAGCTTTTAAACAAGATTAACATTAGCTAGATGAGTTCTACCACCCCACAGCTGAGTATGTAATTTGAATGTTTTTTTTTGGTTTGTTTTGTTTATATATATATATATAATTTTATATAATTTTGCTTTTTCCTTATTTGTATTTCTTATGGTTAAACATAATTAACATATGTATTTTATTTTGCATTATATGTATGATACGTTCAATGTCACTTCTCTCACAAATGATGTTAAAATGAAATGTCATATTAACGTGTTCAAAGGTTTGTTATATGTAATGTGTTAAATGTTGAATAAAGTTTAAAAAAAAAAATATTGATTTGATTTCTTTGAGTTTTGCAGCTGCTCTGGTCCCATGGCTGAAACGACCTGCAGCTGAGCATGAGGCGGAGCCAGCTAATTGGACTGGACTACCACACGTCCTGGGGGGGAGAAAAGGGATTTTGCTTTTGTTAATTCATTAGTTTTTTGTGTATTCCCCTCTGTGTTTTGGGGTTGGGCTGATCTGCCACCCTTTTAAGTGTTACACCTTGTTTCATTCATTAGGTCCGTTTGTCATTTGTTAAGTCAGTCTGAGTTTAGTTGTTAATTCATTTGATTAACGTTCGGTTACTTTGACCTCTTTTATGCCTCCATTTTGACATTTTTTGTAGATAATTTTCGTGGGTTACAATAAAAACCCCTTTTTTCAAGAAAAGCTGTGTCTGCCTGGTTTTGCTCATGCTCGGTCCTTCACAGTCTTCCACCACAATGCGGTACAAACAACTTATTTACTTACATTGTCAACATTGAGTAAGTATTTTTAGTTTTGTAGCCTTCGATAGGTAGGGTGTTGCACAACCACTCCTTGAACCTTGGAAAGTGTCATGTCCCACAGTGACTTTACATGCAAGTTGATGGCATGCAGACTTTCCTTCAGGGAGGGCTTTGTATCCATAAAAAGAAACATCAAACCTCTCTGTTATCCTACGTCATCTGACTCTCTCAATCTCTAAGTTGGAGTAGAGTAAGAGTATCACTCCAAGCAATTTGTAATAAAAGCATGAACTAAAATCTTAATCATGGCGGGAAACAAACAGCTTGACTTTGGACAACTGTTTAAATTAAAAGAAGCTGGATTTAACATCCTCACTCATTTTTGCATCTAAGTGAGAGGAGGTAAAGGGAAAACAGATGAGGTCCAACAACAGAACTCTGGAGTACACCACAAGTAAGAGGCAAAGTGGAAGATTCAGCAATTCCAGTATGAACAGAAAAAGTTCTGTCTGTCACATAAGACCTAAGCAACTGCAAGGCACATCCCTGAATCCCACCCAGTTCTCCAAATGAGACTGGACCATCTGGTGGTCCACAGTGTCGATGTGCTGCTGTTAAATCCAGCTAAACCAAAGTGACGAAGTGTCCAGAATCTGTTGCTAGGAGCACATTAATAAATCTCTCAAAATGTAATCAGTTCATCTCTTTAATATATATGTCTATGATATCCATATCTATATTGAACACGTTTACAACATGTGGTAATTAAAGACATGGACACCAACGCATGCGCAACACCACTCTACAATGAAAGGTCCACATTAATAATGAAATAACAAGGTTAATTCCTGGACATGAAGACAGACGGTCCCACCACTGTTCCAGACTAAGCTTCTCTTGGAGCATGAACTGACCTGATCAAAGTTTTCTTGCTAGGTTCTTGCTACTCTGCTCTTTCAGACTCCAGTCTTATAATTTCAAAATTAACTTATTTGCAGAGCAGTGTCATATTTCTTTTAGTACAATGTCACACTTTTAATTTGGTGTATAAATGTGCACAAATATAGACTTTATTTTGTTATGGATCCATTTATATTATATAATTCACATTTATAACATCTTATTTTGTTGTGGTGATGTTTCGTGTTAATTTACGTGTATAGGAAAACATTTATGGACATGTATATATCGGGCAACTTGGGAGAGTGCAGTAAATTCTCAAATTTGTAGTGAATGGGAAAAAAAACTGTAACATCATACAGAATTTACAAGGACTGAATTTTGCGGTTTGCATTAACTCCTGCAGGAAATATCTAATCACCTGTGATAAGCAGCAGAAAGACACAAATACTATGTGTAATCAAGAAATTATTTGCAACTCCCCATAAAATGATTAGTCAGTCAGAGAAACAGAGACCGAAACAGATTAAAAACAACAGAAAATCCAGACATTTAGGGATGTTTCAAGACACGTTTTAGTTCAGGAACAGCTTCTTTGTCTAATCGGAATCATTTTACCAACCGATCACATTATCAGAATATACTTTAGCTCTCAGTGGATCATTCACCTTAGCAACACATTTACTCTGGGTGTTTTAGAATATTTATTAATCTGAGGTACTCGCAGTTAAATAATGGACAAAATATAAATACATTTTCTGAAAGCAGAACTAGTAGGGAGCAAACTAACAAACAAACAAAAAAAAGTGACCATGGGGGTTGTGTAGTCACAATATGAATACTTGCTTCACCTGAGTAGGTCAATTTCATTGTAGTTAAATTTGACCCGGTAGTCTCCAAGCCTCCTGGTGCTGCTCTGTCCAGCTATCTGCCCTGCTTGTCTTACACGGGCTGAATCCACACCTAACGAAGAGGAAACATGTTTGAGACACAGAGGAGGAGATGGTGAGGATATTGTTATAGGAAATGTCCGATATTACTTTCACTCTTTGCTTTGAGTGATTTGGATCACATTACCATGTTAAATGTCACATTAACATGTCAAAATGCCTTTAATCTGGTATTATTTGTGTCTGGGAACAACCAGTCCTAAATGATTACTCAGTATCTGATCTGTTTCTCGTATCGGAACATGGTTCCTATCTGTTAGTGACAGAGCCTTGACTGCCTTCTGCGACGCACACAATCAGAGCCTTTAAACGAAGATGCCCCCAAGTGACTCAGAGTTTGCACCAGACTCCTGTTCTGACAGATCTTTGGACCAAGTTCTCCGGGATTGCAATTCTCTATTTGTCTGTATTTTTCTTATGTTTGTCATATTCTTTTGATTGTTTTATTGCTTGTTCAACAAAATATGGTAATCATTTTCACTTCAGAACCAGACTCCCCATCTTTGGTAATCTAAAATTTCAATAACATATAGGAGAAGAGTTTTAGGAGAGCCAGAGGGGAAGAACGACATTCTGTAATGGGAATAGAGCAATAAATAGATGCACGGAGGTGGGGAGGTGGAGAAGGAAGATGGAAATGTGTTTTCGAGGAGGATGAAAATGCAAAGAAAGGTGACCTTGGCATAGGTCAGTTTTTGCTTATGAATCACTCAGACAAGGAGCTGAACAATAGAATAATCATATAACTACCTGGAAGCCAAGAAAAGGAGTGAGAGATGGGGGACGGACAAAAAGCTTGTCTTCTTCAGAGGTGTGAAATTAACCATTTTTGCACTTAATAACCCACAACATTCATGGATTTCTCTTACAACTACTTTTAAAATATTTATTTTCTGTTAAATGCTTGTTGCTGGACCGGTGGATAGTCTCACCTCTGAAGCATAGTTGGAACTATCAGCTACATATCTCACACAAAACATGAGGTCTGTCTGTAATCAGCAGCAGGAATAAATGAGCTGGAATTCGCTGTCAAACAAGGATGATCCTTTTGCAACAAACTTAAGAGGAGTAAGGAATTAGTAGGCTCAATGTAGTCATAAATATGTTGCAGCTACAAATGAATGATTGCCAATAATTTCAGTTTATATTTGTAAATAAAGTTAATAGATACAGAGAAACAGATTTGGAGAAAAAAAGCACAAAACTCAACAAATTTTGTCCCCTTTCTTTATGTGTCTTTCTGATTAAATTATTTGATTAGTCCACATTCAGTCAGGCAGTTTCCTGTCTTTCCTCACCGTGCTCTATTAAAGACGGATCGGGTTGCGACTGTGTCCTAAGCTAAACATGATAAACAGTCTGAGATGAGGTGCTCTCTCTCTCTCTCTGTGTAACACAGAACACCGACACAATACATCCGAGTCAACTACTGAGTGTCTATTTCATTATGAAACATATATTAGAGGCAATTTCAGGGACGTAATTTAGATTTACTTCGCAGCCGCATCATCTCATTGGACACCTATAGACATATGTGCGGGTCTCACCCAGAGCAGCCAGCCTCTGCAGCTCTTCCTCGTTGTCAGTACTGTGTGGTCGTCCAATTTGAAGAACCTGGTTCTGGCCATCACTGCTGGACTTGCAAAGCAGGACTCGGTTGGTACCTACAGCCACAACAAAAGCAAGCAGGGTGCCCATCAGCACATTTATGAACGTGCTGAGGAGGAATACAAGTCATCATTATGATCTTAAAAGTCATGTTGGGTTGATGGAGCGATTTAGAAGACACCGTTATCAAACCAAGTTGACTGAGTTCTACCTTTTCTGCCTCAGACTGAGGTCATTTGAACTGAACTTCTGCTTTAAAAACTTCCAAACTTAATGGTGTTGATTCAAGCTATTCTCAAAAGTGGAGTAGGAGAAGAAAGGATGTGATTAATATCTGTTAAATTTTAAGCTGTTGTTGATGAGTAATGCTCACCGACACAGCTGACCTGGGTGCCATCATTCATAGTATCAGTTGTTAAAAACAAACATGCTAAAATGGTTAACTGACCCGACAATTGAAATAGTTTCACAGTGTAAAGGCTGATTCTGTTAGTAAAGAATCCCTGTGGTCTTTATTTAGCTATAAAAGTGGATATTATTTCTATAGACCTCAACACAGCACTTAGAAGCTAACTAACTGGTTATAAGTAACCAGTTAACACACAGCTTGGTATTGCAAGGAAAATTAACTAAATCCTAAAAAAACATCTAACAGGACAATGAATCAATCAAGAATCTGCTACTTCTATTACTGATTACGCAGCAAAACAAGATCAATGAATAATTAACTTTTAGAATTACACTTCTGGTCCACTGGGCAAAACCTTCATGCAGTTTCAGACCAATCCCACCTAAGTGTATGATCCGGAAGCGCCTGAAGCTGCATGTGTGCTGATCTCATTAGCAGACACGGCCATTCAATCAGACACATCACTGCATGTTAAGTAGGACCAAAGGTCAACCATGACAAGCCCAATTGGTTTTAAGTTTAACACATTTCTCTTGTTTCTGCAGGTCTTTCTGGATAAACGTTGCAGTGCATATTGATCTGTCTTTCCTGTCCTCTCCACCCCCATCCAGCCAGGTTCTCATGGGAGGTTTTGGCTTCCCGTTAAAAGGGAGTTTTCCTTCCCACTGTCGCCTCATTACATGCTCAGTTTGGGAGATTGGATTAAAGTCAAGATTCGATGCAAACTGTTGGTTTCCCTTACATAGGCTATTTATTTGGAATTGGATCAATTTGATCTCTGTGAAGCACCCTGAGACAACACTGTCGTGAAATGGCGCCACACAAATAAAGCTGAATCAAACTGAATATGCAAAACTAACAGTGGTGTAATCTACTTCTAATGCCGAATGTTAATGTACCCCACTTCACAAACACATTCTTACGCCTGGCTAAAAAATAATATTCCACAATAAAAAACAACTGTAAGAGCTTTAATGAGCTCAGTTACTCATGTACTTTCCTAGGACTGTAGGCTGTTGAACTTCGATTCTAATATAAAGCATTTCTAATTATTATTACTTCCCGTTTTTTTTTTTAAAGGAAAAAAATGAGCCATTTTCTTGCTGCTGAGTCAAAGATGTAAGCAAAAACAGCACAAGCATCCAAGATAATGCATAGAAAAGAGTTATACAATCTTTGGTATTAGCTTTGATAATTTGCTAAGTGAAAGTATCCTAAGAAGTTATGGTGGTTCCTCGAGGCTGATTCACTTCCCAGTGTCGCCCAATGAAATTTCTCACAGCTAAAGATCTAAAACGGCCTACAGGGCTGAGCATAACAGTAACAAGGACAGACAGCTCAGTTGTACTCTGCAGCTGAATGAATGTATGTAAATCTTCTCACACAAGAGCTAAGAAAAAAAATGTTCTCAAACTTCAAGCTGATGTGTGCAGGAGTTTGATTTTCAACAAGGATTTTAATATAAAGACAAAAATGATCCATGATATTATGGGTATGAGTTGTGACCTGTTAAAACTATCAAACTTTTGAACTTTTTTTGTCAATAGAAACAAGGCCTACGGTTTAGGAAGTGACAGATAGAGGTATACCCCCGAACGCCCCCAATCCTCATATCCCCCAATCCTCGAATAGACACAATACAATAATATAAAGATGCACATGTTCAGTCACAAAGCTCCACCTGGTGTGGAAACTTTTGAACCAGTCTGGTATGACGTCAGGACAGGGTGCATGAGGTCATGACCTTTTATTGTGTGAATGCTGACTGAAAAAGCTCCACCTCTCTCTTTCCATCTATATATCTATTCATCCATTCATTTATTACTCTCTTTCTATTTATCTATCCATCCATCCATCTACCACTCCATTTATTTATCCATCCATCCATCCATCCATCCATCTCTTTCAAGAGGACAAATCCACTCGCTTCAGGTACATTTACTGTCCTCTTTCTAGTGCAGCAGCAGGTTTTATTCCACACACACACTTATTATCTGCACTTTCACAGCCAGTGAAAAGGAGGAGAGGTGGCAGACAGTCCAGATAGGACAGACTAACTGGGTGCAAAAATATGTAGAAAGTGTGACTCCTCATATTCTGGGATGGATTTTGGACCTGTGGGGATCTGAAGCCCCTCAAATGATTCCTAGAGAGAGTGTTCAACACATTTAATAAGATGAGGCGAAGACGAGGGATGCTAGGTTTTTAAATCAAACATGTGAAAGCTACACTCAGCTGCGAAGCCACGTCTTCAAATACAAGTTTTCCATAAGTGATTGCAATTCTGAGACCACACGGGTTGGAAAAAGAAAATTACAACTACTGAATTGCAATGATAAAGTTAATAAAGAAGGTTTTAGTAACTGGAGTCGCTCTGAATTTTCAGACTTTAGATAATGTGTTGATATAAATAGAACCTACAAAAGATTATTGGGTCTATTTTATTTTGTTTTATTTAACGTGACTCAAAAATTCATACGACTGCATATTCAGCTTTTTCAGCTGGATCTGATAGACATGACGTTCTCTGCAATACAAGAGTGTTTCCGTCTTCACCTCTCTTTGAGAGAATTAAAAAAACATTGCTGAGTTTCAGGTGGTTGAAGCCACATTTGTTCGATATGCGTGCTCTGCTGGTTTGAGTGCATTAGTCTGCATGCATGAGGTGTAAACAAGATAAATATCATCAGACTGTTTCGTTTCTAATAAAAAGACACATTATTAACTTGTTCTAGTGGAAATGCAGCCTTCAGGCTTCAGCAGTATAAGGTTGCATCTTGTAGTTGGCAAGTTAAGCAGATCATATCAATTTGTTAGAATACATAGCAGTTCATTTATTGATGTCATGTGATATTCCTCCATTTAAAACTATTTCTGCATGAACACTGAACAAAAGCTGGAATTTAAAAGCACAACCCACAAATCAAAGTGTAATTGCAATATTGGTTGAAATGAGATGTTTTCCCCTTATCATTCAGGCCTACTTCACACACAAAAACTTATTTATTACCCTTTCAAGCTTAAAATAATCCTTAATTAAGCCTTTAAAACAAGAAAAAGCATCTTTCTAGAAAAAACAAAAATGGCCAAACTGAGATTCTGTTTTGAGCTTTTAGCCTTTAAAGAAAGTAAAAGCTTCAGTGGCTGAGAATAAAATCAGGTGTTCTTTTTATTGCTTTTGTCATTCAGATGGTTGGATAGAGTAAAACAACTCGCCCCGCACCCAGCCAACAAGTGGCATTTAATTCATTTTAAGTTAGCAATAAAGCTGCATGAAATATAATCAGAATCAAATTACTATCACACCACTTCAAGAAAAACCTCTAAACATGAAATGGATGTAGCAGACGTGTCAAATCCAGAAGCCATCCTACCTGTACATGTAGAACAGGTGTTTTTACTAACAGGCTTGTTTATCTGGCAGATGAACTTTTGCTCGCTAAATTCAGCTGGTTTGGTGACTGGTCTGGACTGAACAGCTGCCAGACTGGATTTTTATTTTCTGGACCAGCATTGACACATCTGACGCAGTCATCAAATGCACTTTTTCTCGGATTTTGTGCGCTATTATATAAATCGGTCGATGGTAAATCAAAGGTTTTATTGAGATGGTTATTTTCTGTGTGTTTACGAGAGGTGAAGTGTAAATCAGGGCTGTTTTTCACTCTGTGGCTGATCCAACATGAAGGAGTAACCAAACACCAAATCTGTGCCAAGTCTGACATCTACTGGTGCAAAACGGATTTTGAACCACTGAAGTCTTGCAGTTTTTGTTCTTTTCTTAGAGGGGGGGGAGTACACCCTAGCCAGTTCATAACAAGGCCAAGACAAAGAGACAAACAGGTACTCACGCTCATACTGACTCCTATAGAGAACCACAAGAAAAGCCACACATCGATGAGGAGAAAACATAAATGACACACAAAAAGTCACTGTGAACCTCCTCCAGCCAAGGTTCAAAACAGCAGCCTTCTTACTGTGAGGCTTCACAGTGACACTGGTGCGTTGCAAACCACCACACCAGTATACAGCCCGTCATTGAATGGTAATCTGCACATGTTGCGGTGTACTGCTTTCGTTACTTACAATGAATAACAATGACACGACAACTATGACTAAAAAATGTGAACTCCGCTATCAGCATATTTGAAGCATGCGTTATCATATTTACATACCAACATTTGCAACATAGAGCTTGTTGCTAAGAATCAGTGCCACCACTGCTGTAGTGCCTCCAGAAACCTCCTGTTCCAACTCTTTCAGTCGCTCCTGCATCTTCTGGTTCTGAGAAGAGAGCTGGTGGAATGGCATATTCTACCCAGTCAGGAAAGGAGGGAAAAAGAAGGAAAATGGAAAGAGTAATGATTACGAAGCGGGAAGAGGATAAAGGAAAGAAAGGCGAGATGGTAAGAAGGGTGAATGTGTGTGTACCTCATTGTGTGGCAGGAGGTAGTTGGAAAGGTGCGCTTTCTCAGCCAGAGCGTCATCTATTGTCTCGAAGTAGCTCTTTTCCACCACATCAAAGGCCTGCAGTAGCAATCACATGCATATTACTTAGGGACTTTGAAATATGCGTTTACCACATTACAATCATGTCAAGTGTTTGCTGCTAAACTGATAAACTACAAAAATGTAGTAAAATAGACTCCCGTTCACAGGTTTTCAAAATCCTAGAGGCAACCCTGCGTATTTATGGTAAACTGAATTTTCTTGTGGATTTGCAATCACATACTACATTATAAGATTACCGTCAGCTAAGGTCAGTGTTTTATTCATGAGCCTTAGGTTAATAGGAATTTTAGCAGTAATTACTACCAGAGAATTATTACAATATCCGAATATTTTATTCCACCTAGTATAAACAGTCCTAATAAGAATATTCTGTTCTGACACATCAGGGGTGCAGATGGTAATAAAAGTGGCTGCTTGTGCTTGAATTAAAACCTCAGTCATTCAAGCGTGCAATGATCATTTGGCAGTTTTAATGGCTCCAAAGTAAGATCAGCCATTACCAGACACTTTAAAGTATAACTTTCTTTTAATACACCTCCTTCCTGTAAAACTAAAATGAAACATGCAAGACAATCTTCAATACAATTTCACATGAATCACGATGACGTTAACTCAGCTGCTGTATTATTAACAGGCAGGATGTTCATGTTAATCTTAAAAAGGTGTAATTTAATACAACAACCAATAAATCAGAACTGAAGGGGAACAGTTGTGTAATAGCATGTCAAGGAAGAGAAAAAAAGAAAAATAACAGATAAATATGTTGCTTTTTTTATACGAGTATTAAGTCATCTAACAATAAGACACATTCTGCCAGAGATAGAAACACAAACCTGTGTGAGAATCCGACGGACATCGTTGTCTGTGTGACTGGAGTTTAGTTGTCCAAGCAGAAGTTCAGCTGTCAAGCACTGGGCAGCGAAGCTGGCCACTCTGCTGCCATCATAACCATTAAAAACCCCATACAGGAAACAGCCATCTTCTCCTCTGATTGGTTGAGAAAATTAACAAAAAAATAAAATAAAATAAATAAATAAATAAATAGATAAAAAAAAAAACAACACAAGACACAAGACTTTCAAAGATTAAAAACAAAAAAATTGACACAAGAACATGAAGCTGCATGGAAACTAAATTGAAATAAGCTGTGTTGAGGTGATATAAGAGGACAGGTGTTTTGTTAAACACATTTCTAACCAGCAAGATCATCATTCCTAGTAGATTTGAAAACAGACTATTTCAAAAGTGGTTGCCATCTATAATATATTAATAACAGGTAAAAGAAAAGAAGACTTCACTTTGATGATGGATTGATTAAAAGATTAATTTATTCTTCAGCATAATCATGTCTATTACCCCAAATTATGTAGTTATAATCTGAAATAGTCACATATTAAGCAGTTATTACTTTACACTTGATAGCTCCCCTTTTCTTTCCCAATGTCTTTACTTCTTCCCCTGGTTTTATTTACCTCAACATGAGATGTCCATCCTCCATGAGGTGGCCCTGAGTGCCTTTGCCATCAGGACCATACACACAGTTGGGGGCTTTACCAACTCCACACATTTGACACAGGGGCAGGTCATCTGTCCAGCTCTGATGCTGCTAAAGTAAAAATAAAGAGTTATAGAATATAGAATAAAGAGTTAAATAGAGTTGTCTTCATTCCTCTATAGTTAAAACTATCTTTACATATAATCTGCCGGATTATTAAGGGGAATGTTTTTATCTGAAACACTTCATCTTCCCATTTCACAATAGCATGTCACACGTCCACAACAGACCTTATCTATGCAACAGACTAAGGGGCAGTGTATTTAAACTACTCAGCTAATTCCTACTATAAAGCTAGACAAAACAACATTTTCAAACACGAAAAGTAACCTCTCCGAATTCTGATGAGATCTGCTGCGTTTTGTGTGCAAACATAACCAAACAAAACAAAAAAAAAAAAACGGAAAAAAATATTATTCCTAAGTGTTGTAGTTAGCTGTTAGCAAAGCACCTAATAAGCTCAAGTAAAGGAGCTAGCAATGGTATCAATGAATGGCCAGAATCAACACTGAACGAATACAGAAAAGCAATACAACAACTCAGAAGGATATATGACGGCAAAGCAAACCTCAAGTTTGGACCAACACGAGCATGATGGGTCAGCAAGCGATTAAAACAGTAGTTTTCACTTACGCTCTGCATCATAGTCCTGCGCTGCGCCGCCATGTTGGACAGGGCTCGTTGCGTTTAAGATCCCAACGTCAAAATGACTAACTTCAACGATGAGAACACACGTTGTTTAATTTAGCATAATAAAACGTGACAAATAACAATGAAAAGATAGATAGGCTAATACCCGTTGCTGGTACATTGGCTGTTCACTATAACGAAGCTGACAGCTGAAAGAAAATAAATGTTAATTTAGCATATGTTTACATTAGGTTTCCAAAACAATCCACGATTATCCAAATGACACCATTAGCTTGGATATAAGTTTAATTATGTGTATATTATAAAAACTAATATTATTTTCTGTACTTTTTACCTTTATTTTTCCTGTTGCGTTTATTTATTTACATCGTTAGATAAATTTCCCACATCTGTGAAGGCAACAACATCGATAAAATGTTTGTTTTTTCTTCTTTTTTAAAATAAACAAAATACTTGAATGTGTAGCTTCGATACATGATTTAAAATATCTAAACTTCCGTAATTTATCTTGCAGTAATGGTAAAGAAATAAGCAAAAACATGTAAGGAGCACAACGACCAAACTTTATATATTTTCCGGCTTGGTGCTGCGTCGGTTTCCATCGCAACACTGCCACCTTATGGACTCCCTATGAACTACAGTCATAAGGTGTCCAAAACATTGACTGTATGAATTACAGGGTCCAAAGTCGGACCCCGCTGGCCGGCAGGTTTTCGTTGTATTACTGCTCCAACACACCTAGCTTACATTGAATGAATCTAACATCGTTCGTTGGATATTATATCCGAGGAAAGACTGGGGCCGACTAATATAATTCACCCAGTCCTTATGCGTTCTCCATGTCCTTGCACTCTTGTCCACTCACCAGACAATTTGACAAATTCCTGCGTTCATCTATCTATCTATCTATCTATCTATCTATCTATCTATCTATCTATCTATCTATCTATCTATCTATCTATCTAT
>JBAMHX010000005.1:17780063-17812380 GCA_037177515.1 Pseudomugil tenellus
GATGCAGGGTTGAAGTTGGGAATGATGTTGGGATTGATGCTGGGATTGATGTTTGGAATGATGTGGGAATTGATGCTGGAATTGATGCTGGGATGGATGTTGGGATTGATGCAGGGTTGAAGTTGGGAATGATGCTGGGATTGATGCTGGGATTGATGTTGGGATTGATGCTGGGTTGATGCTGGGGTTGATGCTGGGATTGATGTTGGGATTGATGCTGGGATTGATGTTGGGATTGATGTTTGGAATGATGTGGGGATTGATGCTGGAATTGATGCTGGGATGGATGTTGGGATTGATGCAGGGATTGATGTTGGGATTGATGCTGGGATTGATGCTGGGATTGATGCTGGGATTGATGTTGGGATTGATGCTGGGATTGATGCTGGGATTGATGTTGGGATTGATGCTGGGATTGATGTTGGGATTGATGCTGGGATTGATGCTGGGATTGATGTTGGGATTGAGGCAAATCACTTCTTACAATTTCTCCATTTCAAAGGAAATGACAGATTTCTTCTTGATTATGAATTATTTATTGCTCTGCTTTTTCTGCAGTCTTTATTTATTCTTTGTTTAGTTTCACTTTTTGTGCAGAGCATATTGCTTCAGAGAATGGTAAAATATTTATCTTCTACACTTAAACTTTCACAAGTGAGCCTCAGATGTATTTTTGAGAATAAATGTTTTATTGTTATTAATATTATTTTGAATGAGTGAACTAAACAAAGAGTTTGGATGACTTAAAACTTTCTTTCTCACCACCACTAAGGAGTGATGACTTTTTAGAACAGGTGAGGTTGATCAGCCAACCAGTGTAACCAGAGTACCAACCAGTGGTGTACACACATTTGATAAAATAATGATTTTTTTGGGTGGGATCTCAAGTAATTTTAAACTCCAAAAGGATATATAACACCACCAGTATGTCCTTTAACTGCCTCAATATCTCCTCCCAGTAGAATATGGCTGTAAAACTTTAAGGCTGCTCCTGGAAAACTTCAGAATGAAACTCAACTTCATCCTCTTATGGTTATGATAAAAATGGATCTGATTTACATAGCCCTTTTCCGCGCACTTTACAGTGAATCTATTATTTAGGAACACCTCATTGGTGATTATAAGTAACATGTGTACCCACAGCTGTCCAAAGGCAAGAATATTGCAGCCAATCCATGCCAAAGATGGGTAAAGTGTTGTGTCCAATGACACAGCAACAGATTAATTGGTGGAAGTGACTTTAAACCTGCCAACATTCACTTATTGGACAGCTTGCTTTGCCACCTGAGCCACTGCCACCCCACTATCTGCCATTTCCTTCTTTCGGTCACTTCCTAAATCTTGTGAAGCATGATTGATAATTGATATGTAAATAGAAAACTTTTCCTTTCAGCTCAGCTCTATCTTCATCACAACACAGCAGTGTCATGCCCACATTCCTGGTGACAAAGCCCTGCTCCATCTTTCGATCCACCTGACCATTAATCATAAATAAGATCTTAGAATAGATCCAAACAACTCTAGTCATTCTCTACACAGACTTACTAGACTTAGAGAAGCTGAATTTCATCCCGGCTGCTTTACTCTCAGCTTCGAAGCACCTGTGTGCGTTTCATATCTTGAGCTGAAATAGCCAAGAAAACCATGTCTTCTGCAAAAAGCTAAGCAGTAACCCTGAGGATTCCACACTAGAGACCTTCCTCTCCCAGACACCACCTTGAGATCCTGTCCATGAACATTTCAAACAAGATTGGTGACAAGGGCTAGGCCTGGTAGGGTCCATCATGCAGCATGAACACAAACATAGCTATAAGTGTAAACACAATTAGTACTATGGAACAACAGCTCCCCAGGTGTCCCTTGCTCTTCCTGCAACCCTCTCTAAAACCCCTGAGGAACATGATTGTAAGTCTTCTCCAAGCCCACAAAACATCCGTTAACCCTAGTTAATGAAAGTAAGAACCACTGCCTCATTCTTCCATTCACATGTGATGTCTTGGATGATTGTGTTATCTAAGAAAGCCCAAAAAATCTACCAGGGGTGAGGTTCATCCACCCCTGGTGCCATGCTATCATGGAACTTTGTTTGCTAGTAATGCAAATAGTATAATGGTGAACATGAACCATAAACCTGATTGTGAAACTGTAATAACTTTTTAACAAATCTGTAATTTTCTTTTTCCTTTCCCTATTTCTAACATGTGACAGTGTATATTGTATCTATGTCCTCTCTTCTCATCTCCAAATAGAAAAATGCAGATGACCATCCTCTGGGTGACCAGTTTAACTGTGAAATGAAGCTTTTGTGCATGCTCAGGATGAATAAAAGTGGTTACTCTAGTTGGTGTTATCCACGTGTTTTTGTAATAATGAATAAGAATTATATCAGTGTAATTACAATTAATTTGATTGAATTGGATTATAACAAATGAGATTAAACTGAATTGTAATTCATGATGTTGCTAATCAGTACAATCATGTCTTAGAATTTAGAGTGTGGTATTATTTTAAGAATAATGTTCTGTGTCATCTTAACATTGACTAAATTAGAAGTTTTGTGAAGTTAAATTTGTGATTTAAAGGGATTTATCTGATTTTCAATTGTACGTTAATCAGTCAAGTTATTATATTTTTTCTTTACAGTTTTATAGACTGATGCAGAGGCCATGGCTTTCTTAATAATATCCCCGAATGCAGAGTGTCGGGGATATTATGGTTTCATCACAACTGCCGCTGCATATCCTTCGTGTGAGCACAGCAACTCGAACATTTTTTCACAATTGGATTTTGATACTCAGCATACTTGTTTAGGTCCCCCAGAGGATGACTTGTATCAAATTTCACGATATTTGGATTCATTGTTTCGCCACCAGGTGGTGCTTTATGCATGACAAATCTAATTTTTGGTTATATCTCAGGAACTATTTGTCTCATTGACCTCAAATCGAGTGCAAATAAAAGGTAATGACCTCAAGATGCATCCTGTCCTGTCGTCATACACCAAGTTTCAACACCCGGTGGAACTTTGGGACTGAACATGTGCGGCTTTATATTATTCTATTGTGTCTATTCGAGGATTGGGGAATAGGAGGATTGGGGACGTTCAGGGATACACCCCTAGCTGTCACTTCCGAATGCATAGGCCTTGTTTGATTGTTTGAATGAGGTGAAAACTTTCTGATAATTTTTGTCTTTCAAAAGAAAGTTACTGTGCTTTGTAGCTCCAAAGAGTTTCTTCCTCATCTGTTTTACCTCTTCTTACAGTAAACTCTGTTGACGGATTGTATATGCTTATCAGCAGTGAGTTTATTTTCTCTTCACAGCCTTAAACAGGAAAGGGCCTCACCTTGGACCTTATAAACAGATGAACTAAATGCGTCACCTTACAAAGCTCATTAATTAAGTTGCAATTTATTCAGTCAAGATGTGTCTGCATCCATTGTGAAAAATGTCTGAAATGGAACCATTGCTGAGTGTGCTCAGTGTTTTTATTAGCAATGAAAATGGGTAGATTATAGGTCAAGGCTTAAGTCAGCCCCCACCATGCCTTCTGGTTAGGATTCATCCTTATATAACCCAATGAAAAAAAAATGCTCCCCTGGCTGTGGAACTGCCAGAAATATGTGTGTGTGTATGCCTGAACAATTTATTCACTGCAGCAAAGTCCTGGGATGTTAGATTCTCAGGATAGTTTCCAAATTGCAACCAGCCAATCCCTCATTGTGCAAGATCACTTTTTACATTGTCCTATACATTTTTGAAATAATTCAGGTTCCTTTGAAGGATTTGCCGTTTCCAAGCGCATGTGACCTTCACTACAATAAATGATAGTACTTGTTACATTTGATTATTGTCTGAAGCTCAAACCTCTGGAGTGTGGGCGATGATTTGTTTTTGTTTTCAGGGTTAGAGCTTTCAGATTGCAATCTATTTTAAAACAAATCTGTCCTTCTGTCCTCTCTTCAAATAAACATGTATACACAATAAAATATTTTTGGTAGGTTTGCATTATTCTTTATAGTAACTAACTCCAAACTATTATCAAAAAGCTTTAAAATGCTCAAATGAACATTTTTACCTAATTTTAAGTAAATTCATTTACCTAATACTAGGTAAATTTTTGTGGGGCTTGTAGTGTATCTTGTAGTGTCAGTCATAAAGACCTTGGAAGTAAATTCTTTAGCTGTTGGTTTTGTTCTTTATGGATTTAGATTCTTCAGACTCATCCCTCCAAAGTTAATTCATTTTAGAATCTGTGGAATTAAATGTTAAGGGTAAGGGAATAAGGACTGCTTGGTCTGAAATAATATTTGCCATCCAAATAAATGTCAAAACTAAATGTTTCTTAGCACATGACTAAACTGTAACAATCCAACAATGCTGTTGGTGATCAGAAAATCCCAAGCAGCATCCCCTTTGATGAAACTTCATCTTTAAATGAAACATTAAGTTGTTTCATGCAGCACTTACATTACATCCATGTGTGCAGTTACAACTGCAGCTAATTTGCTCAGCTACCCACTGCATGTGGCCTTCATGTCGTTCCCTGATTTATTTTTATACCCATCAGTATGCTGCTCAGTCATGTGGCTCATGTACAAATCGACTCTAAATGAAACATGTGATTGGTTCAACTTCATATTTCCACTTTTATCAATCGATTTTGTGTCAGATGTAAAAGACATAAACAACTCTGTAGGAGGTCACTTCACTGATTATCTCAAAACTCATGCTGTCTGGTTTTACTTCAATGACAGGCTAGTGGCAGAAAAAATCATTTCACTCTATCAGTGATTAAATACCTGCATTGTGAAAATGGAACTTGGCATAACCATTAAATTAGAATAATTTAAATGCTGCAGAGTAAAACAACACCTATGCTAGTTGCAGCTAATCAGGCCGCACATAACTGTTGACTCATGGACTGCTGAGGCTACCAAAATTGTGTCCACAAATGATAACCTTTGTTTTACTTTAACACCTAAAGTTCAATTCAATTTTATTTATATACCCCAGTATCACAACAAGTTGTCTGAGAGGGCTTCACATGCAGGTAATAATAGAGCAATAGTCGTAACTCAAAATACACACAATTGGTGTCTACACTAAACTAAAGAGACCCAGGACTTCCCTGTCCTTAAACCCTCCTTGTGGCTAGGGGATCCCGAGTCCATGGGTAGAGAGGTCAAAGTTGTAAATATCACCAAGCAATTTTCATGAGCATGACTGGAAATGTACAAATGTTTATACAAGTTAAAATTACAGCATCATCCTGAATGCTTCTAAATACAAATGATTGTGCATATTAATTACTTGTTTCCACACGTGGTCAAGCTCAAGACCTCACTCCATGCACAATCTATCCAAATGTTAACATTTACTGATCTTGCTTCATTTTCATTGTGCAATGTGGACACAGCATGCAAAACAAACAAAATAAATTTATAAGATTAACTCTCACTAACAATGTAAAAATAAATCAACAGTGGAAGAGCAGTGTTTTTTCTTCAGCAGTTCAGCCAACTCTCCACTCTAATGTGTGCGTTTATGACTTTTAGATGTTTGACATTCAGTGTGGGGAATGATCTGCACTGAATCAGAAGTTCATCAGTTCTGCTGCTGAGTGGAGCACTTCTCTGAGCTAATCTGAAATCTGAAAAGTGTGAACCAGAAGAAGGATTAGCTTCAAAACAACTACAACCACTGTTACCAAGAAAGGTAGGCTATTGTGTAAAATATAGAACAACATGTGAAACAATGACTTGGAATGAAACAAAATGATTTTACCCACAACAGAACACAGAATAAACAGGAATGTGATGTAACCAATTTAGCAACAGGTCAAGAACATGATTGGACAACAAGGGTACATTAGAGAGGCAGTGCCTATCAGATTGCACTGCATTACTACTTGGACTGAAGATCCCTAGTTTATGGGATTTAGAAACCATGGCATTCTGTTTTTATTTACATTTCTCAGTATGCATCTTAAAATAACTTTGGGATTGTAAGTAGGAAACTACATTTAGTCCAATAAGCAACACAAGTTGAATTTAGAAAGATTCATTAGCATTGTTAGCATTGTAAAAGCAGCATTTGATGACTGCATTGGGAATCTAATAACCACTATCTACAAAAAATGGAGCCATTACTGTCTGAGATATAGAATATTTGCCTACTCAGTTTAAAATTTAAACCACACATATATGCAGCATATGCACACAACACACATCAGTTTATTTATTTATTTGTGCATTTAAGTGAAAACCTCTGATCTGTATTCTCCCTCAGGCAGACAAAAACATTTAGGCACAAAACTGATTTAAACAGCCCATTTATGTGGGTGATGATTTGCTGCCCTGGCAGTAACCTAAATCTGTGCAGGATCAGAATTTAAGGAACTCTGCTCAAAGCGAAATGGGAATGTTACAACTGTGAGAAGAGATGCTCTTCTTAACACTGATCAAAGTAGAACCACAGGCAAAAGATGTCAACTCTGTAAAGGGCAGGTTAACTCGGCTTATAAATAAATAATTCATCATATAAGTTCATTCAATAAATAAATTCATATTTAATCTTTTTTATTTAAACACTTATTGCATAAAAGCTGCTATTATTCCATCTGTCACAGTATTTCGTCTTCCTCTCCTACACCATGCCTCATCACATAGATGAAGGACCAACTCCCTCAAGCTGAATCTTACACACACACACACACACACACTAATTATCACCTCCACAGTCAGCCCACATATGTCAAAAGAAGTGGGACATACAGAGCCCTTGACTACCATTCATAAACTCTTCTCTCTTTTCAAGCACTCATTCCTGCCTGACGTCCTCCATCCACAAATGTTTTAAGTGCAGATAGTTTCCTCCCCCACACACTGTGCTCCACACAAAACATCACTAGTCCACCTGTTGCTGTTACTATGGAGACATGTTGTTGCTCTGGTGACACCTTAGGGCAGGGCATTTGATGACAAGTCATGAAGACACATCATCCCAGTATATAAGCATGATGTAGAGTGAAATTCTCTATTAAACCTTCAATATTTAGTAGGGCTGCAACTAATGATTATTTTGGTAGTCGATTAGTCAGCAATTATATCGCCGACTAGTCAAACACCTCTGTATGTTTTGATCCTATTCTTTTCTACGCTTCAGTCTGATTTTCCGCCATCGTTTGTATCTCCTTTTTCATCGAAATGCATCTTCTAATTCTTCTTCTTTGGAATTTAATGGCGGTTGGCAACTAACAGAAAGTGCATTACTGCCACCTAATGTCCGCCCAAATAACACTGGTCATAAGAAAATTGCGGTAAATGTGCAAATTTAATACGATGCGTCGACTATAGAAATCAGCATTGACAAATGTTATTAGTCGACATTGTCGATTATGTCGACTAATCGTTGCAGCCCTAATGTTTAGATGTTTTCAAGCAACATAACATACTAGTGTACATGAGACAAATATCAGCATAAAAATAACAAATAGCATATGTGATGATCAATTGATCAAAAGACATATTTGACAGCTGCTATTTTAGTCTCACGTTTTCAGACTCATAAAAATGCCACATTGCATTCCATGAAAATGGGAATTTTCTTGAATTAATGACATGCACATATAATGGCATTACAAATATAATCGCTGTCACTGGGCATTTGACATAATAACTCATTAATCCTTTAATTTTGCAAGATACTCTTCCATTGGGTCTCCCATCAAAGTAGCTAAAGATTGCATATTTTAGAAGGATAGGAGTTTGGAAAATAAAAAGGTGGCAACACCTTATTTATGTAAATGACAGAAGAGTTCTGCCATCAAAGCATGTGATGAAATTGATTAACAAAGTATAGCACAATAACTAATAACTGATGATTCAATGCACTGCACAGCTATATTATGTCACAGATACATACAGGTATGTGTAGAGATTTCATGATGATTGTTCTTTTTTCTTTTCTTTTAAAAAAACATTCTGTTTTTTAAATCAACTGCATTTAGCATAAGCCATCAATGCACAAACTTCATAAGCAAAACATGCAACTTTTTTTCTGCTTATACAGTCTAAGATAAAATAAAAGAAGTGATAAACAGGATGCTTAACTCCATTAGCATTATCAATATGTATTTGTACTTTATTTCAACCTAGAAACCCCCATCTCATGACTGGTCACATCTGATCATTTCATGGTTCACTGAGTAAGCACATGACCAGCCCTCACATGTTATTTGGAGTTAAGGGTTTAAGACTGCAACATTTAACATCACTTTTACAAAATAAATAAATAAATAAATAAAAGTTGCTTTAAATTCAATTTCATGCATTATGTAAAAGTTTAATTTATTAGCAGTTGTCCAAAACTTTAGTGACAAAGGCCAGAAATGAACGCTGTATAAGCTTTTAATGGCTAAAGGCAACTCATTTCTTACTACAAATTGTTCGGTCCAGTCTAGTTTATAAAGGTATGTTTGTCTGTAATTCCCTCAGTTTCAGCAGCATGTCAATAAGATTTGCCGCTAAAATCAATATATTTACATTTATCTACATGTTTGTTTTGTAAAGAGATGCTAAAGAATGTGCAGAATTGGCTCTCACAAATCATTCAAAGAGCATATACAATGGACTTTAAATATCCTCTTTTAGTTTAGCAGAAATACAGTTTGTGCAGAAAAAAGGGTCCATTTTTACTGAGAAACTTTGACAAAATGTCACAAATTTCATATTAAAACTGACTCTTTAGTTCAGTCCCCATTATCACTTGGCCAAACATTCATTCTGAAATGCTTCAGTGTTTTATTGTTGTTGAAATTACTTGACATTGTTAATCAATCTGTATTTCTATTTCTTACCAGTCAGAACGAAGCTTTGCATAGAATAGTTGCCATCTATTTAATCACATGACTTAAAAAAGTTACCAACTGTTGCGTTTAATTGTCATTACTATTTGATGGAAAAGACACACTTATGTAAAAAAGGAAAGAAAAAAGGAAAGGGTATTTGGAGTATGGCCTCTTGTTTTCATTTTATCAGCTTTAAATGTTACAATATGGCAGCTGTAATATGCGACATGTAAATTGTTCACCATATGCGTAAATAAAACTCACTTTAAATATACAGTAGCAAATTTGGCTATTAATAGTGAAACCACACTTAAATAATGTGGTAAAACTGCCACTATATTCTCTTTATAATGTCTATACGGCTTTTACTTATTATTATTACTATTATTATTATTATCTCCTAGGTTACAGTGGGCTCTACACTGACCAATAAAATGAAGCCAAACCCATACTATTCAATAAAAGGCCTACTCGTGTAAAAGGTCGGTATCTGAATTGTTTGTCACCGGTGACCGATGCAGACACAAACTTGCGTCCCTGTCCCCTTTCTGGAACGGTGGCTTACCCAAGACACAATGCGAAGAACGGTCTGAGGTTGCTGGAGAAAGGTGACAGGGTCGAAGGCTCCCCCGGCTTTCCCGGCTCCGTATGCCTGCATCCCCTCCATTGTCCTGCTCCTCTCTGGACCACCGCCTCTCAGATGCCCCTCTCTTGTCTCAATGCTGGTTCAAAAGGCACAGGGTGTGTAGCGCGCGGGGCAAACGAGACGAGAAATTCCGAGTCTGCTCCTGCTACCACTGCCTCTGCGCAGTTGGATGCACGTCTGTTCCAGGCTCCCAGACGCACAGCCTCACCTTTTTTTTTTTTTTACCCTTAATGGGTTAAATTTAACCTCTAAATCCCCTCCTGAAGCTTTGGGTGTATGGACAGAAGAAGCCGTATGTGCGTGTTGATGATGCTTTTTTCTCTCCTCTTTTCGACACTGGAGCCGGTGGCGACCACGTGAACGCGCTTCCAATGTCACGCCTCGGACGGTGATCTCTGCATCCAAGTTAGCGCTACCCCTTAAAAAGAAAAAAAAAAAAAACACCGCGAGCACGCAATAATGTTTATTGTGCACGCGCTTTTGTTCACGGGATTGAAGAGTCACGTGTTTTCAAGTTGATTAAATTATCCGAGGTTTTTCTCCTCGGTTTCTTTTTTCTTTAAAAACATTATTGTTTTTTCCTCTAGTCATTAAACAATACAATTACAGCAAGAACAGCAACAAGGTTAAAACTTCCGCAGCTTGTGTGAGGAATAACGGGAATAACCTATGTTTATGATGTTAGTGCTATAATTTCCGCCCTCCAGTGGTCACAAATTGCCTAAATGGTGGGGTTCTTTTTATATTCGTGCATATTTTGACTTTTAGGAAGCTCTAACTCTCAATGCTTGTCTTTAGGTCTGGTAAGAGCAATTACTGAACCCGACACTATATCGGAGATGTTCTTTATAACCTGTGCTTTCTCATAGTTCAAGCGGCTTTTACCTGACAGACACTCTCCGGGGAAAAATACCCAGTGCGCCTAATGTTACTCCTCAAAAACACCCAATGAGAGCGCAAGCTATATGATTACATCATCACTGGGTAGACCAATGAGACACCACTGTGACTGGTTGCTATGGTTGCCAGGAGACTGTGTCCAAGTTGGTGAGAACGAATGGAGGAATAGCAGCAGAGTCAAAAAAAACAAAAAAAACACCGTGAAATACACTGAGATTACTTCACAATTAAACGTATGATTTTAGATACAGCGTCTCGAAAACATACACTGTAATGGTAAAGTTAAGGGCAAGGTGTCTACTCTTCGGTAAGATTTAGCATACTTAGCTAATTCAGCTGTTTATGATTAACGGTACCAAAGCTAATGCTAATCAATCTATTCCTAACCCCCATTTTAATCGCCTGAAGGTCTCTGTGCGTCTTTTGAGTAACCAGATTCAGCATGTAGCTCTTACTAGCTTTCTATTTAGTTGTTTGTAAAATCAAATAACACTGTGTCTAATTTTGTTTTATATTTACAAACCCGTGTGACGAATATAAACAGTTAAATATAATCTGACAAAGCATAGCCTACTTTAACCACGACCTAACACTTATTTGATACCTACTTAAAGGTGCAAACTACAACGTAAAGCCTTAGACGATTGTATGCATTTATTTTGTTTGTTTTTGTCCCTGTGTATGTGTATATAGGAGATGCTGCAGTTGGGAAAAGTTCTCTTACTCATGTATTCTACAGGGATGGCAATCTCTTTCAGAAGAACTATAGCATGGTAAGATAATTGACATTACAGAATGTGAACAGTGTATCATTGTCACCTAAGAAGCAGATGCTTTTGACCTCCAGCTATACTGGTGTGCATGTTCAACATGCCTAATAACATGATATATTATATTCACATCACACTCCAAACAAATAAACTAATTTAATAAAAAAAAAACTGTTAAATTATCAAAATGGCTGTGCATAATCGCTACTAACATCTGTGGTTTTTGTATGCATATAACTTAAATTGGCTTTTGAAATAGAAGACAGCAGTGCATTTGGTAATAAAAAACCCACATAAGGCAGGTACAGAACCTTATGTGAGAACTATAAAACACTTCTGGATTGATTAAATAATTTCTATGTCAGTCCTGACTTAAGGTATGAACTTATTTTAACTGCAAAAAAGAATAATGATAATAACGAGATCTTGAGATCTGTTTAGCCCACTACAGGATTCACTTTACTACAAAAAGGCATAATTTGCCAGTTAATTCTGATGAAAAGGTGTCTTAATATCCCATATTTATGCTTATGTGCACGTCACTGCTGCTCACCATTTCCCTCAATGTTCCAAAGGGGCCTTAAAGTACATCCTTTGTCAGTACAGGCACAATGAATGCATTAACTTTGGTGAAATTGCATACTAGCACTATTTGCACATATTACGTTCTCTACATACACCTACATAGTTTCAGAGTTTACTACTACGGATTAAGCTACAGAACAAGTTGTTAAAATACTGAACAAGTGTGTGTGTCTGTGTATTTGTTGAGCATTTGCTGCTTCAGCAGTATTGAGGTTTTTAGGTGACGGATTTGTCAATAATTAATACAGCAGGATTCTGAAATCCATAAGGACGAGTACAATAAGGACAAGTACTTAAGCAAATACACACACAAGCACACAGTACAACAACCATACTGGGTTGATCAACAAACTGCATACAGTAAACTTATGCTCACATGTTTATGAGGCTCTGTGTGTCTCTTGATGTTGGACTTAAAGAGAATTAACAAATAAAAAATTTGCATTATTACTTGGTTTTATATGACCATGTGTGTTACCAAGCAAATTCATTTTCTATACTAATTAAGATATGTAAAGTATAATATCTGAAAGATGTAGATCAAATAGAAATAGCAGGAAAATTAAATTTGGTGTCATCCAAGTAATACTTGGCGTTCTTCAACTTTTGATTTTGAAGAGTATCCGCAGCTGTCAGCCTTTCCACTCACGTCCTCCTTTGAAAATGTCAGACGGCCAGGTAGCAATATTCCAGGCTTATTTGTAGCTAATAGACCCTTATTGGCATTCCAGTGAGAACCTTCCTAAGCAAGACACCAGCTCATTAGACCACTCTGTACTGGGACTGCAGCACGGTCTGAACTCATGTTTGCGTTCCCCCGGAGGCTTGTTATAAACTGTGACAGTATGAGTCAGATAAATGACTTCTGTATTTTACAGAGGCATTAGGTTTGAACAGTTTAGGTCCGACTTTCCATGATTTAAGCCTTTCTCATTCCATATTATTAATTTAGAGTTTGATGCTGATGTGAAGAAAATCCTCATCTTGCTTCCAAGGTCACTGTTCATCTCAAAGCAGTGACTTGATAGAGAAAATGGCTTCTTGGAACTATCTGGCCTACTTAGGAATTTCTTAGATGTTATGGCTCAGATAGGAACTGCCTCCATATCTTTAAACAAAAGTTATATCAATGACCTTTTTACCTATTACTGCCTACGTTTTATTTTTTTTCATCGATAAGCGTTTGCTGCAGACATCAATGGATGCTCAGATAAAAAAGGAAGTTTATACAAAAGTGCATTTCCAAGCTTTACTTGAAGCTGCACTGCAACTTAATACCAGCGTTGAATTTACAGCTCACTTTTGCTTTCCCGAGGGATTAAACATCTCTATAAACTGGAATATATTAGAGTATGTTGTTGATACGGGTGTTAATTCAATAATTAGACAGGGTTGTGTGGAAAAACTCCTTTACTCCACATTAAAACAATGAACTTGCATGCATGCACCATAAGAGAAACACATAATACAGCACTCTCCCCTTTTTTCCTTTGTGAAGTGTTGCATTAACAAACATTGCAATGTGTCTTATAGACACACAGCAAAACAAAAATACAGTACAAATGAGGCATTTGAATAATATTTCAAGTTCACGTTTGTTTTTGAGCCCTCAACACCTTCGCTGTGCAGATGCCCTCTGTTTGGTTGAGCAGTTGGCGAGTTGTTCTTTGGTGGTTGACCAAACAATCTGCTGAATTGTCCCCAAGTGTCTCTGCTCCCTCATGTTGCTGATCTCAAGGCGAAGTCTTTTCTCTGTGACAGACTCTTTGGTTTGATTGCATCCAGAAGGGAATGATTGTTACACACACAATGGGTACACTTTGGATGAACAGTTACCGGTTGTGATTTCTGAACACAGTGTTGAAAAAAAAAAAGACCTGTCAATCTCAGCTGCATTTTTAAAGTCTAATGCTTGAAAGTTGGCGAACATTTAAGAATTTTGTACATGCCTGCATAAGTATGACTTATATCTGTATTTTAACCTAATTCCTAAAAGTACTGAAAAAGATAAATGACTTCAACAAATGTGACTTTAAAGGCTAATCTGCTCTGCACAACTCTTTTAATGCATTTTGACTGCCAGAATATGGGGGAATTTTCCATTTTCAACCATGAGCATGATGAAATATTCCCCCTGTGTACCAGCATCAGAATTACACAACAAGTTTGGGGGTGGTGCTGAAACCTCAAGCTGACAGTCTCTGATTTCAGCTTTCTAATGAGCTTCTTTGCACAATGTAGAACATGAGCAATAGTATGTTTACTACTAGATGCCATGATAGAAATGTGGCATCATGTCTGGTCTACTCCGCCATGCTACCCACAATATTTGTCCTATTTTTGATCTTAGCATGTCTACTTTGTTGTCAGTCAGTGATGTTGAGTCACTCTTGTGGGATCTATGGGATACTTTGCAGATATCTACTTTGTTATACCTGTATCTCATTCTGCACTTTCATTCCTATGTGACTAAATTTGCTGTCCTCTTCCCTACCAACCTGGAAAGCAGCTTTTAACTGAGGGATAACGGTCTTGGAAAATGCATCTGTGTCCCCCAAATAAGGTAATCTACAAGAGATGCCTGTCACCTGGCCACAATGATCTGCTTTCGGTTTAGTTGCCAGATTTTCAACAGCATCCATCCTTGTTCTATTTGTAAATTTTCCTCTTTGGATGGTGGATCTTTCGCTTTTAGTCTGGTCTGATGTACCCTGATGTACATATGCTCCCCGATGTCTCACGAATACAACAGGACCGTCTTGGCCTATCACAATCCCTGGTCCTTTCCTGTCATTACAGTCCATCCTCTTATAGTAGACTTGGTTTCTTTTCTTACGCTTGTTGTCAACTGGCCGTTGTTGTTTGAGAAGGGCTTTTTGGATTCTCTCAGAGCATTCGACCTCTGTAAATGCTTTTCTCTTTGCATACAGAGTTGTGAACTCGCACAAAAAACCTGGGCACATGCACTATAGGAGAAAAACACAACTTAGCAACCATTTCTGAACATTAATAGTATTAGGAATAGATTTATCACATTAATGTTACCCTTTTCTTCTAAATCCTTCCTTTCTTTTTTCTCAAATGTCTGCCTTCCTTTATATTCATACGATTTCATTATCAAAATTAGCATTTGCTTTTATGTTTATGTAATGCTTCCGTTTTTTCCAGTTAAAATCACTGCAATGAAAGCAGCTTATAGCCAGCTGCAGTGACCTGACAACATGGACAGACTATAATCAGAACATTACATAAACTTGTAGCATCTATTAGCTTTGTGTTAGTGTAAACTTTAACACTTAGTTTTTCATTAACCACCAAGACTGTCACAGTATCTTAATGGTTGCTGTTATAGTGCTGGTATGCTCAGAGCTGGATTTTTCTCGCTGTAGCCATTCATCTTTATTGAAGCACTAAAAGAAATAAGAGTTAGCGTAATCAGAACCCATCTTAAACCCATCTTGTCTTTGGTTTATAAGTTAAAAAATGAACACTTTTGCTGTTTGTTTGGCAGACAACAGGAGTGGAACTTCTGGTGAAATGTGTCAGCATCCCAGACACCAACGACAGTGTGGTGAGTTATCATTCGCCCTTTATTAGCAAACATACGGGCAACACTAATGCTTGAAAGTTGGTGAACATTTAAGAATTTTGTACATGCGTGCCTAAATATGACTAATATCTGTATTTTAACCTAATTCCTTTTTAGATGACATTAACATAAGTTAAATGTGATTAAAGGCCCTGTAGTGTAAAATTGATTATCAATCAAAATTTTTAGGTCTTAATATTGTCAAGAATTTCTATAAAAAAACTAATAAAAATAAAATAACTGCTGTAAAGACATTTTTAGGTGAAAGGTTTGTTTACAGAGTCTGTATTTCACACTGGAATTATAAAACATTTAAGTTTTATCAGACAATTAACATTATTAGTTTCTTATCTGCATTTACTTAGCAGTATAGCAGCAGTGTAGGAGGGACTTTATCTTTGTCTTTGCCAAAGATAAATCTCTATATGTAAAATCTCTACCCTCCCTTTTCCTTCATGCTTCTCACCACCAGGAACTCTATATCTTGGACTCTGCGGGGAAAGAGACACTATTGGAGACCTGCGAAAAAATGGTCAGACTTGCCTTCTGGAGTTTTTTTCTTTCGCATGTAACTAATAAAATACACAATATCGAAAGTAAAAAAATGGCTTCTCTTCCATAGTGGGGTGAACCCTCGTTGCTGTGCCTGATTTTTGACTTGACCAGCGAGCAGTCTTTTGCCAGCTGCAGTCACTGGATGGAGAGAGTTCGTGCACACTGTCAGGGTCTCCGGGTTCCAGGTGAGAAAGAAAAAACATCTCAACGGAAAGTGAACTAACATGCTGACAACGTGTTTGGTTGTAGTTTAAGATCATTTTCATTGATATGTCAGGAAGTTACATGATATGAGAATTTCTGTTAAAAGCTCATGTGCTTAAGTACTCTAGGGAAAAAAACTTAATTTGAGTCAAATTTGACTATTGCCAAATTGACATAATAATGACAGACCTGACAAGAGGGTTGGAGAAGGAGGATGAGTGAAGGGACACAGCTACACCACATAGGAATCAATAGTACGAGATCAATTTAAACAGAAAAAACAGGCAACCAGTTGTTACACCAGTAAGGAAACAGAAAATCACTTCAATATTCTGCCAAACCTCTAATTAAAAAAAGTAAAATAATGTTTCATTATAACAAATTCATTTGTAAAACATTTCTGTAATTTTTGTTTGTTTGCAATATTTCTCACTGTGTGCCAGAAGGGACCCAGCAGTTCTCTGTATCTGCCCTACACATCACCACTCACTCACACCAGTTGTAAACTCATTTAAGTATTTTTTTATTACACTCCTTTTGAATTGCACTGCAGGTATAAGAAGTACATGGAAAAGAAAGCGATATGTTTCACTTTTGCTTTTGTTCATTTGTGTTTTCCAGGAGTCTTGGTGGGGAACAAGTCAGATCTGACCGAAAGAAGAGAAGTTCAGGCATCTGTAGCTAAAGAATGGGCCCAGAGCCAGGGACTGGAGTATCATGAAACTTCAGCTGTGAGTGCAACCAGAAATACACAAAAAACCTTTTGGTTGTTGATGTTAATAGCAAATGTACATTAAGGACTATTGATTGTGAATTAGTACCCAAAGAGCAGTGACATGTCCCTGTATTAATCCATGTGTGATCTTGTTTGTCTCTTACAGAAGGAGATGATAAATTGTGAAGCTCCCTTCCTTAGTTTAGCCCGGGCGTTTCACACTCTCTACCAAGAGCGCCGTGAGATCATCCAATTCCTCAGCACAGGCTAGACCCCCATCCCAGTCCTACACAAACTGAAATGCAAGACCTTAATTTAGGGAATTTTTTTAGACTGAGAACTATTGATATTTAATACAGATAAAAAAAACACAAGATTTTCACTTATGCTACCTCAACTGCAAAACATCTTGTTGAAAATTGTATTTTAATATGACCACAAATAAAAGATTTTTATAGTTGTGATAGTCATCTGCTGACTTGTTGTTTCATATCCTTTCCCTCACTCTAAGCGATTTGGAGTTTTCTCCTCTCTGCTACACTTTCTTTTATGCCTCGTTGAATTTGTGAGTTCAGTTTGTTGCACTGCTTTCAAAACAAAGGTAACAAATTTTCTAAGCAGCTATTCCTTCTTACTTGGACTCACCTAGTAGTCCTGCAATCTTTCTGTTTCTTTCAGCTGCATGTAGAACTCACTCTATTATTTTACTAATTCTCCTGCTTTAGCCCACTCACATCATTTCAGCCATGTTCACAGCGCAACACGAACAACGAGTAATCACCACCCTAATTAACGCCTCCCCATTCAAACCAGGTCACAGCCATGTTTTTGTTGTCTTCCTTCCTTTCATGATGGTGTACTAATTTGAGGCAGACACAGTGGTTTTTATCATATTATGCATTACATCTGGTAGAGTGTAATGATGCCCTGTTAGAAGAAAAGAGTCAAAATGTCGGCACTATTGTAAAAAGGATTTTTGAAAACTATAGCAGTCATTATTCCCAAACATGTCTGTAGAATTTTAAAATGCTCAAATCATTATAAAGGATCTAATAAAGCATTTCCAGTAAAATGAAACATAATTTCTAAAGAGTCATTTCCAAAATGGGTTTAACAGCTGTTATTGCAGCATGTTTTTCTACTTCTCAAGTGATCATAATTACAGTAATCAAGCTTTCCATCCTTTTCAGTTGTTTGCTCCTTATTGTTTTGTGTCTGTAATTTGTACATGTATGTGGTTGTTTCCTTTTTTCCTCCTACCAGACACAAATATGTATAGAAAGACTAAATACAATTGTCTTAATATTAGGCAATGTGACTGTATGTAGGGAATGCACATTCCCAAAAGTGTACACATAAGGTTTTGCAATGTGCATGGCATTATCTAATATTGTTTGTTTGTAGCTATAATTTGTAAAGTCAGTATCCTCCATCAACAAGATTGAAATAAAATTAAGACCCAGAATCAGTTCAAAGATAGGAAAACATAGAGGCAAACACACATGTAGAATATGACACAAACGGACCTTTCCGGAAAGTCATTCTAGCTACACTGAATATCTCCCCACAGTTCTCTATTCAATTTAAAAGGAGCATCATATCTTGGGAATATGAGTTAATAATATCTCAAGATGGAGTGTGGGTTGTTTCTTATTGCTTTGGGAGCGGCTTCTTCATTTCCACAGATATTGAAACAGGTGATAAGAAAGCACAGAAATACTCAGCTTCTTCTGTTTTCATGAAAACCTAGTCAATACTCTGAAAAATATTGATCTTCGCCTCTCAGTTAGTATTCAAAGTATATTAACTATTTTAGGAAGAGTTCTGTGGGAAGTCAGGAATAAAATCTGTTTATTTTTTATTCTTAGAAATGGACAAACGAATCACACACTTTCAAAGTGCTTCTATTAAAACATGGCAAGTTTCCATGTTTAAGAAATTAGGCTACATACCTAAATTAGTTTTAAACAATCATGATATTTTATTAGTTTAGATAGTAAGTCCAAAATATTCATACAGTATTTGAACATGTGTAACCTTAAAACGCATTGTACAGATATCTATTCAGTTTAATGAGGTTGGTAGGTTATAACTTATCTCCCACAATTCTTCATTCTTATCATATTCCGATGTGAAGATGTGTTATGAGTGCAGTAACCTTGTTTATATGTTGTTTTCGTTTCTATACAGTTACAGTTACACACTCATTCAGAGCATAATGACTGGAAGAGAAAATATGAGTGAATTTAAATTACTCAGCTTTCTATTGAAGTTGCAATATTATTTTGATGAATTTTTCTAGCCATGATAATTCTGATATTGTGGCAACCTAAATTCCAACCATCCATATGAATACAACATAGAAGTTTATGGTTTACTATGATTCAGGGATTTGACAGCAATGTATTTAACATAATATAACTATTCCTGTGTTCAATCTGGATTTGTAGCATAATACATGCAGATATACAACAGCTTGCCTTAATTTTTCCACTACTATTGTGGACACCAAATCCACTCAGAGATATTCATTTTATCATGATCCAGGTATGATTTATGTATGCATTTTTGAATCCACTCATAATTTGTAAAACAATATGTAGTATCTGCAGAACAGCTAATCCTGACCTTTGACTCACAATTTATCTTTTTTGCTTAATAATTTTACAACCTTTAAGCACCAGTTTTAATATACAATATTTTACTAAATCAGAGCTGCTGCATTGTAAATAGTCACAAATGTGACACACAGCAAGAGTGAGAGGTCAAGACCAAAAAAAAAAGATTAAAAAAAAATATGGAACTAAAACAGTTTAGATAATAAGCCTTGTTGTTGATGAGCCATGATGGAGACTTGGTGATCAGCACTAGGCATTGCACCACATTTGATATTTTTAAGATCTTTACTCTGTTTTGGCATGTCAGGGCTTTGTTATAGCCCTACTTAAGAACAAGGCTTCCAAATCAAACATTAACACAAAGCTTTGTATACATAGTATAAACACATGTATGGTAAACATACACGCAAATTAACTTGCTATATCAATTTCTACAAATTGGAACCTGTAAAATAACCTTTACAAATAGTGCTATTCGTTGACCTAATTAAGATAGACTTGACCTTAACCTTGTTTATGTGTTATTTTTTGTGTTATTGTGTGTGCATGGCTTGTTCTCTAGCCCCAAACAGTTTGTGGCCTAAAAAGCTGACTAATTACAGGTGAAAAAGGACACAACAGCTGTTTCCCCAGATCTGCTACCCTTCTGTCTGAATAATTAGTTATGCAGCTTTCAATTTTATGTATACATAAAATCCAGCCTGGACAATCCATCCCGATGCCAAACTACACACCAACAAGACAGACAGCCAAACAGGCACTCAACCAGTTTTAAAATGATTTTAGAATACCTGATTAAACGCACACACGTTTTTGGATTGTAGAAGAAAGTCAGACTGGTAGAGACCCTATGTTGGCAAAGGACAAGTTTATACTGTATAATCATACTAGTAACTGATGTTCCATATCCCAGTGATGTGAGAAAAAATTATGTTTCCTACATTTATATGAGAAATATGGCTCCATCTATTCATCCAGGCCAGATGAAGGCAGTGTGACACTGTTCCAAAGAGGCTAAACAACTTCTCTAGTCCCTTTCCTTCTCTTTCTTGCCTGCTTTGCCTCTTTTCAGTGATCACAGCAGTGCTTCTGAGGGACATGCCAGCTACTGTGATCATTACACCAGGGAAGGACAGGGTGAGGAAGAGACAGATAGAAAGAGGGACAGTGCATAGAAACACACATCCAGGACATTGAGGGAATTTTTTTTTGTAATGTCTACTTTTATAGCCGATGAAGCGGCAGGTCAGACTGAAAATATAAAAACGGTACGATAAAGGGGAACAAACTCAAAGAGAGATTATTTAGGGGGAAGAGTATTGAGTGATTTAAGGTATCTTTTAATCTTTATATCTCTTTAACTTTAGAGATATAAATATTAAGTTATTCCTCTGGTGCACTGATAAAAAACAAGGTAACTGGGAAGTATGGAACACATCCTCCAGCCAATGACATGACTGACAAGTTTGAAGTTGAAAATCTATACTTAATTGTTTCCATAACCATCAGTCTGTCAAATTATCAATGAATAATGCACCAATTGTAAAAAGTGAATACGATAGAGTGAGATTTTCTTTTGTTAAATATTTTACTCAGTGATATTACATGTTCATAGAATTTTTTTGGTATAATATAAGTTTAAAGATCAAATTATGCAAATTTATTTGTGAATAATAGTATAAAAACACCCACATAATGATTATATGATCTAAAGATGCTCATCTTTTGATAACTTTTCTTGCTATGAAAAATAGAACCACCAAAATGTAGGAAGCTTAACATGAAAATCCAGCTTATTCCCGAACCCCGGTAGAAAATGGATGGATGGATGTATATAGTATACATACATATACACATATATATATATATGTATGTATATAGCCCTCTGGTCTTCATGTCATTCATAAACAATGTTTGTTCTAAATTATGTGGATCTTGCAAGGAAACAGCATCCAATCACATTTAATGGGAACTCTTAAAGATAACTGGTTCAAAACAACAAATTTTTAATGTTTTCTTTAGTATTAGGGCTGGGATATATCTGCTGTTTACGCAAGCATGACATTGTTCTACACTGTCTGCAGACATAACATAGCTGTAATATTCCATGCCCTAGGGGGCATTACATAGCACTAAGGCTCTGAGAAAATAATGAAAAGGCCAGTCAGCCGATCAAATTTGATTTCGTTGACAGTTTTTGGCACCTTTAGCATCAACCTCCAAAATACTCACAAATTGTTGCCAGCTGTTAAGAGCCTCATGGACCTTGTTTGAGACAACTAAAATATTTATAAGTTGTTTTATTCCCTTTTCATAGTGACAAACACTTTAAGTGCCTTAACATTTGGCAACAGTTTGGTAAACTTTTTACATAAATGCCCCTGAACCCAAAATGTCACTAACAAATTGGCCCTTTCATTATCTTAGACCTGCATACATCCCCTAGAAGTGATCTTTAGTATTGAATGTTTTGACCATGTCACACTTTCGTTGTTTGCAGCAAGTATGTACACAGACGTAGGAGAACATTGACTTTTACATTTGCATACACAGTAACGCACAGTCCTCAAGATGTACTATCCTGCAACTATTAGATGCAACCCTTTTCAAACACAACTAAATGGATGGTTCGTTACCAGGCATTTGAAGAGGTAAAAACATTGGAGAAGAGGTAATTGAGCCAATTAAGTGTGTTGAATTTAATAGTTTGCAGGACAGTAGATCTAGAGGACTGGACTTGGGGTCCCCTCATCTAAATGGTCACTATGATTTGAACACATCAAGTGAAAACTTCATAGACATATTCAGCTAAACTCTATAACCAACCCATCTGCTTTTAATTTACTCCTCCCATTCTAATATAGGTAATTCAACATAATTAATTAAACTGGATTTAAACTGGATTTAATATTTACTCATATTCAAAGAAATGATACATTTTCTTAGACTGAAAACAAAATAATAGATTATAATATTGTCCACACATGCTGCTTAAGATTAGGTGGCAAGGCATAGGTGGCAAATTTGATTAATCATGTTAGTGCAATTTGTATTCAAATTATATAGCATATCTGAAATATAATGCCCTGCTGGAACACAGCTTTAGAGTTTAAACAGTAATTGAATCTGATTTGCAAATACTGCAATTGTAATAACCATTAATCTACTGGTAGTTATAGTATTTTAAAAGGTTTTTCTGTTGGTGCATTGCCTCTGATCTAATCACACACATATCAGCTCTTCCTGTATCTTTAATCTTTTCTGTACTGTAGTTGTTTTAGATTTTTTTTAATTTACCTTCTTCAGCCGGCATTTCTTCCTAACATAGTGACAGAATTAGACTATGCATCAGTGCAAATTTTCAAAGCAACATGTGTCCTATCTGAAAGGCCAAATGAATCTTGAGAAACTCTTTTTGTGTTGTGTTATTAACCATCTTTGGTTTGCCAGCAGTGCCAGACAGCCTACCGCCAACGACCATGTTTGATATAAAAAACTAACACAGACACAAGTTGCATGAGCTCACTTATGCAGACAATTCCTTGTATGATAAGCATTGACTTAACATAAAACTGGATACACACACAGATTAAGGACATAGGGGATCTTTCTTCAGTTTCATTTAGAATGATGTGACATCTTTTGTCGCTGAACTGAATTTTGGGGCTCTTGCTTTGCCTGCATAGCGGTACTGTACAGTCTTTTTGTGCTTATCCAGGGTTGGGTCGCAGGGGCAGCAGCCTAGACTAGCAGGAGGAAAGCCTAGACTTCCCTGTCCCCAGCTATATCCACCAGCTCGTCAGGGGGATCCCAAGGTGTTCCCAGGTCAGCCAAGAGATATAATCTCTCCAGCGTGTCCTAGGTCTCTTACCACACGGATGTGCCCGGAACACCTGACCATGGAGGCATCCAAGAAAAATTCCTAACCAGATGCTCCAGCCTCCTAATCTGGCTCCTCTCGAGCCAGAGTAGTGGATCTACTCTGAGTTCCTCCTGGATAACCAAGCTTCTAACCTTATCCCTAAGGGAGAACCCGGCCACCCTGCTGAGAAAACTCATTTTGGCCACCGTTATTTATCTTTATGAGATCACAGGGGCATATCCCTGTGGTTGTTCCTAACCCAGAGAAGGCACTGCACCTTTTTCTAGCTGAGAACCATGGCTTCAGATTTGGAGGCGCTAATTTTCATCCCATCCACTTCATACTTCCTCAAGAGACAGCTGGAGACCAGATGAAATCAACAGAACCACATCATCTGCGAAAAACAGAGACCCCACCATAAGTCGAATTTGATTCCAGTGGGGGTAGCTTCCATTGGAAAGTTGAAAACAGTTACACTTTTTCAAGTGGCAGTTAGGGACACCAACCTATAAAATTGCATGACTAATCTTGTGTATGATCTTGTCATTTATCACCACTATTATAAGCATCACAACTAGCAATCGTTGAATGTCAAAACATTGCATCCACATATGTCCTGTCTTAGAGCTTAGGCGAGAAGCAACCAGAAAACATTAACAAATCCCAGAAATTTCTCTGGGTTCCCCACCATAAATATAAAAATACAACAAACACTTAATCAGTTCCCTACAGGGGGAGGAGTCAATTTTTATTTGTCATCAGGACTTGATGCATCCAAGTTCAGAATCATTCATTTTTGGCACCTTGAAAGATATTAAGCTTTTTAATATTCTCATTTACAACAACACAATGTAAAACCAAAGATCAAGAAAATGATGAAAACAAAAAAGACTAAGGCTTTGTGATTTCAAATGAACTGTGAAAATAAACTGAAATAAAAAGGCATTATAAGATTTTTCTTTTGTTTAAAAATAGCTTTTATACGGTTTCCAAAGTTTGTTGGTGTTTCAAGCGCAATGAAGCCCCCACCCAAAATCTCTGCTTAAAAGAAAGAAATCAGACAAAAATCTTTGAAGAGACACAGTACTGTAACATGAATTCTATTTTCCCACTGCCCTTACATGATATCATTGTTAGTTTTTCAAAAAAACAAAGATTTCTTAAAAGCAGATTGGATGATTTTGATTAGCATGCATGTAAATTGTTAATTTTTTTTGGAGTCACTTTGCTTCAGCTCGATGGTAGCCGTGCTCTCTCTCATGTACTACTTTGTGTCTTTGGCAGTAGTGACGTTTCATAGTCCACCGTCTTCTTTAAGTTTGCAGAGAGATTATCCCACAGCCAGAGTTCTCTCTTCACTCTGTTTCTTTTGTGGGAAAAAGAAAACAAAAAAGTAAAAAAACAACAACAAAAAAAAAAACTGTGGTCAACAAAAGTTGACCCTGAACAAAGATGGCTGCCAGGCTTCGGTGGACTACCAAAAGACTTTTTTTTTCTTTTTTTATTTCCTTGTTGTAAAAGTGTGTCATAATGTGTCAAGTAATAACCAATATGTATTTATCAAGCAGGCAGGAGCCTTTGCCATCAAGTAAGCCAGTAACATTGAACCTTCGTTCTTGGTTTAGTTTCCATGATGACTCGATATAGTTTTACTACAGTAACTTATAAGTTACTCAATTTTTTGTCTTTTGATAATTTTTTGCCCCAGGGACGTCTAGCCATGAAATATTAACATATATATTCATATATTTATATATAATCAATACATAAATTAACTTATAGGATTTTTTCTCTTTTTTTTTGTAAATATATCTATAGATTTTTTTGCGGCCTGAATTGCTCCCTGCTTGAATCCCACACCGCAAAGGTTCACAGTATTATTGTGATTAAAGAATGAAATTAAGAAGATACAGCAACTAAACAAAGGAGTTGGGTGTAAGGGTGTTTATAGAAGTATGTGTAGGGTGGGGGGGCTGGTTGTATGTTAGTGCAAGGGCAGGTTCATAGGCTGGGCCAAGGGGAAGACTATGCCCCCTTTTTGTTCAGACTGAGGAAAAGTAAAAAAAAAATGTAAAGTTCGCCTTTGAACAGGCAGTATGGCCCAGCCCACCTCTCCACAGTTCCACAGCCCCAAGACAACCGCCACCCACCACAATTTAGCGTCCCAGAAGTCTCCTCCTGATTCTTCACGCCTTCAACTCATTACAAACATGTTTAAATCTTGCTAAACAATGGTTTATGGGAAACTCATGCATGTTTTTTTTTTATGCATTTTTACTCTCTTTCCTTTTTTTTCTTTTTTTTCTGAACAGAAATTTAATGGTTATCTGAAGTGCTCTGGAGAGCTCAGAACATATCTCTCACTCGTACATTTTTCCAATTATGCTCATTTCTCTTCCCCTTTCTCCTCTTTGCTGCCTCCCCACTTATTCCTTTTAATTTATGTCAATGTCTAGGCTCATCTTTGTTTCATACAGGTGTAGTGCGCCGATTAGCGCTGTTGCCGCCTGAGTCTTTTAGGTCCTTCTGAATGCAGTTGTGGACCTGCAGGAAGTTGTGGTCCCTCTCCATGGAGTTATAGGTAGCTGTCGGGGTGCCCGTTTGGCCCTTGGGCAGCGTGTACATAGACAGCTCAGTGGACGGTAATGTCCCAAAAGCCTTAAGACCTACTGGTGATGCCTCGCGAGAGTGCGAGGGATCTGTAGAACGGGATGAAGATCGTGAACGACGTCGATAACGGTAACGATAGCTTGGGATGCGTGTGATGGCCGCGCCTTGGAGGTAGTCTGCGGCTCGTGCTCCAACTCGTAGCTCCCGATGGCGGTCGATAAACATGTGCACAGCCAGAACGCCCACCATTTCCGCCATGATAAAAGAAAGGGCGCCAAAGTAGAAGGACCAGCCATAGGAGTAGCTGTTTTTCTTGGAGTCACTCTTGGAAGGGTCGCCAGCATTGGCTGATATGTACACAATGATCCCTATAATGTTGCTCAGACCTAAAACAGAAAAATAAGCTAATTATTGAATCAAAGAAAATAATTCAACAGAATGCAAATATATTTAAACAACCAAAGTGCTAACATATGTCTTTATAAATGTCACGAATGCCCACATTGCTTGCCAATGCCATATGGTCTAAATCAGGAGTCTGTAACCCGCGGTTCCACAGCCACATGTGGTTCTATGGTGCCCCTCCCTGGAGCAATTTTTTTTTGAAAAAAAGTGTGCAAATGGGAAAAGATTGGGGAGATTTAGTGGTGTCACCAGCCACTTTTCTCTTGGCTTTTGGTCTGCATGTTTTGATGGTAACCAAAGCCAATACATTTACCAAACAATCTTAGGTGCGTGCTCAAGGTTTTGTATGGGAAAACTGTGCTGCTAGGCAGAGGTCTGTGCTCTCCAAGTGCTTTTCTAACTTCCAACAGGGTAATAATATAATAATGTCTCTGTAGCCCTAAAGTGGATATATGGCTGAAATATGACACAAACAGATTTTTTCCCAGCAGGCTTGAAACTCCATTGCCTTTACACAATATCACATCTTCTTGGCACCTCTTTTTAAAATTGAAATTAATGGTAAAAGCTTATTGGAAGATTAATTAAACTAAAAATTGCAAGAAATTAAAGATTAAATGTTTATATTTGTAGAAAAAGTATATTAATTGTTCATTGTATATTATGTTGAAAGAAAAAAAAGCACCAAACCCCTTAGCATAATGTAAAAAAATAAAATCAGTGGATAACCAGTAGAAATAGTAACACATTAGGAGGTTGAAAAGTTTTGACTCAAAAGGTCTGATTGAGATGGATCAGAGTAAAAGAGTAACAGGGACACTTTATTTTTAGAGTGTAATCCCAGTGGCCCCCTCTTAGCCTAGCAACTGGGTGAGAGACAGACACAAACAGTGAACCAAAAGAGAGAAATTGAGAGAGCTGCATTTCTCACTTTTGACTTGGAGGGGAATTAGTTATCTAGTGCAACACAGTAGGCCGTGGCCCAGAACCACAGAACACAAACACAAGGCATAAAAACACTTTGCCATAATGGCTACCTGGACCATCTTTGATAGTTTTGTTTCATTCTATGGCAGAGCTGTGCCTTATGGAGAGCAACATAGTACTTAACTAGTAGTAAGGAATCAGGTTTCAAAAATGTATTTCTGTTACTTACCAACAAACATTTAAGTGTAAGATATGCAATGTAGATGTCTTCTCTTTTAGCATTACGTTTAAGCTTTGCCTCCTCACTGATACTGATCTTCTCTTTCTTCTTCCCTCCGGCTTCTGCATCTTTTAATGTATTTATTCTGATTTTGACTTCCTCCCTCTATCATTCGGTCTCCCCCCCACCCCCCTGCATTCCCCCTCCTTCTCATATACCTGCAGAGACGAAGAGGATGCCAGCGCTGAGGATGATGTTGTGGCGTGACTTGTAGAATTCACTGGCGGCGATGCAAAGCCCCCCCATGAAGAGCAGAATTACACTCAGGATGGGGAAGATACTGGAGGCCCGTACAGCGCCTGAATGCACATGCGTAGAAGCAAAAATAGATGTCAGAATTTCCACCAAAGATGAAATCGGAAATCGGAAAGGATAGATTGAAGATGGAATGTGTATGATATGTGATGCTGCATTTTTGGCAGCTGATGTTCATTTCTCACTTAATGCAACTACACAACATGCACATTATAGCACAGCAGGACAGCTATCATTAACCGACCACTCTGTTATTCTTAAAAAAAAAACAATGCTGAAATGAAGTTATACATTTGTGCTCATATATTGGAAAAATGTTCTTAACAATTATGGCCCCAAATAAGCAATATTTGTGGCATCTTCAGGATGTCTTCTTAAGGGTAAACGGTAATCATTAGGTGGTCTTGTACTTGGCCCGGGTTATAACTGACAACCTGTATTTAGTTTTAAAAAATCCATATTCCTGTCTTCTTCAGTAGGCAACAAATGTGTCTTCTTCAATAGCCCCTTTTTTCAGTGTTGTCTTATTCCACCTCTCTGTCTAGCTGTGTCCTCCCTCCCTCCTTACATCAGTTTATATCTGATTGGCCTTAAGGGTGTGATGATGGGATGGTTCTGCTATGGTCATGGAGCTGCTTTTTTTTATTATTTGGTAACCACCTGTCTCTCAGATCTTCATTTCTGTTTATTTTCAATCCGATTTCATAACAAGTCATAATAACCTAAACAGATTAAGAAGAGTGAATCTTTTTATATGCACACCAAGAGTCTGATAACGATCCATCTCATAGAGTCAGATCATTGAAGTGATCATTTAAACAGCATAACATCATACTTTATTAGATAACAGAAGTTATCTGATTATGCAACATCAGAGTAATGCACTTAGATTTTAGACTTTTTAGTTTATAATGTTGTACTCTGCAAACTTACTTTAAAATTCTGGCACTACTAATATTTTAGTGATATATAAATGTGAGTCAAATAGAAGCCAACAAGGATTTATGTCACATGTACACATTAAACATTTTGACTTGCTAAGAGTCAGACTGTTTGTCTTCACAAAAGTGCACTGCTGAAATTAGCTTTAGCACATTAAATTACAGTAACAGGTTATTTTCTAGCCTGGTTCTTGGTGAAAACCATAATTTGCCATCCCTGGAAACACATGCAACCTCAGTGTTAAAGAGCCAAAAAGAGACAGATGTGTCCATAACTTGTCACATTGTTACAGAAACATTAAAGGTTTCAAGGTTTAAATATGCTAACTTTTACATTAAAATGTTGTATCTTTCTAACCATAGCAGATTTATAAGTGTAAACCAAATCACACATGTGATAAAATGTTAATGTTTCACAATGGCAACATGGTTAATGTTAAAAAAAATGGTTAAAAAAAACCCACGGCTTTTACTTGATAATGTGCGTAATATCAGTAAATCATTATATCCTTTTAGTTTCCTTCTCTGTTTCATCTCTGTATCTCGCTTCCTCTGCACATCTCTCACAAAGCAGCCCTGTGATTTTTTTTTCATTCACTGAAGCTGATTAAGGTGACCTTAGAATTGGAACAACAGCAGAATTATTCCTCCCCCTCCTCCGGGTTTAACCTCATCTCCTCATCTTCATTGGCATGTGGAATCGGGGTAAATTACGATTAAGGTGTATAACCCCCTTATAACTTGCACACCCAGTATGCACATAATGACACAGTTTAGTTTTTCATAGAGTTAGCAAAAGAGTATCCTTTGGCAGTGACTCATATACACACCTGCACTATACTTTATCTTACTGGAAGTAAAAATGACTATAGGAACACATGATATAGCTTTTGATAGCTTTTGTATTTTTCAATGAAGTTCTTTATTATGATTTTTTGCCAAGCTTCATGCATTTCAGTGCTTTAACACGTTTTTTTCTTCACTTTGGCATATGACAGGTAAACATTTTGATGCTTAATAATAAGAAACACCAAGTATTCTGATCAACTTGCAGTACAATTATAACAGCATATATTCCTCATAGTTAAAGAAAATATTTTTTTTACTCTACTTACATCCCAGAATATAAACAATTCCCATAAATATTTCATTACAAAAAGTGTGAAACAGCAGAGGTAATAAAAATCATGAAGAAATGGTGAAACACATTTTATATTATTTAGCAAGTGCAAAATAATATGAAATGTGGATATGTATCTTAAAAACAAAACAAGAATAAAAATCGTAAGACCCACTGGCGAAACTCATTCAATGGCATATACAAAATTTGTAGCATTATCATGCAGATTTATTACCAAAATAAGGAGAAAAAAAAAATCTCTAACATCACTAAGCCGGATTGATTTATAAAAGCCTACATTGATTTTGTTTTTCTATGTATTTTTACCTGCAGCTTGGTTTCAGCTTTATTCGGTTTTTGGTTATTTTTTTACACAAAACCTGTTCGGTTAGACTGTGGTTTCCTTTTATAATGTTTTTAATACATTTAATTGTCAATATCGGTAATGCTATTAAAACACATGGAATAAAGTTCAGAATCTTTTGTCTAATGTGGAAGTAACCAGCTCAGATTTAAAATTTTACAGACAAAGAACCCAACTATGAGCCCCTACAATAAATGTAACGGTGTAAAAAGCTGACATTGACTAAATACAAGTAGAACAGAGGGATGAAAATGGAAATGTTTAGTAAAAAGAAAAGAGCATAAAAGAAAAAGATAACTGCAATGACGGAAAAAGAAGACAAGACAAATGGAGAAGCACAAAGTCTACAGGTCTTCCTTGTCTGTGAAGCTGCTTTGCCTCCAGCAGTCTCTGTCTCTACCTCTCTTTACACTTGAGCTGTAAGCTGAAGGCAAAGTTTAAAGGGAAGAATTTTTAAATGTGTGGGCCTCCCAGCACACTTCGCCACCAAGCACAGGAAGACATAGAGAGAGCGACAGCGGGAGTAAAACTGGGAGTGAATATACTGCAGTGGCAGAAGCATGAAGTAACATACATAGTGTGTTTTTGGTTTCTTTTTCAAGCATGCTTGAGGCCCCAGTGGAGGTTGAAACTCTCTCCTCTCTGTTTACTTCACAATACCCTATCATGGTGTAATCAATCACATCGTATCTTTTGCAAACTTTTTCAAACCCCTAATGTGACTTTTTGTGTATATAGGAAATAAAAACAGTAACAGTTTAAAAAAAAAAAAAAAAAAAAAAAACAAAGACATGAATGTAAGACTTTTCACACATGAAATTAATGCCAAACTGCCATCACTTGTTGGGGTGATGCCATAAATACATACAGACAATGGTCACCTTCTTTGTTTACTTTGTATAGATGTTTAAGCTTTTCAACAGTCACTGTTGTGCTAATGAGGGTTTATTTACACTCCAGCAACACCTTGGCTGTTATCACTTCAAGAAAACCTGTTTATTCCACCCCAGGATGTTCCCTTTCAGCTGTCTCCTCTGTCAGAAAAAAAGTCACATCATTGCATAAAACTCTTTAAAGGTCCCATATCAACTTTTATGAGCTTTTAACTTTCTATTAGTGTTAATTATACCTTAAAACAATCCTGGAAATAGTTTTATTTTTTATCTATGCGTTTTATGGTTATAATGCTTTCAAAAGAAGGGTGGGCCTTACCCCACTGCTCCCATGCAGCACGGTGGAGACTCACCTGCCCCTACCGGAAAACTTTTGCGCGCCATCTTCCCCAGGAAGTGTGCATGTTGGTGCTGCTGTGTTCTTGGCAACAAACACACCTCTCAGAATGGGAGGTGCTATATTTGCTATTTCCTGTGAAATGGCAAATATAGCAAAATATAGGACTTTTAAGTCCTCATAAAGGCACGCTGATAATGACATCAAAATTCATATTAAGCTAAGAAATGCATTATTGTGTTAAAATAATTGTTAATGGGGGAAGACAAAAATATGATCTGATGGAGTGAAGAAGCTTCATCTTTAACTAATACAGTTCTTTTATGTCCATGTGGCTGAGATGCTGAGAAAATGGCAATTCAGCAAATAATGCAAGTAAAAACAGGGAGGAACAAAAACTTAAAAACTTTATATTTTTTAGCCTTGTTTTCCTTTAACTCTCATTACAAATGACTTCATGAGTTTTTTCTTAAACAAAATAGTTTCTATTTGAGAGAAAATTCATGATATCCTTCCCACTAATGATGATGTTTCAGCTTTGGCAGCTTTAAAGACATCTATACAACCTGAACCATTTCCAAACTCCCCTTCATATCTAAAATTCTGGAGTAAATAGTTTCTACTCAACTATGTGCCCATCTGACTAGAAACTGTTTCAGCCAGAATTTAGAGCTCATCATTCTGTTAGACGGACATCCGGGACATTTTGACGTAATTACATAGCAACGCAGCTCGCCATCTTAGCGTGGTGGAAACGGCCCCTAGCAACACTACAGAGGAGACATGGTAAAATAATGTTTGTGGTCGGCTGCAAATCTATCCATCCATCCATCCATCCATCCATCCATCCATCCATCCATCCATCCATCCATCCATCCATCCATCCATCC
>JBAMHX010000005.1:17812480-17834806 GCA_037177515.1 Pseudomugil tenellus
ATCCATCCATCCATCCATCCATCCATCCATCCATCCATCCATCCATCCATCCATCCATCCATCCATCCATCCATTTTGTACCCACGCTAAGAAATACGGTCGGACGTAATGGTGATGGTTAAAAAGTTGTGGCAACCAAAGTCCAACTATACCTATGACTGTGGCCTTTATTTTACATCCGGTAAGTGCACATTCAGTGATATTCTATAATAATATATTCTATAATAATAATAATATAATAATATTCTGTAATAATATATTAACTTAATAATAACATTAGGGCTGCAAAGAACCCAAGACCTCTTAATTATAACGAGTCAGACAGGCCGTATTTAGTCTAACTGTTTGCTAACAGCGGTTACATTCAGAGCACCATAAACAATGGACACGATTGTCTTTTAACCTTGCTTCTTGAGTTGTTTCTAAAAAATTTGTCTGTGCATCTTAAATTAACTCTGTTTGGGGTATTCCACTTTTGGCCCTGCTAATGGATCGTACAACCATATACTCTGTGTAAGACTTTAAGGACATTTTTCCAGCCGTACTTCCTACGGAAGCGTTTAGCCATAATAACCATGAAAAAAATATATTTGACCAGTTTCTCTTTTTAACATAAAACATGTCTCGTTATAATGAAACAGATTTTTGATATAACGAGATATTAATCTTGTTGTATTGATTAACTTTAACAAGGTTTTTCGCTATAAAGAGACATGTTTCTCATTAAAACGATGTTAATAGAAATATATTTCCTCATCTAAGTGATACAATTATCTTGTTATAACGTAATATTTTTAACCGTAACATCGTTTCTTGGGGAACTTTTGATTCTGGTCGGGAGGGAACAGCAAGAAGATGAAGAGGGGTTTCTTTTTTAATAAGTCGAAATCTGTCTGAGTAACGCATTTCCACAAAGGAAAAAAAGATATTATTATATTAGCCTCGTTGAAACTAGGGTTAGGGTTAGGGTTACACATCTTGTTACAATACGAAACCATCTCATTAAAGTTTCTCGATATAATGAGATTAATTCCTTGTTATATCAAGAAACTGTCACATTATAATGAGATATTTTTTCATTAAAATGAGAAACTGGTCCTATATTTTTTAATGGTTGTGACAGCCAAACGCTTCCGTAACTTCCTTATATCGTTTGATTTCATTTGCTGGTAGGTGACATTAATATGAAAAACTCATGTGGAATAAGTAAATCCAAATTTAGGGAATTTAAACCAACCTACAGTGGGCCAACCACATATAATTGAATTAAACTAACGCGTTGTTTACCCCTAGACACAGATGGCGTAGTTGCCATGGCAACTACATCATCTTGACAACACTATAAGCCTATAGTACAGAGACAGCACTGGTGAAAGTTACTAATGATCTTCTCATGGCCTCAGATAAAGGACTCCTGTCTGTTCTTATCCTGTTAGATCTCAGTGCTGTATTCGACACCATAGACCACAACGTTTCTGCTACAGAGGCAGGGACATGTAATTGGTATTAAAGGGACAGCACTACGCTGGTTTAAGTAATATTTATGTGATAGAATTCAGTTTATTAATGTAATTGATGAGTCTTCCTCACACACCAGAGTAAATCGAGGTGTTCCTCAGGTTTCTGTACTTGGACCAACACTTTTTACACTATATATGTTTTTCTTGGGTAATATCATCAGACAACATGGTATAAACTTTCATTGCTCAGATGATATTCAGTATTACTTATCCATAACTCCCAATGAAACCAATAAGTCCATTAGATTACAAAGATGATTTAAATACAAAAACACCTGAATGACTCTAAATTTTCTTCTTTTAAACTCAGACAAGACTGAAATTGTTGTCTTTGGGGCTCAAAAACTTAGGACAAAATTGTGTAGTTTTTTAATAAATCAGAATGGCATTAATTTGGCTTTCAGTACTTTAGTAAAGAACCTTGGAGTTATTCTTGACCAGGATTTGTCCTTTGGCTCACATTTAAAACAAGTTTCTAGAACCGCTTTCTTTCACCTATGTAATACAGGAAAAACTAGGGACATCCAGTCTCACAGTGATGCAGAAGAATTAGTTCATGCTTTTGTTACTTCTAGACTGTACTATTGTAATTCCTTATTTATGGGCTGCCCCAAATATGCCCTTAAAAGTCTCCAGCTAATCCAAAATGCTACAGCGAGGGTTCTGACGAGAACTAGCAGAAGAGATTGTATTTCTCCTGTTTTAGCATCTCTTCATTGACTCCCTATTAAATTTTGGATCGAGTTTAAATTCCTTCTCCTGACATATTAAGCTATCCATGACCAAGCTCCATTGTATATCAGAGATCTTATAGTTTCATATATTCCAAACAGAGCACTTCGCTCTCAGACTGCAGGTCTACTTGTGCTTCCCAGAGTCCATAAGAAAGCAAAGGGAGGAAGAACCTTCGGCTATCAAGCTGCACTATTATGGAACCAGCTCCCAGTTTGGGTACAGGAGACACCCTCTCTACCTTTAAGTTCAATCTTAATACCTTCCTTTTTAAGAAATCTTATAGTTAAGAATAGTCTAGCATTACACTAGTTATGCAGCCATAGGGGATGTCCCATGATGCACTTAGCACTTCCAGTTACTTTCTCTGCTGTTTATTTTCCATGTATGACCCATTTCTCCTTTTTCTGCAGGTCTTGTTTATCATTTCTCATTTTTTGCAGATCTAATTTCTCATTTTCCTTTTTCTGCAGGTGTTCCTGGATAACAGCTGGAGTTTATATTGATCTGTCTTTCCTGTCCTCTTCGACCCCAGCGAGTCGAGACAGATGGCTACCTTACCTGAGCCGGGTTCTGCTGGAGGTTTTGCCTTCTTGTTAAAAGGAAGTTCTCCTTCCCACTGTTGCTTCATGCATGCTCAGGATGGGAGATTGAATCAAAGTCAAAATTCGATGCAATCTTACTGATTCCCTTACATAGGCTATTTTTATGAATGGGCAGATCTCTATGAAATACCTTGAGACAACATCGTCGTGAAATGGCACTATATAAATAAAGCTGGATTCAATTAAATTGAATTTATTTATTTGATAAAATAATATACTGGATTGTTCTGAACAGTTGATTATTTCTCAGCTTACATCTGTCAGTTACATTAACTACAACAATTCACACTTGTGTTGTGAGAATCCAATGTCCAAAGCTGTATGACAAAAATATTTCTTCTCACAAATATCCTATTGCACTATATTAATATGCAAAAGCTCTGCATCCATGATCAAACACTGTCATGGTTCACTTTTCTGCTCTGCCATGTTTGTACTCGTCATCAGTCTGATTCAGCCCAGCTGGGTTTTCCTAATTGCTTCCTTGTTTTGCCTTTTCACATCACTTCTTAAACTCTCTCCAGTCTCTTCTGCTCTGCCAGATTATTGACATCCCCTGTGCCAAGATGAAGTCTAGTGGTGTTTCCACGGTTGCAATCTAAGTGTCCCTGGATTATTTTTCCTCTTGGCTTGCCCACAACAAACCTCTCTTGTCTCTCATGATATCTGGACACTAACCCAAGCTCTGTCTCTGGACCAACACTTCTTGGCTACCAACTGTCCCCCTATCATCTGCCTGCCTGTTTTTTTTTTACCGTTGCCGTTTGTTAACCTCTTCACTGGATTTTGGATATTCTTTCAGCTTCAGGAGAGTTGTAGTAGAGCACCCCCAAACCCCAAGTATTCTAAAACAAACTAAAGAGATTGTCTAGTTATTCAGTGTGAATATGCTAAGTTAAAAAACTCAAGACCAAGTTAAGTTTAAAATAAGTTGAAATGTTACTGTTTACATATCTTATTGTAAATGAAAATGATGACAAATCATTCATCACATAAATGTACGAGAAAACAATTAAAGTAAGAAGGAGAGATGTGGGTGTATTTATAATCATTGTCCTAACATTAGGGTTCCTGGGTCTTTTGTTGGGTTGCAGGTTATACATAAACTGGTCAGGTCCAGATTTCAAATGGGTGGCAACAACTGGCCGGTTTGGGTCCTTGTAATGGAATTTGGTGGGTTTGAGGTTGGTAAAATTAGATCTCCTGATGATGATGGATCACAAAAAATGCTTATTTGTTTACGTAAAGAACTTTGACTTGCTAATGTATGAAAAGTACTGTATAAATAAAGTTTGGTTATTCGAATTACAATATTTACTTCAGGCTGCAATGCACTGTTTGTGTACAAACAAGGAGTAAGAAATAACTGTTGAAGAGCAGAAAATACAAAGTGAATTAACATAACTTTTTTTACTTTAGAAATAAGTAGTGGATTTTTGCTTTTACTTCTTTTTATTTTATTTTTTTACAGGAAGCAAAGAATTATAAGAAAATGTGATTATTATCCATAGATTGATCTGTCGTTTTTAACTGTCCAAGAATTCCTCACCTCAAAACTGAGTGTAGAGTGGAGGAGTTAATGAAATACAGCCTCCCAACACAATGAAATATGAAAACATGAAAAACCATCCCTATAGTGAAATGATTAAATCTATGCATCAATATAAATTATAAAATAAGTTTATAATCAATTAACTATTTCATTTAACCTGCCATGCTAATTATAATCAGAATCTTGTTTTCTGTACACACTTATCCAGAGCAAGGTTGTGTTAGGCTGGAACCTTTCCCAATAGCTAGTTGACAAGAGACAGGCTACACCCAGACAGGTTGATACTTCATTGCAAAGAAATATGAACCATCACTCGTACTAGAAGAAAAACTTAGTGATGCTATTGCTGAGGATATTCCTAACAATCAGCTTTGTGACTGTGAATAGACAGATGTTAAGAAACTAAGAGAAAATCGATTTCCACTGTTGGATTCAGAGAAACGGTACAAATGAACAAAGTTAAGCAGCACCTCCATCCAGAGTGTAGAGCAGGCATACATGCATACAATAGTGTTGAATTTTCTCTGCACTTTCAAACCTCCTCGCTTTTACACTTTTATCTTCCCCTCTTTCCTCCCACAGCTTGGTTGGTTCTGCTGCAGTGGTGTGTGTTTGTGTGTCTTTCTCTGGCTGACTTATGGTTTCATTAGCTGCAGCAGAGGAGAGCCTTGTAATTGTGGTTGAGTTATAGAGGCGGGGGTGGACACCACCATGGGACCTCCCTGGGTTTGCAATCTACAGTGCAGAACCCCCACTCCCCATTATTTGGCCTCACACATAGACTACACCTTAGCTCAACAAGCTACAAAATGAACACACTCATCGATCAGCCTACCGCCTTCTCACTTGCTCACTCTTTATCGCAGGGTGTTTTCTATACAGGCTTTACATGACTCGTTCAGAAACAATCTGCTCGCTCTGTCTCGTGCACAGTTTAACTTCTAACACACACACGCACTCACACACGTACAAAATTTGCCCATGAGGGAGAGCCCAGCAGCAGAGAACATGTGGTATTGGGAACTCAGCAAAACAGCTTAGGGAGAAAATCTATCTGTGCATGTGTGTGTGTGTGTGTATGCATCTGCGTGCAAGTAGCCATGAAAGGCTGGTTAGCATGTGAGAATCATGTTTAGCAAAGAAACTGATCTCATTCAAATGGAAGACAAAGGAATCCAATACAGACTTTCACACCACACGGCAGATGTTTGTTTGAATGTGAATGTGTGTATATTTGTGGGCTTTTTGTGAATATAGTACACACACGGCAGAGCTTGCACGGCCTGCCAGTCATTATCATGCCGTATTACTCATGTAAATCATGATATGCCCCATGTCACTAGTCGCTGGCCAAAAATAGCTGCAGTGACATCAGTGAGTGAGATGATGTCATCAGTGGGTGACATCATGTGTCTCCTAGCATCCCGATTAGATACATTAGCATTATGTACGAGCATTGGGCTTTCTAATTATAGCCACACAAAGATTCCACACTGCTTCCACCTCCGAGTGTTCAAAGAAAATCAGGAGTCCTTCATGGGTGTACATTTCTATCTGCAAGTTTCAGGCCTCATGGAGGACCTGTTTGTCTTGCTTAAACTAGTTTTACTGAAAGATCACTAACATTATCCAAGACACTTATTTTCTTTCTGTCGCACTACAACAGTGCTTTCTACTTAATCATATTTCTTTTTTCTCATTTTCTCTTTCATCTTTTGCTTGATATTAGCAGGAAACAAATGATTAGTGCACTTAGTGTGTGTTAAAACACATTAGAAAGAAGAGCTCGGTGTAATGCAGCTACAATAAATCAGCATACATAATTATACAGTGATGCAATGATCTAAAAAAGGCAAATGCCAACTTTTTATGACATTTCACACAGAAACATTTTTACCTCTGTAGCTGTACAATTCTCTTGTACCTCAATAGTGTTTCCTAATCTGGTTACATATTGAGTCTCAGCTAAAACTACTGTTTTCATAGAAATGGCAATTTATTAAGACTGCGTCTATGCCAGAGCTTTAATCAACATAAATTGGGTCTATGAAAAACTCTTTGAATGTTAAACACAGATTGAAATATCAAAATTTTAACAGATGGGTTTTGATTTTTGATTAAATTTCATTAATCATCATAATCCTAAAACATTTTGACAAATGTCATCAACCATAGGCCCTGGTTATATGTTGAAAATGGAAATCACTGACAAATAAACAGGAAAATGGAATAAAAAGATAGTGAAGTACTCATGCACCTCTGTCATCCTGCTTAAAGTACTGCTCTAAAACAGAAACAAAAATTTGCAAAGTGAAATTTCTTAGCTTCCAGAGTTTGTGGGACACCAGTTGGTCTATAAAGTACATCGCTAATGTCAGTTTGGCCAAAAAAACCCACTGAGTTTGAAACTTCTCTATGAAATGTCTGTAAGATATAACTTCTACTTCTACTGTGCAGTGACACTAAAGATACTCACCTCAAAAATCTGCTTCAGAAGTGTAGAGATGAGTTTATGACAAAAGATTTATGTATTTGCGCATATCAGGCAATGGGAATTGAAATTTTGAGAGAAATGTGACGCAGAAAAAAGTGTCACTGCAGTTATTTAACCCCTTAATGTCTGAAATAACAACTGCTCAGAAAACTAAAAATGTCTAAAACTCTGAAGTCTTTTTTATAACCCTTTAAAAATAAATCTGAAAACATTTTAACAATTTATTATTTGTTTTTCTTACTTTTAATTACAATGCGAATAATGTGTAATCCTCTGCTTTCTGGTGTTCACCAGAGCGCAGGAGACCAGTATCATATAGTGTACAACTTGGTTTTGAGTTTTTACCATAAAGTAATAAAAAAATGTCTCAGATATGTATCAAATATGAAACATTAGACATTAAACAGTTAACCTGACAGTGCATTAATTACACTGTGGGCTTGTCTTGCAGCTGGACGCTGTTGGTCACCATGATGGTTAAATGTATAAAGGTATTATTTATAAGTCAAATACCAGAAGCATATAATAAGCTAATAGTCAAAGCAGGATTGCTTATATATATATCCTAAACACACTATTATCCACAATAGATTACAATGAGAAATGTAGTGCATGCAAAGCCACAAACTTTAAATCTGTGTGTTGCTAGAGAGACACACAGTCTTTTGATAAAGGAATAGAGACATTTTCCCTTAAACCAGAGCTGTAATATATACTGGCAACAAAAATCCACTAGAAGCCGTGATAGTTGTGGAAGCCTTTTTAATGTACTGATGTGAGCATTAAATTTAGCTTTGGATCAGTTTCTCTTAGTTTTATTGTGAAACTGTAAAAAAAGATTGAATATTAGTTCAAAACATTTTTGTAATGTGCAATCCTAAAACTTTATCCTTTTTGGAACTCACTCTTCTTTTACTCACTTACTCGCTGGTCACAGCAGCAGAAATGTTAAATCAGGGCGATTGGATGCCACTGCACCGCTTATTTAGGATATTAGTCAAACTTGCCTATTTAATGAATCTACTATCAGCCACACAGCGTCAATCGCCTCAATACTAAAATAAAACATAAATCTTATGACATTCCCAAACAGAAATCTGCTTAAGATTTTTGCTAGACATATGATTTTATAAGCTGCTTTATGTAGGACATAACAATGCCAAAAGTGAATGTTGCATCCTTGCATAATTATATACATGAGAGTTTGTGACATAGCTGCAGCACCATTATGTGATTTTATCTGATGCATCAGCCGTACAAGTCTAAATGTTCGTTGCCCCAATTCCCCCTATCTTGCAATAGAGGACATAGTGAATTCACTGTGTCTGTCAGGGTTCAAAAATTGTGCATGTTATACAAAAGCGACTCAGAGATATTAGCAAGGTAAACAAGGAGCTTTATATTATGCAGTAGTGAAAGATGGGGGTGGTGACTCTCTGTGGCTGTAGCTCATAGTACGACCGCTGCAGGATGAAGGCTGACTGCTTGCTCTTACATAACCACATGTGCAAATTCACCCAGCGTGAGGAGAGTTGAAGCAGGGAGGGGAGAGCAGCGTGAGACAGCTCAGAGATCAAGAGACAGAGGAAGAGAGACTGAAATAGCCCTTAGGGAAAGAGGGAGAGATGGAGGAGTGTGTAAAGAATGCAAAATGTATGACAGCTCCCATTCTATATGTTATATTGATCTTCTTTTGCTCCTGTTACAAACTGTCTAAATCACAGCGATGTTCACCATTGGTGACATTTCTCCAGAGATGTCACCAATGGTGAACATCATGGTGAACATCATCACCTACATTTGAGGATGTGGATTTTTTTCTTTTTTTCCTCCATCAATGATTAATATATGTTCAAGTTGGCTTTGAAATTATTTTAAAAAACTAATCCACTGAAAAAGACTCGCAGAAGAAAATTTGCCAAATCTCTGTGCTCGTGAAGACATTTCAGTGAGTAATGTTGCAGTTCCTTGACTGGCCATTTGGAGCTTGTTTTTAAAATGGAAGTGAGAAAAAATAAAGCCTCCAAGGTAATTTATTTAGATTTTTGTTTCCCATTTGTGCCAGTCATGGTTTGAAGCTTATCTTAAAGTTACTTACATGAGGAGAACTTTCCACATTTAAGCTTTTACAAAATCCTTTTAAACTGTTGCACTGTTTAGTTATCACTCCGCTTGCCCCAAAATCTGGAAATAGCTTCTTACAACAGCTGCTTTATCCTGCACAAGCATATGGAGAAGGTAATTAGCTGCACTGAATTTACAATGAATTTAGAGCAACACCTGCAGTTTGATCTGTTTAGGAAGTGAATAGCAAGTGACAGAGATTCATGCATTAACCTTGACTTTTATTAATGCAGACGGCATATATTACCCACTGTGTCTTATCAAAGTAGTTCAGTTGAAAGGCATTCAACACTCTTTAGTTGGCTTGGGTGACCCTTAGACTTGTCTTTAGTTATTTTGCCATACTAGACCATTGGGAGAAATCACACACACTGATCACGTCCCTCAACACTTAAAAAAAAAAAACACCAAGTCACCAAGTAGGAGGTTATGTTTTGGGCTGTGTCGGTCTGTTAGAAACATAACTCAAAATGTTATCAATGGATTGTCATAAAATTTTCTGCAGCTCTTTAAAATCTAACTTGCGACCTGTCTAGGGTGGACCTGGCTCTCGCATGTTACTAGCTGAGATAGACTCCAGCCCCTCTAAGAACACGAATTTAATTAAGTTGTATCCACCACTTTCCGAGCAAAACACTGAAGGGCGCCATGACACCATTTCTCCTCTAAAGCTGGTTTTTCACTTCCGGTCCAGCATATTTTAGAAGGTTGATTTCGTTCTATCTATTCGCGGAAATGTCTTCTGGGATGACCTGTTCTGTTTTTGGATACATACAAAACTCAAGGAAACTTACAGATTTTATTAATGAAGCACGTTACGACCATAAAGTCACTCGCGAGGTGATGCAGAGAGATGAGGTGATTTCACAGCAATAACTCACAGAGCTGAAGTTAAAACACCCACCTAAGAGGATCTTCGTCTTCTCTTATTATTTTGTTAATCATAAACTGACAGAACTGCATCCAGATTAAGAATTATATCTGGGCTACAAACAATCACCAGCAAATTAGAGGCAAAGGCTAAGTAGATAGCATGATGCAGCTGATCAGACACCTGCTTCTACCTGAGGCACAAAGAGCCTGTAAGTTCTCTGATTATTAGCGCAGGTTAGTTCATGAGGTATTATTTCATATCGTATTTTGATGACCATAGGGTGGACTTAAAAGTCTAATGCAGGGATGTCAGAATCCAGTCCTCGAGGGCCGGTGTCCCTGCAGGTTTTTTTGTCTCCATGCTCCCAACACACCTGATCAGAATAAATAATTAAATTGGCAAGTAGCTATGGGATTCACTTGATTTGAACCAGGTGTGTTCATACAAGGAAACAAAACCAAACAAAAACCTGTAGGATACCTAATGTGTGAAAGAACAAGTGAAGTAAATTAACATGGACCAACAGCTTAAAAAAAGGGAAGATATTGACTATAAAACAATAAATTCTCTGCAGCAGGCTCATTTACATTGGATCACTGCCAGAAACACAGACTTTTTGGCATCTAGCCAAAGTAAATATCGAGCCACTGCAGCAGCGGAGGCTGAAACTAGCTGTCACATCGACAAGCTAATCAAATTAAATGAGGTTTAAAAAGATTTCAGGGACCAGAAAGGAAGCTGGGATGCAGCAGTAACGATCAACCCAAAAGAAACCCACATTTTTCACATCCTGATCGCGGTAAATGGAGCTAAAAAAAACAGAGCCCTGAACGGTCAGTTACCCATTCTGTTAGAGTAGACGGATGGGACACCAATCTCTCCGTTCTGTCTTCTTTTGATTGAAAAGCGAACCGTGTGTCCATCTTTAAGATTAGGCCATTGTTTAAGTAATGAAAATGTTATTTTTAATTTTTTTTCTGAAGCAGTATTACCTTTTAAAACAGTACTAGTTAAGCATTACAGCTAATGTAGCCGAAGAGTGAAACAAACTTCGGCATAATCTTTACGCAATGGATTATGGGAACGGGGGTCCACCAAGAAAGTAGTGGATTTAAAATGAATGGATCTTCAAAATGCAATATGGAACAAGTAATTAGATTTTGGAGATGATATGGATCACCACCTGATCCAGGAATTCTTCACATGCACAGAGCAGTTTCCAAACATCTGGGAACATAGTGGAATTTTTCTTGCAAGGTCTTTTACCACTTTAAACAAAATGCTGCTAATTGTAACACCATTGGGTTTTTATCCTCTGATATTTTTCTATGATTCCTGCAGTGCTTCCTTTTAAAGAGTTTTGGTTGGATTCACACTTAAGAGATTATTATCTGAACAAAAGACCCAAAAGCTTTTTTTCTCTACTTTTCCTTTTTTTGCACACTGTCACTGCATTCCCGAGATTGAATATAGAATCAAAATGATTCAGCTGCAGGTCTGCAGCAGTAATGTTTTTTATGATATGCCTCACTTGTTAGAAATTGAATGAAGATCATGTAATGGCTTTATTTCAAGTGCATTAATTCAAATAAAATAATTTGTGAACATGACCCAATATGTAAATGTGTCTTGAGATTATGAGGATACTACAAACACAAAAAGAAGCTGAACTGAACTGAATTGTCAGGAAATGTGTCAGCAGATACATTTAAATTTATTTCTGATAGACAGATAAGAAACAGTTTTCCATATTATTCTTTTTACATTATCATTATTTACATTATCAATATTAAGCATTTTTAAGAGATATTGTGGAGCTGAAGTTCACTAACAACAAGGATGAAAAAAAAAAAAAGCCAGTGCATGTGCATGTGGGAGGTCCGGGGAAGTTCAGGGGGAGAAAGGGAGCAGGCTGTGAATGCAGATGAAGAATTTATTGAATACAGGACAGGAAGTCAGCGGTTACTAGCTGAAGATATAAATTCACAGTGCACCTGTGCTACAGAATGGTCTTTGAGGCTTTTCCCTCCAGAATCCCCTCAGCTACACAATGCAGTGGTTGAAAGACACTGTGATCCTGAACCATCTCAGTCTCAGCTATAAGCACTGTTGTGCTGTCTGATGGCAACAGCCCCGACAGGCTCTCGGTTGTTGCAGATATTGGCAGCTGCTGCAATTTGAGCCTGTCGTCTGTTGCCAGATGAGATTCAACAAATACAAAAAAAGTCCAGTGTTACTTTTACATCCCTCAACAGAGATGCAGTAGGACAAATCCATTGATGGAATAGGACAAATTCATCTTATTGCAGCGATAAGTTCTGTAAAAGTCTGAAACTAGTGAATTCCCTTCATATCAGTTCATCCCTACATATGCACCAATAGGTGTGTTTCTATGCCTTCAAGGTGAGGACGTGTATAGCTTCAAAGATATTTAACCACATAGTTCCTGGTTTGCTGGTTTAATTGCACAAAAAACATCAACTTAAACTGCATTATAACTGCCAGGCCTAAGTGTGTGTAAAAAATACCAAAGTACATATCAGCTGATGTTGTATCTCTGTCAGACAATTTATCTTAACTTTTCTGACATCCATATTTACCTAAAGACATGGTCACCTGTCTGAGGGTCCACAAGGACGTACCTACATAAGTATTTTCAGAGAATCCTCTCAGTTACAAAAACTTGAATGAAAAATTAAATACCAGTTTGCTTGCTTTGTGTATCCTTGTTCTAAATAACGTACCTTGAGACTTTCACAAACTTTCTAAAAGTATACTTGGTTGGAACTCAGAGTGAGTCCCTGTCCCTCTCTGTCGTGTTCCCCACCATTTTTTTTGCCTCACCCCAAGGCCCCCATCCACCAGCTGTCAGACAGGCATGAAGGCCTCGCTGGAGATGGATAGACAGATGGATTGAAAGCAAGAGGGAGGCAGCCATGAATGCATGGAAGGACAGAGAAGAGGGAGAGGTGTGACCCACTTTGTGGAGCCTGGAGTATTTATAGAAGAAATTGTCCTAATTGGTGAGCCTCTGAGAGAGCGACAGCACTGCACTGGTACTCTACTCCTTGTCCTTCACCTCCTCAACCTTCTCATCTCCTAGTTATTTGCTTTAGTCTGCAACCTCTTCTTGAAGACTTCATCAGTCTTTCTTTGGTCATTCCTGCTTCCTCCTCTTCTTCCACATGAGTGACCTCCTCTGCATAATGCCACTTCCACATGTTACCCCTCCTCCTTTCTGACCTGAATTTACCTTGTCCTTTCAAGTTTCCTTCCTCATCTGTCTTTGTCCTCGCTCATCCTTATGCCCTCTATCCTATATTTCCTTTTGTCCTTAATAACAAAGTCTGCATTTGCTTAGTCCTTACTCTTCGGTGTAACTACAAGGTGTTCGATGAGATGTTGAGATTTAAATTTTTGCATTTTTCCAGGATGGTACATATGAACTTTTTGAAGCCTTTTGATTTCCAGCATGCATTCATGACTGGATTTCTGTCCCATTAGTATCCAGCTACTGCCACATGAATATCTTCTCACAAGGCTGAAGAAAACAATACCTGTGTGACTACAAACCAAAAACAAATAAACATATGGGCAAAAACATGTAATACTGTTCGAAAATGAATGGATGAAAGGAGAACTCACGTAGGAAGTATTCTGAAGCATCTGCCTCATAGTCAGCATCCTCGGGGAAGTGATCTATTTGCTTACACATGCCTTTAAATGTACCTGTACAAGAAAGAAAGAAAGGAAGAATAAAAAAACGAAGGGAAAATACACAGTTAAAAGTGAAACAGATAAGTGAACAAACACCTGACATTGTGAAAGTAATTGTGTTTCCTCTTAGAGTAAAATGTGTCCACATCACTTTAACTGCCGAAGAAATGCAGGTGTGTATGTGTGTGTGTCGGGCATTAGTACAAAGAAAGTGAGACACATACCAACAAAAGACAAAAATGGAGGGTTGTTGATAGTACTGCTCATTAAGATGGATTTTACTTGTGTGTGTGTGTTTGTGTAGCTTGGTTCAGCTCCAGTAGTAATTGTGTGCCCTCCCAAACCACTGCAATTAAATGGGCCCTTGTTAATTGGCAATTGAAGGACGAAAGATAGTGCCTGGCTTTGAAATGGGCATTAGTTACACACACGCATACCCACTCACACCCACACACTCACAGAGAAAGTATAACACTAACAGGCACACATTTGAACACACACACTGATGGTACAGCATCAAACATCTAGTCAAGAGCCTCTCCATTTTAATTTTGAGCGTTCACTGTGAAAGAAAAGTCTAAAATATTAAGCATTTTAAACAGAAAAGCAGATAAAACATCTATTCTAAACAAATGAAAGTTAAAAACATGACAGCACCTTTACCTACAGTTTGGTTCATGTTTTCATATCTTTAATGCCGCACCCGACACTTAGGCGGACAAAGTGCTTTTTCATCAAGGCAGATATATTAAAGAAGATTTTTCATCAAGAAGACAGAAACCTTTCCAAAAACTTCATTTTGCTTTTTCTAAACTACTGTATATAGATGACATGATAGATTTAGCTTCAGTTCCTGAAATGTCTGAGTGAGAGCTCTACAGGAAAACCATTTCTGAACAGCACAAACCTTTGTCTTATAGCGGAGGAATAACTTTTGTGCAAATATGATTATCAATGAGAAGTTGAATAATCATAATGGTGTATATTTATTAAATTATTGTCAGAAAAAAGAGATTATCATTAAAAGTCTCATAAGTAATGTAATGTATATCCAGTCCAGCTCAGGTTTTCATTGATATATTTTAGAGATAATTCATATAAACCTGTGATTGACTTGCTAACTGGGTGTACCTGCTTCTCCCCTGCTGATTGCTGGCAGAGGGTCCAGCTTCCCCGCCACTGTGAACTGTACTGAGTGGTGTAGAAAAAGGATGGATGAATGAGCCTGTGGTGAAGTATGGAAGAATATTAGAACCATTTGGAAAAAATAACTTCAATCTTTTAAATTTTTAATAGAATTCTGACTTTTTATGAGAATTCTGACTTTATTCTCAGAAATCTGATTTTTTAAAATTCTGACTTTAATCCTTCTGAGACTGAAGTTAATACCTTACGTAATACCGTACTGAAAGAAATAGTTTTATATAAAAACATAATAGTTAAAATTGTCTGAACTAAAAAATAAACCATAGAAAAATCTGTTATAAATATAGTAATTATTAAGAGGAATGTTATCTCAGTTTTGGATATCAGAAAAAAATTATACACAGAAATGATGCTACTGTGGTCACAGTCAATAGTGAATAGTTTGATTTGCATAGTCAAAATGTAAGATATTTGAAAATATGATTTCTGCTTGACATTTCTGTGATCATCTGCAAATAATAATGAGTAAGAATATTTTATAATAAACAAAATGTTTTTACTTATATTTTTTTGGATGGATATATTTTAATATAAATGTCAAATCCCTGCAAACAATTTTCATGCTTGAAAATCTTTTTCTAAGAAATCTGTAATACTGGTAAATTGGTGGATATTTTTAGATTATATTAAGCACATGTTTTTACTGCAAGTAGAAGAGATGGAAAATAAAGAAAGAAAAAGTGAAAGAGTTGCAAAAAAAGGTATATGATCTAAATCAAAACAGGAAAAAAGGTACTTTTGAGAGGCAGAGCTAACCACATGTGAAATTCTGCACATTGGAAATTAGAGGCATTTAGATTCTATAGGATTATGTTGTTATAGAAAATGAACAACTGGACTGATGGATGGATGGATGGATGGATGGATGGATGGATGGATGGATGGATGGATGGATGGATTGTACTATAATAAGTTTAACAGGCCTAATGTAGTTTTATATTTTATGTTTCTCTGTAGGTTTGACTCTTTTCCAAGTTCAGAATTTATATAACATGACATTAAAATATTTATACACTTAGCAGTAATCAAGAAAATGTCCTAAGAAGCATTTTGGATAACATGACCTTGATTGACATCATGCATGATCTCGCATAATTAAATTTGTAGGGATAGAAAAAAATGCTCTTCCACAATCCATAATGCAATACCATTTTCCAGCCCCTCTTACCTCCACACAAGTACTTGTGGACATACTCAATCTGTACAACATATATTTTGTGACACCTTCATATAATGCAGCATGTTGGCTTGATTAGAAACATGGTGTTTGTCGTTCCTGGAGCCCCAAAATAAAGGAAAATTGCAATCGTTGACCCTATGATAACAGCACTTGTACTCAGGTTTACACATTAAACATATTAAACATGTCGATATGGGATTATTGTTCACTGCAACAACAAGCTTGATTAACAATAGAGATCATGGTGCTAATGAAATTCTGATAACTCCTGTTTGATATCAAATCCAAAGACTGAATATTGTTACTGTTCCTCTTGTAAAATGTGGACTTGTGTCATTTTGTCTCACACGCAGCATGAAATGGTTCCACTGTAAAATATTCCATATAGTGGTTGCTAGTTAATGTAAAAAGTAGCAAAGATGCTGTTGGATCCTCCCATCACTCCCACAAATTCAGTTACAATATTTTTTTCATCTATGTTTCAGTTTGAATTGATTTCCTTGAGTGCTAGTTATTTTTCATGTGATTATCCAACAATATGTCAAATGCATCAGTTCCTACACAAACACCACAACACACACTGCTATGTAGGAACTCCATGAGATTTTTTTCCACTAACACTACTCTCTCTCTCTGTCTCTCTCTCTCTGTGTCTCTCTCTTTCACATGCTCCCTCACTCGCTTCAACACATGGCCACCCACGCTGCACCACAAGCACATGTAATCTGCAATTGCATTTTGCCTTCCCTCTCTCTTCTATCTCTCTCACACACTCTCCGTGTCTTTCACCCGCGCTCCTATCTGTCTCTCACATACACACATGAGCCTGTACCCTGAAGACCAGATTCTCGTTTGAACTGAGCTGGCAGCTCAGACCTCCACTCCTCCATTTCTTCTGTTTCTTTTTACACCTTTTGTAATTGAAATTAACAGCAATGTTTATCGTCCTGACAGGAAATGCGTATGCACAGCATGTACCGTGATAGATTTTTGGATCAGCTATGTGATATATAGGCATATGGAAAAGAAAAGACAAAGTACTTTTCAATTCATTTTTCTAAAATGATGTGATATAAAAGCATAGATTTGTCAAAGGAACTATTTTATTAAGTGTATATCTATTGCTTTGAATCGACAGACCATGTGAGGACCATTTTGAAATGTATTTAACTACTCAGGCACTATCGGGTTATTACAAATTACAAAAAAAATATATATACAGGTGTACCTCAACAAACCTGCAAAAGCAAATAAATCTGTTTAACATTAATTAAAGCTCCTTATGTGGTGTAGCTGCATTGTGTCCAATTTCTTAAACAACTGTTATAAGTAGTTTGATCGCAGAATTTTTCAGGGTCCTTTGTTAACATTCACAACAGCTTGTTTCCAGCAGAGCCAAAACATTTTTATAATGGCTCCCAGGCTGAAACCATAACTATCATTAGAGTGGCATAGAAGCAGATGTCTCATAAGTTTCTGCATGGCACATAACAGTAAGATACTTCACCTAATTGTTTTAGTCGCTGTTATATTAATCCACACGAATGCGGTGTAGAGGTACACTATATTTATGTAACCACTGACTGATCAAATGAACTCAGGAACAACGTTTAAAATGTTTAATCGTGTCAATTATGGCTGCAAGAAAATAACTGCACATATTTATTACCAAGCTCATTTTACATCCTCGCTCTTATTTTACTTAACTTTATTACTTGATAATCCCATAGACAGATAAACAGTGGAAAATGACTTTGGGCTTGGAGGCTGGTTGGGATGATAATTATTTCTAAAGGATATGTGTACTGCATTAAAAGTTAAAGTAAAGGTTTCTGATACAACTTGGATTAGTGTCCATAAGACTTTACTATTGTGAGGGGCAAGATTAAATGGGTGGTGGCCCTTCAGCTTCACTATCTAGCTGCAGTGACATTATCTGATCTCTTGTTTAGAAAAAAAGGAAAAAAAAATCATACCATGTTGTAAAATTGTTCTCTGAGAATCTCCTCTGTTCTCCCCTTCTTCTCCCACCTCGTAACACTGTTGTTATAATGAAGTGTCACTCTTGCAAATTGCTCTCTTAAATTATACACACTGGTTAATGTGGAACAGATACTATTATTCTGAGACCAACCTGTACCTCAGGGGTCGAATCAGTTCTGACACTGATTTATGCCTGCAGCAAGAAAGCTAGAATGCTTTTTACACAAAGATTTTTGCCAATCGGAAAAGACCCAAGCAGTGGCATTTCTTATATACATAGTTAAAAGTGTTGTATTTACTTATATGTCATGAAAGTTGTTTTCTTTCCCTATAGAATTCTTTTTAGAAGCACACATACACTAAAATTATTTCATAAATCAGGGTTACAAAATCTTTCGTTTATGATTTCACTATATTCCTCTTTTACTGTGTCTCAGCATTCATTCATTTGTTTTCTATGCTGCTAATAAAAATTCTGTGCTACATAGAGCTAGAGCCCATCCCTGCAAGAGCAGGTGAGAGACAGGTAAACCTTGGATATGTCGCCATTTCATCGCAGGGAGATCAGCATTCAAATAACCTTTATCAGATTTGATGGTTTACTCACAGACTTTTCAAATAGTCTTTTTTTAACTTTGGGAAGTGGGAATGAAATTGATCTTAATGTACAAAACTGTGCAAATTATCTTGTCTGGCTGGGCAGCTCTCTGTGTGCTCAGCACCCCTAAAGCTTAGATCCTTGAATCGCCCCTGGACCCAAGTGACTCTCTGCTGTTACAAGATAATCAGAAACATGATCATTGACTGAACTCACAGCGGTTAAAGATAAGTAAATGCAGTGTGATGAAACACTCACAGACAACTTTTATGAAGTATTAACCTATTCACCCTCTCAAGCTGAAACAGAAAAAGAGTGTTTGTGTGTGTAAGAATAAGAGAGGTGAATTATAAATGACCCTCTCTGAACAAGCATTATGTGTTATGCAAATACTGTGCAAAGTGCCTTTATTCCTTATGATAATTATGGCTCAATCTATCTACTCATAAAAATGCCATTAAAGTAATCCCTCAGCTGCAAAGGTGAATGAACACCAGGGAGCTCAAAGCAGACGTGTTGCTCAGGAAAGGTAGCGATCAGCTCACTTTACCGAATTACGAGTGTGCTGCACTGAAAACGTTTCTCTCTCTTCTTCATCTGTTAATGATAATTAATCCTGGAGCACATTCTCTCTTCTTGCAGGCTTTTGTAAACATTTGTTTGAGTTCAGTAAGTTCTTCCTCTGAACTGAACATCTCTTATTCTAAAAGACTACAGCAGTAAAGGGATGTTTACATCGCTCAACAGGTGCACCACTTGTGCAATGTCATGATCTCCATACTTTAGCCCTATAGATACATTATCACACTAATGCTAGTTGTAAGGTGAAATTTTCCGATGCGTTGCCATAAATTAAAATATCACCAGTTTTTTTTCAATAAATAATAACAAAGAAGTAGTCACACATATCCTATTAAAATATTACGACAAACTACATTTTGAGTTTTTATTAAGTGTAGTTTATAATTACAAACATAAATAACAACAAACACAAAAAATATCTATGTGTGATGAATCTATATATAGTTATGTAATTTACTTTTGGGATAAATTCAGAATTCTACTTTTTGGTAATGTTTTAATTTATTATGATCATAATTTATATCTATACTTACAATACATGTCTGGTATAGTGCTGTTGTCTTTTTTGTGATTACTATAGTACAAATTTTGTATAGTAAGTATATACATTTATGGATGTGACTTTACCATGTGACGGCCCCTGCAGGTGCCGTCTAATTATGAAAGTGGCTGCACCTGGGCCTCAACTGAGGCCCAGAGTATAAAACATATCCGGCAAGACAGAGCTGCATCTCCCAGGATAGGGCTGGGAGGTCATCGGAGCAGGCACTGAGCTGGGGTTTTCAGTGGACTGGACTAGAGTTGCTTTAAATAAAGCTGTTTTGTTAAAACTTACCACTGGTAAGTTTCGTTTTAATCTATGTTACAGTCTCCTTGCAGGACGTAACAAGCAAAAAAAAAAAAGAAAGGTGAATGAAAAATTCATTGAGCCATATAACAAAAAACACAATAGATTCAACATTATAAACTTCTCACACAAATGACATAAAACTTTTATACAGAAGATAACTAAAAAAGCTCTCACTTCATTAAACAACTTCATTGTGCGCTACATTTCATTTTAATCTTTTGAACCCAGACAACCCATTTAATTTCCACACAATTTCAGAACACATTCAACAATAGCGAGACCTATTTAAGATAATTGTAATAAATGTGGAATTAGATTCTCACCCTATTTGCTCCAACTAATTTGGAGTAAGTGATTACTTTTCCTATCAGCTAGCTTGCATATGTGTGTGTGCACACAACATATAAATTAGTCGTGATGCAATTATCGCAGAGTGAGGGAGAGAATTGAGAACAAAAAAAGCTAAAATAAGGCTTCAACCCATCTTTGATTTCTTTTAGACAGGGAAGTGGAGAAATGTTGATTGATAAGGCACAAAATACAGTCAAAAAAGACTGGTAGACTATTATTTGACAGGGCATGGGTCATGTGGTGACAACACAGTAAGTTATCATAAACTGCACTACCAAGGGCTTTTGAAAATTTCCATTTGGTCTGATTGTCTTTTTGCATTGTATGAAAAAAACTTAATTAATATATTTGTTAATAATATATTTGTTAATATAATTGTTGATATGATTATTTCTTTCTTCTTTATTTTCAGTTGTAAAAGTTGAGGGTCCTGAACAGTATATTAGCTGTTTGTGGGGTTTGGGACTAAAATGTTGTATCTCTCACCAGGAACCACTTATTTAATTTCAGGGACATAGCTTTCAGTGCTCCGGTCACCATGGATACTACTGTTGTTTCACTTCCAAAATTTCACCAGAGAATTTCTTTGAGCTCTTGTTTCTCCAGAGTTCCTTCTTCCTTTTGTCCTCATATTGCCATTTCCGGGGATGTCTCACAGCAGCTTTCCTCTGCAGCTTATCCATGATCCCAACATCTAGTTGGTTGATTAACACCATGTTGTTGATCTGTATCAGAAACTTTCACAGGATCTTGTGTTTCTCCACATTATGTCAGATACTTGGTTATAGCTTTCCATCTATTTATTTGGTGCCAATATCTTACATCTTCCTACCAATGTCCCGGGATCCTGTCTGCTGTGGTAGATCTAGCCTTGATTGCTCTAAAAAGCGTTTGTGTTGTCCTTCAGTCAAACCATCTCTAGCCATTGATAGAGAACTTGTTCATATCTATCGCAGCTATCTGTCAGTGGTAGAACTCATGCAGGAGTTTTTCCTCCCATGATGGTTCTCCCAACTTCCTCTCCTCCAGGTTGCATTGCTTGAGACCAAAAACCTCATCCCATGGGAACATCTTCCTCATGTATTCTTGGAGCTTAGATCTTAATCCTGGAATGTTGACTAGTCTTCCCTCTTTCCTTGTAAAGTATAGGTTCTGGACATTGCATTTGGGTTGGAACCCTTGATGGTGAGCATCTTTTGTGTTTTGATGTCTTATAAGAAGGAAAGACATTTGTTTTTCATCTCTAGGTAATTAATCTTGTCTAATTTGTTCGGAAATTCCAAGCAGTTCGAGACAACCAAGTTTCAAGCTCCATCTGTTTTACAGTGATGTGCCCAATGTGACCTCATATATTATAGTTCCCAGTGGATTTTCACAACTTGCTTCCTGTACATCTGTTTGCAGCTCAAAGTTTAATAACAGTGTACCTATGAATAGCCGAAAATCTACAGCCTCCTTCTGAAATGAGTCTGCACTCACCAAGTTATAACACTCCTGTTCTGATACTGCTTGTTACATTCTGGTGGGACAGCTCAAGGCCTACTTTGAACAGCTGAACTACAGCTGCTCCAGCTCTGTCCTAAAAAATACACACTGCTGTGTATTTAGCTCATAGAAAAGATGAGACTTTGTCTCTTACAAAAAGGTGTTTGGGGGAGCCTTGAGTCTGCCTTGATGAGGGGGAGTGTGATAAGAACCAAATAGCAAAATCTTCTGTGATTGTGACATGACATGCTTACACTTTTTTAAATGTCACCATTAACAAATCACTTCATTCAAAACAACCATGTAGGTTAATTGATTGAAGTGATTATTTATATATATATATATATATATATATATATATATATATATATATATATAAGATATGAAGCACACACATACGAACCCCAGACATACAGAGCTATATTGGGGTTCTTCTTTTTCTTAAAAAGAAGAGGGGGGAGGGGGGGGGGAGG
>JBAMHX010000005.1:17862159-17875356 GCA_037177515.1 Pseudomugil tenellus
TAGATAGATAGATAGATAGATAGATAGATAGATAGATAGATAGATAGATAGATAGATAGATAGATAGATAGATTATATGTGTGTTAAAAACTAAGCCTTTCTGTTGAAATGGATGCTGAGTGCATCCAGAACAGTGTGGGCATGTAAGCGTATGTGTAGGCATGTGAGTGCAAATGCAGGACTGTGTGAATGTGTGTGTGGGCATGCAGGGATTGATCTGCTTGTGTGCCTGAGCGGGGGTTGTTGGTGCATCCTTATATATGGCATCTCTGCCTATATCAAATGCTTACTCTTGTGTCTGCAGCTCACCTTCCAAGCAGCAGGTCCTCCAGAGACCCGAGTGCGTCATCACCTCCTCGTTCTTCTTGCTGGTCTCGTTCTCGTTGGTGCTCTTGATCTTGCAGACGCCACGTGAGTACAGCCAGTAGTCTGTCCCCACGGCGATGGTCATGAGACTGAAGGCGGCGAAGGCCCCCACCGTGGTCAGCAGCATCTGAACTCCGCGATCAAACACGCCCATGTTGCCGCATTCCACGAAAGGGGGGCCCCCTTTCCTCTTGATATACAGAAAGTAAATATTTGAAAGTTTGCGTCGCCACGCCAGCTCGGACAATTGGGGGTGGGCAGCGTCGGGTGGACGACGGTAACGGGGGAGTGCTGGGGGGGCGGGGGAGTTAGGGGAGCTCGGGGGAAATCGTATGGTTGGTTTTTGGGGGTTACAGCAAACAGGTGAAAAATATGATAAGGATCAAGATTTGAGCTGGTTTGTGTGTTGTTTGGCCCAACACGTGGGTCAAACACACTTTGGTGGGGACAACCAAACCCCCAGCTACAGAGTTTGTCAAAAGTCTAGTCCACAAATGAAAGAAAGTTGCAATGCTGCTCTGGAAAAAAATGTTGACCTAAAAACACAGGCTTCTAGCAGATCCCACAAGAGACGTGGTCTGGGATCTGGGCCTACTTTGTTGAGTTTGAAGGCCTCTAAACGTCAAACTCTAAAAAAAGGCCAAGATAATGAGAAGATGGAGGATTTTGCTCGGCTTCTCTTGACTTTTGCAGCCCTGATTTTGGCTTTTGGAGCGACGAAAGCAGCTCTTACATATAATACAATCCTCACAGCTTCAACAGTGATGTATGGAATAATGTGTGTGTGCTGTTTGATTTATCCCACATGGAGCATCACATACAGCCTACACTGTCATCCTCCTGCTCATACACACTCACTCACAGGCTAAAACTTTCAACCGCACACACCTGTACATGGATGAGCAGCTGCATGCATGCAGTGTGAATTAATTCATACTGAAAGGGGATGAAGAATCGAGGGTGGGGGTGGAGAGTGGTTAAGACTAACACAGTTGGCAGCCTTGTTTCTTTAAAAATCCTCCAAAAGAAACAAAGCCAGAGCTCTCCAATGTAGCATGACAGAATTCAGTGATGGGATCTGACTATCTGGGATCAGCATGTCATGGACGTTCATCTCTTAAATTTCAAGCATCAAGCTATATTAGAACATGTATTCAATGGGAAATAGGTGATGAGAGACAGGCAAGACAGACAGGCAGGGCCCAGAATATGTTGAGAAAATTAGAACTAGATGTACTGGAAGAAATTAGAGAACAAATTTAAATCAACAGGATCAAGTGTTACTCAAAATCAAAGACAGGAACCTAAATAGTGCGACATACTAACCAGTACCATAACTGCCATAAAACCCATCCATTCTTTAGGGGATGATGTAAAATAAACCAACCAGGGACAAGCAACCCCCTCTCCAAATAAAAAGCTAAACAGAAAAAAAAAGATAGAGAGGAATAAAGAAAAAAAAAATCAAACAACAGCCTGCTTAGTTTTCCTTTTCCTAAAATTCTGATCCCCAGTTTCCATATGTGGTCCCTAGACCTTTCTCCGGCAACAGTGGAAATCTGTTATGAGGGGATTGGGGCAGCGGTAGAGACGGCACACCGCGCAGAAAGGGGCGCATCCAGGCGAAGAGGCCGAGCATCACCGGTCATGCAGAGTGTGGAGAATACGAAGAGATGGACGAAGCTTCCCGTAGCGCCAGAGCCTCTTCCTCCTGGATCCAAGCGATCCTACACGGTTATATCACGGCCACGCGAAGAACAACGGGCGCACACAGACACGCAGCCACTTACTGTCATAACATATATCTGATCGGACGCGGTCAAAAGGCAATAGGCCTAATTTTGGGAAAGCTGGCAGACGTGGGGTGGGGGTTGTGTGCGCGCAAAAATAAGAAAATTTCGAGCCGAGCAACACATCAATCCTTGGCTTCCTCGTTTTTCTTCTTCGCAGAGCTGAGATAGAAGTGGAGAGAAGAGAGGAGGAGGAAGAGGAGGGGGTGGATGATGGTTAGAAGCAGAGGATGAAAAAAAATCGACACAGCCTGAGAGCGAGAAAGAGGGGGAGAGAGAGATGTTCCGTGCGCAGTAGCAGCACTTTACGCAAAAAAAAAAACCACCGGAAAAAGTCAGTTTAGATTAACTCAAATTTCACTACGTTTCATTAATACACGTATATTTTACTAAATCAAACAGAAATTATGTCTTTATTTATCATTTTTTTCTTGAAAAATAACGATCTTTTGCCATAATTTTAAAACTATTTCAGACCAAGCAGTTTCCTGGTTAAACTAGGTTATAAATCATATTTTTATTAATTAAGTATTGTATAATTGGGAGATTTAATGAGGCTGCAGATGTACAAATCTAGTGCTTAGCTCATAGTTTCACTGGCGTGTTGTATCTGACGCCCAACAATGGACTCCTTCATAAAAGACAGGAATCAATAAAGTGCCACCTTGTTATCAAAGGTGAGTTATTATTTTCTTGCACTCTGTATTTTAATTTCCTGTGGAGAGACACACACAAATGATGAAAGGGGTGAGCAGTGTGTGTAAAACACCTGACTGAGCGGTCAAAGGCTTCAGAAGAAACAGATGTATTAGGCTGTAAAAGTTATTCATCCGTGCCATTTGACTGCTATGTCCTCTAACCTTACAGAGAAAACATGGATAATAATACTGACAAAAACACTCAGATATATTACATGTAATTTATAAGCCGAGCAGGACTCTTTTTTTAAAAGAAAGAAATAAATTGAATACAAATAGACTTCATGTGGGCTAAATCAATAATCTGCAGTACACAATCGACAATCTCTCTTTTTTATGATTATATCCTGAAATGTGTGTGTGTATGTGGGGGGCGTGGTTAAATAAGTTTATTTTTATGCTTATGTTTGCGTATCTTGTGCGTTCTTTTCGGGCCCTGGTGCTGAAACGGACAGCTCCTTCACTACACCCAGAAGCATGGCAGCTGTCTCCCTCTTGTGAGACTTCCCAGATCCCACGTGCTTTTTTTCATGGGAAACGATGGGCTCATTTACAGACATACGCATCAGCAGAAATATGAAAAAAAAAACACCCTAACATAAATAAATACACACCTGTCTTTTCTTGATATAATTTTTTACATGTTGTTTTGTTTTCCTAAAGTAAGTACAGTGATTTGCAAATATTTTAAGCAACTTTCATCACTTCATAAAGTGACAAAGAAATGGAAAATAGATGCAAGCCTCATTATAATATGCAAATAATAATAAAACACCGATACATACCAGGAAAAGGCAGTTTTTTCCAATGAACCTGAAAGTCAGTATTTGGTCAATCCGATTTACTATATAAATATAAGATAATCTAAGTTGTCTTTGTTATAATTTTTTAAGTAATCCTCAGGAATGGTTCTCCGGGCCATTTTTCTCTGTGGATGTTGGCTGCTATATGTTCTGTTCTCTGCCAAGATGATCCCACACTGCTTCAGTAGTGTTGAGGTTTAGGCTACGAGGAGGATTTATCACTCTTTAAGACCTGTTACCATTAATATTCAATGCAGCTCTTGTGTCATTGTGTATGTCTCAGCTTTTGCTTTCTGTCTCCCGTCATTGATAATGGCTTCATTCTGTTTAGGCTTGGGTTGTATCAGATGAAGGGCCAGATGCTTCAGGTCCTGTTTCAAGTTTTTACTGGATCCCTTTCAGAGACAGTTCATCTCCTGCAAAATGATTTAAGGTATGGTGCGCCATTTTTTACTTTCTCTTTAAAAAAAAAAAAGACAAAAAAGTTTTCGGTTGTTTTTTTTTTCTCTTTTACACAAATCACCTTGTTAGCGCAAATATACATTTTTTTATGTATGTCAAACTGTTATTTTTATTAATGCACTTATTTATTTATTTTCTTTACAAATTTTCATACAAAAACTCTTTAAAATAACTAAATATGAGGACTGGATAAAAATAAATGAAGGATTATTCAGTGGCCATGGGAAAAATAGAAAACAAAAATCAACTCTAGAAAACTATAGAGCACAATCACCTAAAACATTTATAATAACATCTGTTTCCATGGTAGCAAAATATAATGAAATAAATGGTTGCTCAACAGTTTTATGTGCCATAATCATTTCTTGAGTAAAGTTATTCTCACCAAATGATTTTATGCTGTTTTAAATTATGTTTGATGTAGTTTTCAAGTCTGATATTCTAAAATACAAAATCACTGGAATGACTTTTCAACTCATGTACATCTCTGTACAATGAAAAAAAAACAGTAAGAAACAATACACTCTGAAAACAAAACTGATAGAACCAAGAATTATTGCATCAAATTTCACCTGTACATGTACTACTGGATCGCTTGAGACATGTTGGTAATGAAGAGGTTAAAGGTGAAACAATGGTTTTATAGGTAAAAATTATACAATGGTAGCAAAAGATTTTTCAGATAAACTAGTTTTGACATTTTAGATGAATGCAATTCCCACCCTACACACATATAGGAGCAGCATTGCTATGGGCTATGCAGTACAAAGGCTAATTCATGGAGGAGGTGTCATTCCTCTACAGCGTTTCCTGATTTCTGGGTACTAAAGTTCAGATTTTTCACAGTTATCTCTTTCTGCCATTTGCTGTCTCTGATATGTAAAGTTACTCACTGCAGCTTTACAAGACTGCCACTGGCACAGGCTTTAAAAAAGCAGTTCAGGAAACTAGGTGTGAATGCACAACACGAGAAGCACAGCATACCAACCAGATTGGCTTGTCTGATCATTTCCGCATCCATCATGCATGTGTCATATGATGAGGAGGTTTTCTTCATAGTAATGAAAATTCAAATGATGGATTTTGGCATTGTTTTATCAACATAAAATTATTCTAAGCTGTTTACTCCAAAGACCGCAGCACCAGTCTGATGTAATTAGGCAGGAAACTTTGTGTGGTCACTGACAGCCTTGCTGTTTTAACAAGTTGTAGTTCATGTCTCTTGTTATTGTCCATACATCTCATACAAGTCTATCCTCATGTAGTCTAAAGCTACAGCGAGCATTGCTTGGTTTTTATTTACTTATTATTTCTGAGCCATGATTTCTACCATGTCACATCAGGTTTTACTCATCTTACAATATCATCACGTTCAGGGATGTGGGGATTAAACAAACAGGAGCTTATGTAATATGTTAGTTTGTGAGTTACACACATATATCACAACTTTATGATGAAAGCAAGCTACCTGCTTATCTGCATTCTCGGTATCAGGCTTAAGCAAAGCTGCTTGCACCTTAAAAGTTAAGCTGAGGTTTCAAGCGATATATTTACACTTTAATGTTTTGCAATCCAGTAAATAAAAGCGACGACATGACATGTGGTCATCTGGGTATAAAAACTTGAAGGGTGCATGAAGGAATAAAGTACTGCGAGGTCCTCTCCTTCACTCATTCATTCATTCTGAAAGAACAGGTTGAACTTTCATCAAATGAGCTTTATTTTATTTAGTGACATAAATCATTCAGCCTAATAACGTTTCATGCTCCTAGTGAGTTGCAATTAGAGTCACAAACAAAATCTGAGAGGCATGCATAAAGTATGAACAGTGTCCAAATAAAATGAGGATCGAGTGGGAGGAAGGAGAGGAAAGTTAGACGGAGAGATGGAGCCATAGAGAGGTAGAGAGAGAACAGTCTGCCATGTTGGCTGCCCTCCCTCCTCCTCTTCCTCCTCCTCCCGCTCTTCCTCCTCCTCCTCTGGGGTCTAGAGGACATGTTTAACATTCTGCTCGACTCCTCCTTCTCTTTCTCATCCAGCCACAGCCTCAAGTCCCTGCTGCACTCTGGTTACTGATGGCCAGAGACGAGAGGAGAGGCGCAGCAAATCCCTTAATCATGACCAGCACGGCTTTGTTACTGCATTGTTGTTGCTGCCTCATATGAACTCACTCTATAAAAGCAAAATCTGACAACAGTTTGTCTTCATTTTCTGCCTACATCATAAGAGAATTAAAAAAAAGAAAAGAAATGAAATCTTGGTTGTGTTGCAACGCATTTAGTACAAAACCAAACCTGCATGAGAAGGTGAGATATCCACATATTTTGCAATGAAAGATGCATTGATTCAAATTTCATTGAATCTTTAGCATGTAAAAAGGAATTCAGATTATGCTGACTTATGACACTTTGCAAGTGATTTTATATTAAATATAAAAAAATGCGTTCACTTCATAAAGCCAAATGTATCATATTTGATAGAGTTTCTGGAAGATTTTATTATCAAATTATGGTAGAAATCTAAGCAAAACCCAATTTACTGATGCTGGTCTTTTACCTCTGGCAGATACCAAAAAGGATAAAATTATACTACACTTATTTTGACCTTCCATATGGTATGAAATAAAAAAGTACAAAAAATAGATTGAAAAATCTGACTTTTCTGCCCAGGTATTCTTAGGTTGAGCTTTAAAAGGTTAAACATTGCATGCACCATCATTTTTGCATGCACATGTCAGTGAGCTCAGGGGCATTATATAAAATTTCTTTTGTAAAATGGGAAAAAACAGTGGAATAATTTAATAGTGTCAGCTTAAATATAGATAATAAATACATAGTTTTAGCTTATTTGTTGATTGATACAAAACTTATCCACAAAGCTTCAGTTGTCTTTTTGCATCATTATTATGCTGCAGTGAAAATGATACAGCAGCAGACAAGAGTCAGGAGCAGTTGTTTTACACATCATTGTTCCTTCAAGAGCATTTTAAAGAGACCATATAAAGGGGCTATATTTGCTGTTTCACAGTCTATCTTACACACTTCTATGATAATATTATGCATTTTGTAACATGCACCAAACTATAGTTTTACCTGGGTCTGTGTCTCTCCTCTGTGTCTCTGCTGCTCTCCTGCCCCACCCGCACTGATCAGACAGAGAGGCTCTGTGTGTAGATAGTGTGCAGTTACACTTGTGTCTATTCGCAAGAGCGCAGCACAGCCACATGCACACTTCCTGGAGGAGATGGCACACTAAAGTTTTCAGGTAGGGAAGGGGGAGTCTCCACAGTGCTGCGTAAGACTAGAAAATGCGTGGATGAAAAATCAAACTATTTCCGGGATTGTTTTGAGGTACAATTAACACTTATAGAAGACTAAAAGCCCATAAAAGTCAATTTTGTATAATATGCCCCCTTTATCTCTATTCAACTCTTTGTTCCTACACCTCTTAGCAAATCCTTCTGAGTTTTAGGCATATGGACATGGATAGTAACATGGATGTTTTAACAGTTTAGTAATGCCAAAACTAGCTCTCTTCTCAATGAGACCAAAACAGACTTTTCCTCAACCTTTACCTGGAGTCAGACTGGAGTCGAGTGCTATCGGCCTGAGCCTCCGTTCAGATGAACTTAACCTCAGCAGTCTTATATCCCACTGTATTAATATGAATATATATTATCTGACTGTAAATTTTCCCAACACAGTATATTTTTACTGGTTTTGTGGACAGAGGAAATATGAATGACTTGACTGAGAGATAGACAGACCAGTACTTGATATGTGATCCCAGTTGACTAGAGCACACAACAAAAACTAAAATCTAAGTAAGATTAAACATCTAAAATCAAGGACACATATGCTTATTTTTTTAAACATAAGATACTTATTCTTGCTTAATTGTTTTTTTCAAGATTATTTTTACATGTTTTAGGAATTCTTGACAGGTTAATGTTCCTTGAAATAAGATATATTATCTGCCAACAGAACACGAAATGTAAGGAAAATTAACCTAATTTTTGTACGTTTTTCTCTTGTTTTTTAAAGCCAGTTTTTGTAGTGCACACGTCTCGGCATAGGAAAACCAATTCTTACTCCTAAAAAATGTCACATAGGCTACTGGCACTGTCCCTTCTTCTTTCAACTTGGAGGGTTTGTCAACATTGTGCCACAAAACTTACATGACTGTCATGTGCAATAAGAGTCAAAAGTCTGAGCCAAGCATCAGCGCTTGTGCTGTGACGCAGGTAAGTTTTACGGATTAAGTCTGAACAAATGTAAAAAGAAGGTATTTTGTTTGTTATCACAGAATTTCAGCTTTTAGTAACCAACACAAAACCAAACCTGCCAAGTTGAAGCCTCAGATCAGTCCCATGCTGGAAAATGATCTTAAACAAACTAATCTAAAAAAAAATAAAATACAATGGCATAGGCTCCGAACCATGGACCAGTGTGTAATGAGCCAAGGATGTTTCAATGCTGTCATTTAAGATTAATCGTCAAAGACCTTTCAGGTTAAAGATTGCATGAAAATGAAATGCCATTTTTTAAAATATACTTCCTTTATGCAACACTGAAGTCAGTGCAAATCATAAAGGCCATGGCATTGTTGGTAAAACTTGCTTGTCTTAAAACAGAAGGCCTTAAAGTTCACACATCACTTGCCATCCTCCTTCACCTGACATATGTTTTAGGAAATGCTTGCTTACTCTTCTAAGGTTTAAGAGAAAAAAGTGTATTGTAAATAGATCTGGAAACTTGGAAAGCTGATATGTGATGGAGTAACCCATACATGTACCCATAGATAAGGTGGTAGGATAGACTTCAGCCTCGGAAATATGATAAAGCAGATATTAGAGTGAGTGAATAATAGATAATGACCATTTTCTGCCATTTATCTGTTAATCTTTAGAAAAATGATTGACTGACTGAATGAATGAAGTAGTTTTCAAATACAGTAAAAATTCAAATTCAAAATAAAACAATTTAAAAAAGAGAGAAAAGAATAAAAAAATATGAGTGAGTTGGGAAAAAATCTGTTACCTTTCTGCTTACTGGAATGAATCTAATTACTGCCTTAATCTATTTTTTATTGATAAAATTCACTGACATGTTGAACATTCTGAGAGAACTTTTCCAACGAAGGATAAAGTTTTCCTAATACCTGTGCATGCAGATGTATATAAATATGAAACTGATTTTTCAGTTGTTGCGTATTGTTTTCATGTGAAAGAAGTAGAGAAACCTCATGAGTCACATTCACCTAAGACTGACTTTGGCTGACTGGGAATCATGCTCTGGGGTGGTGACTGATCTCCTGGGGAGACCTTGCTCACCTCTGATCTTTGCTTGGGCCCAGTTGCATTTGCACTCTCTTTGATCACAATTTTAACACACATTTACTAATCTACATGCTGATACTGTCACTGTGTTGTCCTGTGGGTTTATGTTTTTTTCCTCTCCATTCCTAATGTTTTTGTTGTCTGATTAAAAATCCCACTACAGTTCTTTTGCACTGTCATTTTTATTTTAAACAGCGAAGCGGTGCCAAAGAAAACCCTAATTCGGTACAATATCTGAAGCTTTATTTGATTTTGTTGTGATTTTTCACACATTGGTTTGGTATCATGGTCCACTGGAGTTGCCGGTTCTGACTTTCTTCCAATTAAAACCATTGCCAACAAGTGTTGTAATTAAAAACCAAAACCAACCAATTTAACCAATTTAAAGCAAGATCAGATTGTCCTGAATCCTATGACAGAATGAAGACTTTGGAGGTTCAAGACAAAGAAAATAAAAAGTACAATCTATTTCATTCAACTCTTCCTTGATCATACATGTGTTTTAGTTCATCATGTGAAGTGCCTTTATTAAATACTCATCTACTGATAAATTAACTTTTAATAAGTTTTTGTTATTTTTTTCCAAGAAATACAAACTCTACAGATTAAGTCAACTTGGCCACATTCGTTGTAGGTGACCTTCAAAAAACTCACGCAATAAAACTTTACTGGGTAGAAAGTTCTGCTGACCTGCATCTGTATTGCCTAGTTAAACTCAGCAAACAGCCTGGATCGACTTACAGACACTGCTTTTGATGGGGAAAAAGAAAGATGGCCAACGTCTGCAGCACAGTGTGGCATACATAATCTGGAAGAATAAAATCCCTCAAACATTTCCTCTTCAGCAGAATCAGGCCAAATCATAAGTGAAAGAAAAGTGATGTGCTGACGGTGAAAGAAGTGGCACCGTCAAGAAGAAGTGGCACATAGTGTCTGCACTGGACTTCAGGTCTTAGTTATCCTTTAAAGAATAAAACATGTAAAGCTCATGGTTTAATAAGAGGATATCTGGCAACCTGCAGAGGATCACTCGTGGCCATGTGCATGTTATTTTAGTTTTAAAGTGTTCATATATGCAGCTCTATGCGTGTTAGCATAGCTTTTGCAGACCCATGTGCACGAGTCCTACTTCTACATGTGTAATGTAGGTCAACACATTTCCTTTCTTCCCTTTCCTTTCTCTTTACTTTCCCTCTTTTTGCTTTGCCTTTAAACACCTTATGGATGAATCTCTTATTGTTGCTTTGTCAAACACTTTTCTTTTATTGTCTTTTATCTCTTCCCTTTTCTGCCCTCCTCCTTTTTCTCGCCCAAATCCCCTGAGGGTAAACCAGGGTTTCCTGTTCCTCTCGCTCTCATCACGAGCTTCCAGTTTGCATGAATGGCTATGCGTTACCTGCTGCAACCTGGCCTACTTCAAAAGTTCCTCCTTTGCTCTGCTCCAGCGCCACTAGCAAAGTCACAGCCAGACAGAAAAAGATGGTGGGTTAGTAAATTAGCAATGCGGAAGGGTGGGTGGGTATTGGGAGCCTATAACAGGCAAAAAGCTTTGAATTTTGGGACCTCTCCAAAGAGGACAACTGGTAATTTGATGTTTTCTGTAGGAGAACAATGGGGAACTTTTGGGTAGGGCTGATTTTAAAAGGCTTGATGCGGTAGAGGTAAAGAAAACATAAACAGTGAAAGTGATGGAGGCAACCACATCTGTTTTTCCATCTGTTTTTCTAGTTTGACCGCTTCCTCAAAGCTTTCCTGCTTACAGTTTTGGAGGAAGACCCATAATGAGAAGTTTATAATTAGTTGCATTGTTCCACTTTCCTATCCCATAACCCCCACCCCCATTCTCCTTCACAGTAGCAATTTCTGAAGTTGAACCATTTAAATAAATCATGTCCATATTCATTTTAAGACAATGCTATTATTACATCCAACAAATTAGCCCATTACTGAGATGACAGAAAGTCTGTACACTGAATTAAAATGGGTCAGAGTTCGAGTGCAGCTCTGCAAGGCACAAAACAGTTATTATTTCTGAAATATCACATTTTACAAGCAACAGCTTTAATCTTATTCTTGTTTATTCCAATTTGTTTTGCACATTAACTGACCCGGTCAGGGTGATTTTATTTTCCTTCATCAAAAGCTGTTACCAGAGGGGTAAACAGCAACATACTCACTGTATTCACAAAAAAGAGGAAAGCATGAGTAAGCTTTGATCATTTATTCAGAAATGAATCAGTTCATCAGAAAACAGTACGCAACACTTTTCCAGAGGTAATGTCACCTAAATTGCTCAGAAAGATGACCCAATTATTTTCTAATCCTTACTCCAAACATATCTGAGCAGGGGTTAAATACCTTTATGAGTACTCAGTTACAGTTTATTGCAAAAGGGCTCTAAGTATGGAAACACAGTATATGTGCAGAAACATACACGATCAAAAAATTCATCTGTAGTGTTGCAGCTTCTTTTTACCTGTTCATTTATGCACATTGTGTACTCCCAGGTGGGGACATCATTCACGTGTTAAAATAAAAAAAAGGGTTCAGGGTTAACAAGCTAAGCAGCAGACATCATATATTTAACTCATGGGTACCATCTAAATTAGCAGATAAGTGTAGGAATAAGCATGATAAAAAGAAAAGTGCGAGACAGGCTAATTACTCTGGATTTCCAGCATTGTGAGGTATTGTTCGAGAAACCCTGCTGTTAGAATTATGATATTCCTTCTTTGTTCATCTCCTGAGTGAATAGGGGAAGTCCCAGAACGACCTTTCCTTTTCAGAAGTCAGTGTTAATGGGGCAATGGAGAACAAAAAGAGAAAATGATTCCTACTGCCTAATATGAAATTGTATTACAATGATTGTGCTTCATTTCTATACCAGCAACCGTAGAGATATCTCTGTGGCTCCGTAAAAAAGATCCATGTTCTGGTATGCTGTGAGTGATAATGTATCAGCAACCAGGACAGAAGAGAGTTTTTTTTAGTATCGTCAATACTAAGTTCACCACACACAAAAGGAGTAGTACACACAAAAAAAAAAAACAGTTGTAGTGTAAATGGGTAGTTGTCTGATCCTGGAGGAAAGAGAGAAGCGGAGAGTGTCCAGATTCCGGTGACAAGTTCAAAAGGCAGGTTAAAGGTCAGAAGACTAGAAGACAGACAAGGTAATTAGTGCAGATTATAAGCGAACTCAGGGGTCCAAAAGGCAGAGAGAGGACCCATGTCCAGAAGCCGAAAGGAACGGCAGGGAGAGTAAACAGGAGATGTGTATAGGTAGGTGGACAACTGAAATACAGTATGCGGTACTTTAACAAGGCGAGGAGCTGCTGATTATGTGGCAGAGAGGGAGAAACTGGACAGTGTGTAAGTAGTGATGTGTGTGTAAGTAGTGATGTGAGTCATGAAAACTAAGTAGTAATGGGATAAAACCAAGGTGGACTGAATCAGACTGATGAGCGCACACAATGCAAAGCACTGAGCATGGGAGAGGCAATTAGGAAACTCTAGGTGGGCCGAGTCTCACTGATGAGTACAAACAAGGGAGAGAAGTAAACATTTTCAACCACCCCCCCCTCCACCACCCCAAACACACTGTTAAGTTATTACAGTTTTGCAACTACTTCTTTGTTGGATAGGGACAGATGTGGTTAGTATACATATATTTATATTTATATTTATATTTATATTTATATTTATATTTATATTTATATTTATATTTATATTTATATTTATAT
>JBAMHX010000005.1:17901546-17916547 GCA_037177515.1 Pseudomugil tenellus
TATATATATATATAATAAAGTTTTTTTTATTGAAAGACTGTTGATGCAATTTTCCTCAAATTTATAGACATACATTTTACTCAGCGATGGACCACATGGCCACGCAACTGTAAAAACAACTGTGTGCTTTAGTTTTCTTTTTTTAAAAAAAAAAAAAAAATGGGCAAATCAAAAGTATTTTTAGATTAAAAATAATTAGAAACTAAATCAAAACATCTCCAAAGTAAAAAAGAAGCACTTAATTAGTTAAAGAAAGCCATCACTATGTGATAAATAAGCATTACGATAAAACAATGATGAGGATGATTAGAAAGTTTTTTTAGAGACCCAGATTAAAAACAAGTGAGAGGTGCACATCTTTGTAAGGACGTGTTTTAACTTCAGTATCAGCATTTTTTCAAATTTGGTCAACAGAAACCTGTGCTAGGGATATACCACTGGCCAGATTCAGAATAAATTTGGCTTAAACAGTGGTTGCACGGAAATAAAACATTTTGAATTAAGGAGCAGTGTGTCAGTAGTGGCTTTCAATAGTAAGAGAAACACAATTGTGGGTTTTTAGTAACTGTGTGTGAGTCAAAAGGGAACTGATCTCTTTCAGAAGCATCAGAAAAAGATGAAAACAGGAACCAGTCAAACGGTGCCATCTAGACAAGCTCTTCTCCCCAAAATTCAGTTTTTTTCTGTTGTCTCATCCTGTATTATCTAACTCGATAAGAGTTAGATAACGTGACGCACGATACATTTACTTTCTCAGACATTTTGCATCACTTTATGGTAAAATCCCAAATTTCTGTGGAACACAATCAGAAATTTGTCTTCTGTCCCTTAATGGACATCAGAAAGCAGAATACTTTTGACATTTCACATGGTAATAAATGATAAATATCCCTTAAAAATTATGATTCTTTTTGTAAAATATATTTTGCTAAATAGACAAATAAAAAACTAAAAAATTGACGTTTCTTTTCATTTATTCATAGGTTAGGTATTTAAGGGTTAAAGCTTTAATTTGTTTAATATTTCTCCTGTGCCCTGTCATTCTCCCTCTAGTTGTTAACCAGCTAGCTAGTTTGGCAACAAAATCATATTTTTTGTCAGTGTGTCTCCTTATCTGTGGGAAACCCCTTTAGCTTCTCCACAGCTTCAGTCCATCAAATGAAAACTACGCTCCACCACAAAATCGTTAAACCACAGTGAAGCAAGAAGGGTGTCAAACTTTGCAACAATGACTAAAGACATGACAGAGTTGTGCAAGGTAAAAACTCAATAGCTCAGATAGAAAATGTGAGTAATAGTTTCTTGCTGATAAATTAAATTTAAGCTTAGCTTTTTTTTTTTTGCAATAATTCTACATGCTACAGCTTTAGTCAGGTAACAAGCTAGTACCAGGCAGTCATATCTTATTATTGTTGTACAAAAGTAGAGTTGTAGGATTCAAAGAGACAGTCAGGTATAAATATAGTTTGAAACTGAATCCAAATCATTGCTTTTTAGATTATACACAACTTGACATTTGGGTTTATTGGTCATAGTCTCTGCAAAAGCTAAACTTACTATACATATAGCTAGCTTCCATGGAGGTTTCCAAAAGCTATATACACTATTTAGCTTCGTAGATAGTTAAATCAGTAGCTGCGTTTACATGGAGAACTTATCGTTTAATTAAATATCAAACAAGATTGAAAACTCTTTATGTAAACTTGTCAGCAAGTTGAACTGGCCTTTATAGAAAAGCCTCGTATGAATCACCCATCAGATGGATTTTATTTGGACAGATACTTGTCCATATGAACATATTTATAACTATAACTACTGCATTCACTGTCTTATCAAATAACTTTCTGCTGTGTCACCATTTATTTATTTTTAATCAGAAAAAGTTTAACAGAAAATATTTTCTAGCATTTTCTTGGTTTCTCATACAGTTTATCCTGTTGGGAGTTACTTTCTCAGAACTTAGATCAACACAGCATATCTCCAAAACGGAATTAAATTTATGGGTTGAATTCAAGATAAACCTGTGTGTTTAGTCATTGAGGCTTATTTATTTTTCTTTTTATTGCTTAGCTTTGTGTTGTTAAACTGTAAAATAAGAAAGAACTCCTCTCTAAGAGGCTCACCAAACTTCCTCACAATCTGAGACCAACTTCCTCTTCTGTCTGCTGTTAAACATTACAACTTTTTCTTGTTGAACTAATTTTTTTTTTTTCCGACATAGCTGAGTCACACCAAGAGACCAAGAAACACGTGTTTATCTATCATGCAAACAGTGTTGCAGCTGCTTACTTTATTTTAGGTTTTCTACCACGCAGGCAAAATTCACCTTTTATTTGTCAGAAACTTCTTATGAGGAACTGCTGCTTGATGAAGAAATCATGCAGATGTTGCTGCATGCTGTTATGTATAGAACGAAAAAAAGAAAGTTTCTGCATTTAAAGCTAATTATATCCAGAATACAAATAGATCAGCTGATACATCTGATTAATTTGAGATTTTGCGCCATAAGAATGGGAGATTCTGTCGGTATAAATCTGTATTGTTATATATTTGTTTCTGTAGTTGGGGTAAAAAACATTTGGTTAAAGCTGAAAAATATTGATTTTCATCAAATAAAATGCATAAATCAACAGTAAACTGTAAATTTTTGCCCGGAAACAAACAGAAAAATCACTTCTTCATGCGCCACACTGAGCACTTCCCTCTGTAGATCTTTTAATAGCGTTACTCTGCTTTTTCTCTTCCGGATGGATGACGATGTTAACTCCTACAGCCTCTAGACACTTTAACATACACCATTTTTTTGGTATTTGTAAAACAAAAAAATGACGTTTAACTACATTTTATTTCTGTTCACTCATTATTGTGTTTACAGGCATGACACCCATTTCGTCTTCATGTGAAACATCGAAACCAGAGGACCACAAAAGGAAACTCAACATGTCTTCCTGCATTCATGTGATACCAATAGTTTAACTGTTCAGTAACTGACTGAATAGGTAGCATCTACTTTTTTTCCATGGAAATTTGTCCTTTTTTTCTTCTTCTTCAGTAAAGGTTTATATGATGTAGATAAAATATGATCCAAACCTGTCATAAGAGAGCAAGTACAGTATTTATATCCCATGAATTCCCCAGAATAATAAACATCATACTGTAGAATACAAGGAAACAACAGTAGAACCTTTCTGTAGCTGGTTTCTTTCCACTTTTCTCTTTTTTCAGCTTTATGAGCAGATGTTTTTTTTTGGCATTTAATGAATCTAAATTAAAAAAAAAACGTGAGGGAGTTGCACTCTTGCTCTGCTTCTTTGCAGCATTCTTGCCTGCATGTTGGGACCTGCACAGCTAAGTCAGTGCCCTCACTACAAATCAGAGCTGTCAAACACACACCATAGAGATTTACTTGCTAGACCGGAGACTTTGTTTTCCATCAAGTTTAATGTACTGGAGATTCAAATGATCTTTTGAGGCTCCAGTACCTCATCACACCCACATTACAGCGGAAGTTGACATAGTCTTATTTGATCTCTTACATGTCTGTCAAACAGAACTCAATTCTGAGTTTGAAGCCAAATATCTTCATCACAAATCAACTCTGTCTAATTCAGTTAATAAAAGCAGATAAGTTTTAAGAAGTAAAGTGAAATAAAGTAATGGCGTACCCATCTCCAACGACCACACATTTGATGGCCTGCATCCTGTTCCGCTCAACTTTGTCCGCGCTCACTCTGACAGAAACAGACTCAAAGAGGAAGACAGAGGACCTCAGATGAGCGTGCAACTACAGGAAATTGTTGCACACCTCCCTCCCCCCCTCCCCTCCCTTTGCTGTCTTTTTTTCAGCCTCCCCTCCTTTAGCTTAGCACACATTTGCTCTTCCTGGTTTTATCTTTTTCATTTTTTTAAAAAAAAACCTGAATTTATGGTAATTGTGTACAAATGTTGAAGTAAAAAGAATTAAGAAAAAAAACTAGCATAATTTCAAAGGTTCATACCTCTGAAATGGTGTTAAATAGGAATGTTGTGTAGTTATAACAGCAGCTTCATGGAAAACTTCCTCCTTTGTTTGCTTGAACTCTTACTGCAAGTCGACATGCTGAAATTGATCACAAACACTGAATAATGCTCCTTTTGCCTCAGAGAATGTAAACGTGGGAGACGCTTACCTTGTTCCTGTAATTAAAGTAGTACGAGTCAAAATGTTTGAAATAATTCCATGTAATGATGTGTTTCACTTTTTAAATCAATTTAGTTCAAAAAGTTATATTTGGTAATAGTCTAAGATGTTGAGATGCATCTGTGAAAAAGAGACATGTATTTTAAATGTTGATTTAATTTTTAGGATAAATTTTTTAATCACTTACAGCTAATCAAAACAGAAAAATTAGCATGCTAGAAAATTTTAATCTTAAGACAAATGGTCATAAAAAAATAATTTCAAAACAGGAATTTGATAGAATTAGTGGGTTTTGTGTGAGGACTCGCTATGTGAAGATGTGTTTCACCTTTTGAACTGATTTAGAAAAGAAAAAAAATGGTGATGCTGTAATATGTTGAGATGCTTCTCTATATGTTTGCAGTTTATTCAAATATTTGTAAAATCAAATTTATCCTTGTCTGTAGGATGATAAGAATAGAAAGTATGGCAAATTAAAAAAAACAGCTTTTAAACATATTCATTCAGCCAGTGGTATTATAATGTGACCACTAGATGGCGAATCAGCATCATATTTGCTGTTAGTTACCAGTTAAAACCATCTGAGCTCTCTGACTTTAAAAAAATGTTTCTTCTTTTTTTTTGTTTGTTTGTTTTTGTTTATTAATTTTATTTTAATATTTTTGTTTTTTGGAAAATATCCATTAATTGCTGAGATGAAACAGAGAAACTATTCATCCATTTATTGCCCAACATAAATGAAAATAATTTTACATGCAGCTCAAACCCTAAAATTCAAGTTTCTATAGTGTTTTAAAAATATTACAATTACCTAATTACCGTCATAGATATCCTGCTGACTACACAGTTACTTTGAGAGGATGCAGGTTTTCAAACCATTCTGTTAAAATGTCTCCAACCAGCCTGACTACAGCATAAAAGCAGAACTCTAATCCAGTTTTGCAAACAAACTTTCACTTAGCAGCCATCTTTAAGCTTTAAAAGTTCAAGTTTATTTTGTTATGGTGGTTGTATTTCCATCAATAATGAATCATATATTTGTAGCTAAAGCAGTGTAAGAATGAAGAAGAATATTTAAGCAGTTTTTGTTCTCATTAAGCTCCCCAAAACTCTAAATGCAGCATTAGTGGCGTATTTTTGATTTTCAGCACTAAATCAAGTCAACTATGTAAATATGTTTTGGTGTGAAGAATATCTACCTCCGGCATGGTGTGTGTGTCAGATTGTGATGGAAGAGGAAGAGGAAGGTTTAGAGACAAAACCTCCTTCAACTGTTACTGCGCTGGATGCTTAAACAGCTTGCTGTGTTTCACCGGTTTCACTGAAGCCAGTAGATTTTCTTTTTTTTTCAATCTATTTTGGATATAAATGACTGATTGCCAAATGGGTGAGTCTTGGAATACTTTTCTTCTTGTTCACATCTTTATAAACCGGCATTGTATTCCTTACTCTTAAATGTGTCATTTTATTCCAGCTGCACTGCTGTGTACACCACACACATCTTAGTGCTCCTTGATGTTTGTAATGCTTAGACCTCCAACTTGTGAAAATCACCACTTTTTGGTACATTAGGTCAAAACATTTTCAGGACGGTCTCGGAGAGTTGTCGTTTACTTAGTGTCCCAACTCTCACAGGCTGTCCAGTTTCTATTTCTGTCAATTTCTACATTTCTGTGATGCTACTTTGCATTTGTGAAATAAATGTTATCCTTACAGATGTGAACAACCGGTGCATATGTATGTTATGGATGTACAGTTTTGCTTTACCAATTTTCACTAATCGGCACCCTGTTGTGAAACGCTGCTGAATGCATGCGTGCTTCTCGGCAGGAATAGAGAAGAGACATTTTACTCGCTCACTCGCATCACTGGTATTGATACCCTAAACAGAAGTTATCAGATGTTTTAACAATTCCCCTTTAAAATAATGACAATATTTCACTTAGATTCTATTCACAGCTGTCTCATCAACGTCTTTCTTATCAACCTTAATGCAACTTTTTCAGATATGCGTTTTATTACTTATGCTTGTCAACAACGTTGTGAGATGAGCAAAGATGAGCAAAGGAAGGGTGGAGAAGTGGAAGCCCTATGATCATATCATTAACAGCAAAACACTTAGATATCTGCAAGGAAGTTGTCAGTAACAGTTTCATCTACTTTAACTATGCGAAACGGCTTATCGAGTTGTTTTCCAAAAATGCATTTGACTTCCATTTTCTTTTCTTATTGGAACCACTTCTCACTCAAAATCCGCATTCTAACCTCAAAGAAAACAGTATGCAGAAAACTGTAAGAGAGTGCTGTGTGGAGAAGAAAACCAGCTCACCAACAAAAAAAGCCTGATGTTTCAGTGGTTCTCGGTTTAGTGGTTGCAGTGTAAGGGAGTTCAATGGAATGTAGGATTTGTACATTAACAAAAATATTGTTGGACACAAAGTAAAGCTTGGAATATTTAAAAAAAAAAAACAACAAAAACAGCCTTACTTGTATACCAATGTTGTAAAGATCTGCATGAAAAAATACAGGTGGACGCCTGGACAAAGAAAAGAATGGCATCTGTAAAGTCTATATTTACATTTTGTATGCAAATCGGGGAAAAAAAAAAGACATCCTGTGGTGGTTCTGGGGGGGTAATGGGTAATGGAATTTAGCAGCTCTCATGTTACTTGTGTAGGTTTGAGGACCTGTGAAAAACCTACTGCAGACAAGTAATATGTTGTGTTTGCTTCTTTCATCCCCATCTGTTGAGCACTTTTGCCAAAGTCAACATTTGCAAAATGTAAAAAACTACAATCACAAGTCAGGAGTTTTAGGATATGGATGTCTGAAGTAAAACTTAAGCTGCATCTGTGTAGGAAAGAGACTAAGGAAAACAAATGGCAATGTTTACATGTCTTTTTTTTAAACTGCAACACTGTTGCAAAACAATGTAGTTGTTTCACCTTCTCTTCTGTATCTCTTAATCTAGTTCAGAGTAGCAGGTAGATGGAGCCCAGCAATTAGCAGGCGAGAGGAAGGCTACATCCAGGACATGTTGCCAGTCCAACGTAAATGAGATGAGCCTGTAAAAACACTAATCAAGAGTGATAAGAAAAAATATTAAGTATATTTGAGTTAGGATTCTTCATTTTGGAATTTTCTAATGTCCAACTGAGAAGAATATCTGTTCTGTGGTCTAATTTTCTATAGTTTCTTTCCAAAGTGAGTAATAGTTTGTATATGTTGGATGACAGGAGCAGATATTGTAATGTTAAATAGTTTCACAGAACTTAGCTTTCAAAAGTCATTCAATTTTTCTGGATGTTTTTATTCCGTGACTTACTAAGGATTAGCTCTACAAGATTTTTTTTTTTTTTACCTATGAAAATATGTTTTATATTTGAATAGTAAGCTATATAAAATTTCCACATTGGTCATGAATTTTCTAAAAAGGGAAGCAGAATATTAGTTTTGTAAATGCTTACACAATACCACTTGGGTGTTTGTGCTCAAGCATCATCTTTTCCTGTGTCATTACAAAGATTTCAAAAAGAAATTGAGAAAGATGGTGAACATCCACCCTTCACAGCCTAATGCTAGGGTGATTTTGGGGTTAAAAGAACTGCTAGCCAATAGGAATAAGCGGTACAAATGATGAATGAGTGGATAAACTTTAATACACATTTACTTATTAATCTCTGAAAAACACCTAAAACATTTTCATGCAAACTGTACGTATTATGATACATTACACCAATAAGAAGACTAACCCTTGTTACTGTTATCTGACATCAACAGGAACAGATAACCAAGTAAGATTAATATGATGTGGGCATATGGAGGTGTGAAGATTCCACGTATGACACAGACTTTGGGTGTGGGTCTTGAAGTGTATTGATAGGTTTAGATGCCTGTGGGTATTGATACTTTCAGGTGGCAGACATGATTAATAAGAAAACCACAAACCTACCATGCATATGTAGCAGAGAAAGTTATGGTGCAGGTCTTTTAAATAAAAACACATATTCTATCGACTTTTAGTCAAATCATCATTAAGTGGCTGGTACTTGATCTTTATGACATTTTTGTTTCAATCTTCACCCAGTTTCCTCAGATTTTACAGCAGATGAGAGGATGGAGATCGAAAGCATCAAAACGTATAAGAAAGACCTTTTGGATGACATCCAGGTAATAATTTAACATGTATGGAGTCAAGTAACACAACACATTTCCTTTTCTTAGGAACAGTCTTATGAGAAATTATTATATTCATTCTATGAATGAATCAATAAATCAGTTAAAGTGATCTTAAACTAACTGAAGCAAATGTTAAACCGTTTTTTTCTTTCTTTACATTGTCTCCAGAAGTTGAAGATGGAGATAGACAACGTCATGGCAGATATACTCAGCTTTGAGACCGCAGAAGAAAAGTGAGTGTTGGTCTGGGAAAAGCCCCACATCTAATTTAAAAAACTACTGTGACTTTTATACAGATCGTGTCCTGAAAACACCCACAAGATGCTCCTCTAAAATTTTAAATGTCATGAGTGTTTCAGTTTCATAGTGGTTTTCCAGCAATTCTATCTTTTAACAACATTTTACTGCATTATTGATTTTTTAAATGTTGGTAATCGAATGTTGGTCTATGAGACATGCAAATTAATGCACTATGTTTTCAAGTTCCATATTACATAGTGTCCATAAATGGAGAGAGAGAAAAACACTTTTATAAAGTAGTAAAAGTTCAACTTCTTATAAATTATTATATTAACCTCCTTTGCTATCTCTTTAACTTTGTTCTCAATCTTACGGCCACGCTAACTGTAGTCAGATTTGCCTTTAAATAATTGTTAACTGCAGCAGTTTTGACAGATAAATTTGTCAATAATTTTTTCAATAATTTTTTTTCATCAATAATTATTTGCAGCAAGACTGTGGAGAAAACCAAGCAATTCTCAAATGGGAAGAAGAAATTTAACATGGACCCCAAAAAGGTGAGTTTGTGTGCACTTAGAAAAATATAAAGAAAACAAGCATTTTCTCCTTTTTCTTCAGAGACCTTTAGTGATTCTCTGTCCAACCTTTTTTATGGTGCACCTTCAGATACCAGCTCTTGTTTGCCTCTTGTGTCACTTCCTGTCAACGTGTTGGTGTGAGACTGTGAAACGACATTCACAAAAGCCTTTAGCAAAGTTTCAGTGGCTTTACTGTCAGGTCAACAGCCATCCACACGTGTAAAAACAAAGAGAACCATTGCTGTGGAGTGGGTGTTCTTTTTTGTTTAGTTCATGTTTTAGACTTGAATATGCTCAAATGGATGACTTTAGACCAAGATAAAAGTGTTCACATGATAGCAGAGAGATCTATTTTTTATCACAGGCTTTGTTCTGAAAAGCCTCTGATGGATCAGAAAGAGGAAGAGAAAATTAGCTTTAAGGAATTGGGATTACAGAAGCTGTGAGCTCTGTTTCACCAACTGCAAATGAGATCATTGTGAAACTGAACACCAGTAGCTCAAAGGCCAACCTTCCGGTTGCTGCACGAAGCTCGAAATATGTGTCACAGACCAAAAACTCTCTTACTGATGCACTTTTTGCTGAATGGGCGATCATTCTGTAAACACTGCTTGCAGGGCATCAATTACTTGGTGGAGAACAAGCTGCTGGATGGAAGTGCCGAAACCATTGCTGGTTTTCTTTACAATGAGGAAGGTCTCAACAAGACGGCTATTGGAGAATTCCTTGGAGAAAGGTGAGACAAGTGTGAAAGTGGACAATTGGGGTGGGACATGTAAACGTAGGTCAAAGAAGTGAAGTAGATTTAAAAAAATAAACAGGAGGGGATTAAGATGACGAAGGTGAAAAGGATAATAAAAGGTACAGAAAAAAATAATGATTAAAGAGGAAGCAAAGAGAGATAAAAATAATCAGTAGGGTTGTGAGATTTATTGTTGATTAAAACATCCATATGACAGTATAAGAGGTTGAAAGAGGAGGAATACAATGTAGAGGATGTAGACATTGTTTCATTTGGAAAAGCTGAATATCTTCCCATTGTTTCAGTCTCATCCTTTCTTTCCTGTCACACAGAGACGAGCTCCATCTACAGACTTTGAAGGCCTTTGTGGAACGACATGGTTTCTCTGACCTCAACTTGGTCCAGGCTCTCAGGTCAGCTACTTTTCACTCCTACTTCTCTGGCTGAATACATATGTCTCAACAGCTAAATCAGTGCAAGTGACTAACACAATGTTTACTGACAGACATCTTTCTGTGCGTACACACGACAACCTGCGAGTTTATCACCAGAATATAATACCTAAAAGTGTTTTACAAATGAAACAAAGTCCATTTTAACATTCCCACTTATAGAAAAAACTGGCTGTCCATTTCCATGTTTAAGAAACCAAAACACAAGAACATTTGGTTTTGTTAACAGTGGCTATGACTGGTCTGTATGACCCAGAGCTTATGACATTTTTTTTATCATTAGGATTATTTATCAGAAAGAAAAAAGAAAAAGAAGCAGCCTGTGATGTAAATGTGGGTTGGGGTTTGGGCAGGAAGAACCTGGTGAATGGTCTCCCACATTGATATGTGGTCAGGCTGTCATTTCCAAGTCATTCAACTGAAATGCTAAACACCCCAAATACTGAAAGAACTTGTGTTATTATTTCCTATTAATATTAGCGTTTGTGGGACAGCCATTTTCTTCAAAACAAACAGTAATCATAGCTGTGAAATCTTTCATCAGAAATGCCTACTATGTGTAGGGTTTACAAAGTTCTAATTTTGCTCTGTTGGTGTGTGACAGGCAGTTTCTGTGGAGTTTTCGTCTACCTGGTGAAGCTCAGAAGATCGACCGAATGATGGAGGCCTTTGCCACACGCTACTGTGACTGCAACCCAAACGTCTTTCAATCCACTGGTTAGCTTTAGAATCTCTATCCCATGACTAGCTACATCTGTGTGCGCAATGTGAATGTTTGTGAGCAACAGGATTTTTCTTGACTTCATGAAAGCTAATCTCTTTTTTAAATGTGGAAAATATTTTTGTTCCTTTATGTATTTATTTTCTCTCTCGGGGGGCATGCACTTCCTTCATGACATAGACACATGCTACATCCTGTCTTTTGCCATCATCATGTTGAACACAAGCCTCCACAACCCCAACGTGAAGGACAAAACCACTCTGGAGCGCTTCATCTCCATGAACAGAGGCATCAACAATGGAGAGAACCTCCCTGATGATCTGCTCTCAGTAAGATGTTTTAGCCTGTTGCAGGGTCCAAATGACACAATAGGAAGCAAAAAGCTAACACAATAGTACAGCAGATATTTTGTTTTGATGTTCTTCTCCACTCAAAACCAACATTCAACATCAGTCTTTCAATGACAAGGGTCAAATTGTGGCCCATGTTTGTTGTTGCTTAATTATTTTAAACCTGACAAGACTTAAAGGAAGACCATTATTCCTTTTTTCTTCCATTTACATACACTAGAAATATTTTTACTGCTTAAAACAATAGAAATGTAGACAATTTTGAGAATATTTGTAGTTTTTAAAAAACTCTGTGCCAGTTTCAATTGTACATGTTGATCCAACTGTATTACACTTTTCTTCTCAGAATCTCTATGACAGCATACGCAACGAGCCTTTTAAAATCCCAGAGGATGATGGGAATGATCTGACACACACCTTCTTCAACCCTGACAGAGAAGGCTGGCTCCTCAAACTTGGTAAAAAGCCATTTTTAAAAGTATATATATTTGTTTTAGGACAAATAGTTGCACCGTCACCTCCTGCTGCTTTACTTCATTAAATATGTATATTGATGTAAAACATAGGAAAGTACAGAGGAAGTACTGAGAACATAACTCAACATTGGAGTGTATGTAATTGATACGTCAGCATGTTGTGTAAACGCTGACTCCTAGCAGTCTTGCTTTGGCCAACTTGCTAGTACATTTTGGACATTTCTCTATTTTAAAAAAGAAATTGACGGCACGGGGAGAAATGTTATATTTTTGCTGCATGTCTGTGTTTCAGGAGGTCGAGTTAAGACATGGAAGAGAAGGTGGTTTATCCTGACTGACAATTGCCTCTACTACTTTGAGTTCACCACTGTAAGGTTTCCACATAGTTCCTCCAATAGAAATGCATTAAATTTCGATAATCTTTATGGTAAAACTATGGATTTCATTGCATATTTAGTGTTCATAATATTTCTGGGGCATAAGTTAATTGTTCTGCAAGCTAAACAAGCAAACTATGGCCTTTCTTTTTCCTATCAGATATGTTTTTTTTTTTTAACTGGCATATCAGCTGATACAGCTCATCTTTTTTAAAAATCTGTTTAAAGGACAAAGAGCCACGAGGAATCATCCCTCTGGAAAATCTTTGTGTGAGAGAAGTAACATACGCACGCAAACCGGTGAGATTCTTTTTGTTCAAGACCCTCTTCTAAAAGTTACAATAAATGAAACATCTTGAAAGAAACGAGAAAAGAATAATATAAAGAATAATAGTTTGACTAAAACTAAACTAGTGCTGAGGATAGACTTCACTTCCATGTTTTGCCTGTTTAAGGCTGTAATTCACTGAAACAAAACAGAAAACAAGAAAGTTTTTCACAACTTTTTCTGTGTCTTCTTCAGGTGCTTTTTATTTGGCAGTTTATGCATGAATTTCTTTCTCTTCATCGTCTTCTTGTCTGGTTGTATGTCAGGTTTATATCCAGTGGTATTGCGACTTTTTTTCCCTGTGAGACCAAACAGACTAAGCTACATGTCTAAGCAACGCATTTCTTTGTATCAATGCTGCATCAAGGACAAAGTTATCTTTACAACTTTTATTAAAAACAATAAAGCGCAAGTGTATAATCATACAACTAATAATAAAGTTGCTCTTTCGTTTTTTAAAATATTTTTTTTCAGGTGGCAAAACAAAAAAAAAATGTGACTGAGAAGCAGTATTTTGTGTATTTATTTTTAAATAGCAGAAAATAGCTAATTAAATTACGGCGAAGTAGAAATATATATCTATATATATATATCCCAGATAGACACAGAGAATGCAGCGTTGTCATGTTTTCCCAAACGGTTCAGTGTGGTGATGCTAGACAAGAATTTAATTCCCCACCCATGCATGCACCATGTCACAGTGAAAACTATGAATGAACTGTGTGACTCACCTTAAATTTTGTGTTAATATCTACAGACGTATCTTTAAACTCATGTGAAATCTCTGATGTCTTCTAGTACTGTCTGGAACTTTACAATCCCAACAGTCGAGGGCAGAAGATCAAAGCGTGCAAAACAGAGACAGACGGCAGGGTGGTGGAGGGGAAACACCAGTCCTACACCATCTGTGCTTCCAGTGCTGAGGAGAGAGACGCCTGGATTGAGGCCATCAGGTCAGACCACCTACACAATACTAAACAAATGTTGGCTGTATTTTAAAATGCAATAGTTTTCTTTTTTTTCTCAATACAAGTTACCTAAAAATAAACATTAAGCACACTAAATTATAATCTCAATCATAAACTTTAAACCTTTTCAGACACACATTAGTGTCCAATAGGCTAAAACAAAATTAACATTCTAGAAATCATCCCAATCTCAACTCAAAAAATTATGTGTAAGAAGAAAAAAAATAGTTGATATAATGCATGGTTTTGTGTGCTAAGGTGCCAGGGATCAGTAAAACAAGGCTAATAATATCCTTAACAATACATTTATTACCATGTATTTACTTTTTTTCTGAAAACAATATGTGTTTTCTTCCATATAATTATGTTTTATAATCAACTTTCAGAGATTACAGGTATTGATACAGGTGTATGATAAAAAGACATGGGAAATACACAAATTTTGATTTGAAACGTGATGCTTTTAGCTAAAGGAATTAGAACATTTATAGACTTTATTCCACTTTAACACTTGGATGAGCCTTTTTTAAAATCATCCCCAAGAAGGCAGATATTTTTAATTTTTAATTCAATCAACCAACATTAATGACATGCTAGTGCTATTGTTCATCCTTAGTTTACACAGATTATGTGTAATATAAGTACTTATTCAATTACTTTTCCATCTTTACTTCAGAGCAAGTATCACTAAGGATCCATTTTATGACTTGGTCTCTGTCCGAAAGAAGAAAGTGATCAACCAAAGTCCCCAGGACTGAGCAGTGCAGTGTCTCACCATGTGGATGTGGACATGGCTTCAGCAATGCGTGGTTCTATTAGCAGCCTGTCTCCTTCTAAAAGTTTCTGGGAATTTGTTGCAACACAACAAAAAAAGATATATGGCGATTAACAGGAACGATCTTTGGGTAGGGGCTGTTACAAAAAAAGACAGATATTTTCTCACTTCATGTTTAAATTTACAGACTGAATAAAAGTGTTCCAAATAATGCAACTCTTTAAGTATTGATGTGACAACCAGACAAGCATATGAGAGAAAATCAGAATCAATGGCAGACTTTGTGGATTAAAGTTCACATAATGGCTGTTTGTTTATTGCACTTTCTTAAGTCGTCTACAGTTTTTTGCGGTCAGTGCTGCATGACTTATCTCACTCTGAAAGACAAATTCAGCATGTGATGTCTCAGCAGTTCCACAAAGGCTATTTAAAAAAAAGAAAAAAGAAAAAAAAGGAAAGAAAACAGAGTTTGCTTCTGTTTTCTAACAGTTCTCAGACAGAAGTAAAGTAACAACCTTACTTATCTCCTATTTGTTTTTAATAAAAGCTTTCTTAGATGGTGGGACAGTTACATGGACTTAACTACTGAGAACTTAGATCTTTACAAAAATAACATCCAGAATGTAAAAGATCGG
>JBAMHX010000005.1:17918493-17934853 GCA_037177515.1 Pseudomugil tenellus
TATATATATATAAAACTTTTTAGATCATCCTAGTACACAATATCCTGTATATTCAAATGTTTTTAGCTCTGTGAAATAAATGCAACACATTTTATCTGCTTTTGTATTGTTTACTGTAATATTTAAATCTACTTGCTATCTTGTGTCACATGACATTGTTGCTATTGTATCTTATACACTGTCAATGTAGAAATTGTATTATATTTGTTTTGTTATTAAATTATTTTACAGAAAACAATTGGATGTTTTGACCAAAATGTCTTTTTTGTTGTAGTGGAGATAGTTGCCCTCCGTGTTCAGTGGAATGCACTCTGAATTCACCCGACCACACCTTACTTCCTCTTATTTACTATTTCTGTGAATATCTATGAATAACATGAGCTTGCCACTTGATGTACTGCCTGTTTGCTTTAACTTGAGGACATGTGACTTTAGCCTTTCTTCATCTAACAAGTCTGCATGCTTAATTTGGTTGATAGGGAAGTGTTTGGATTTCCATATGACATTTATCTGTGATTTGTGCACCCAATTCTTGACCTTATGTCCAGATTTGACTTGTTTTGATTACCTAATTCAAGCTGAACAAATCATATGTTGTAAAAACCTTGAAATGCAGAATTTTAATGGAGAGTGTTGTTTAATTAGTGCATTACTGTTCATTACTAGAGTAAAAATGTTTGCTTTTCTTAGACCTTTTCCCCGAAGAGCAAACACTGGTAGCGAAGGACAAAAACATTACAGGAAGTGTTGCAGGAAGTTCTATATTTTAATGCCTGCAGCATGTCAGTAAAATTAGCCCTATATAATACTGTGAGAACACCTCCTCTTGCTGCAGCTCTGACTTCCTGTTTCAGTATTGCACCACAAACTACCCCCTACACCCACCCTCCCACAGTTCACTGCTCAGTTCCGATCAGATCTGTGGTTCCTCACATATGGGCTATCAGCAAACATTCAGCAGCATGTAGTGGTGATTTTCTGCATTGCAGCTATCAGTTTGCTTTGCTAAAGATTGGAGAACTGTTGCATGTCACCACTAGGAGAAGCTGCAATCTTTGTTTTAAATATATCTATCAGATTAAATTGGCTAAATGAATTATTTGCCATACATTTATTGTAATGCTTTTCATAAATTATCTTGTAGGTCCTTGTAACTGATTGTAAACCGCACCAAACCAATACTCTTGCTTTATCTGTAAAATGTTATAATTACATATAATAGAAAATCAGAGTGGTAGACCACTTGGAATATTTATTAAAACTGCCTTGTCCCTTTGCTCTCCATGTATTTTGTCCATGTTCCATGCACCAATAACTGATTAGTAATCCCTTAAATTTGATTATTAACTAACTTAGATTTCACCAGTTCTCTGTGTATCTCAGTATCTATTCACACTATCCATTCCTTTCATCTCCGTCTCACATTACTTTCTCATGCTCTGTACTAACAGCTCTTCTAAATCTATTTTTAGCTCATTTTACATTTACTGTAATTTTCATTTTTAATTCAAGAGCAGCAGACAGAAAATTTGAAATACACGAGTTTGTCCATTTTTATTTTAATTATCCATATTGAAAAATATTTATTTATTGTATTGCATTTTTTGTTGTCTAATCCATTACAAAAAGTGTGTGTGTGTGTGTTTTTAAAATGGGTTTTCTTGTGCCTGTCAGTGCCAGTTCCAGCAGCAGGTAAAGTGAGTTTTTAGCTAAGCCAAGTTGTTTCTCAGTAAAACATTTCCTTTTACATGTATTTAATTCTTTGGTCTTGACATGAACACAGTACTGTGTTACTACATAAACTTTTATCAAACTAATTCATTTTACTTATCAATTTGTTTTATTTACTCTTATTAATGTATTTGTTTTTACATGTATTTGTTTTTTTCCTTTTTTCCTTTGTTTTAGTATATTTGTTAAAAAAAAATAAAGGAGTTAAGGAGTTAATACCAAATGTTAAGGAAAAAAGTTATTCAGCTGAATAAAGCCAACTTTAAATTGGAGAAAAAGGGAAAGAACCCACAGTCCAAACATTTCCAGGGTAGCATTGATTTCATAATACTTGATTTCACATTTGGCACCAACCCCTCCAACTCCCCCATATACAAATACACAACAGCTTACACAAAAAAGAAATGTGTCGATAGCTGAACATCTGTACATTCATCTGGTCTGTCAGTGTTAACAGGAGTCCATTTGTGAACCATTTTGAAAACACATGACTGTCATCTTTGGACAGAAGTAAGAACGATCATCTTAGGACACTTTGCATCCTTTTTTCCCTCGATGTCGACTCTTAACACCTGCAAATAAAAAGCAAAAACACAACAAAACACCATTATGAGAAGAAACGAATAAGGTGAATCATATTAAAAAAAACTATCAGTGTATTACTGTAAAAACTTGCTTGTTATCTGATCATTAAAGTTACTTAATTAATCTATTTAGTCCAAAACTGCATTTATATTTTACAAACAATTCATTTAATAATTTATGGATCCTAGACTGAAATGAGCTTATAATGTAAGCATGTGTGTGACTTACTCTCATTATCATGTGCAGTGTTGACAGTTTGCTGAGATCCTGCTCCCGGGCTGCTTTTAGACTGCATCTTACTCCCTTTGGTGGGAGATAATACAACCACTTCAAAAGTATCCTCAATTTCATCACTTTTATTTGGACTTTTTTTTGCTGAAAGTTTACTGGATGACTTTTTTCTTGAGAATCTTTGCTTCAATGTCAGTTTCACCTTTTTGTCCCGTGTGACTCCATTTGCTAAGCTCATGTTTTCACTTGGGTCTTCTGAAGCTAGTGGAGTCATCTGGTCCATCCGCTCACTGTTGGTCAGTCGAGGTCTTCCCTGGTCTCCCTCCTCAGATACATCGGCCAAAGCCGGACCCCTCTTAGCTCCAGACTCTTGCAGAGATCTTGGTGGATGTGGCACATTCCCATATGCCAGTAAGTATTTGGGGTTGTAGTATTTGTGCGCAGGCACCTTGATGTCAGCATCCCGTGAGTCTCCTAAGCTGACCTGGAAGCGTGATGTGGTTGCTGGTAACGGCGGCCGTTTGGGCTCTACTTTGGAACGAACTGCGGTGGTACCAGAAGGTGGAGTGATATTAAATTCTTTGAATAGGTTCAATTTCTCAGAGACAGCATACAGCTCACGAAAATCTCTGTCAAAGAAGTCAACCACTTGTCCTGTCATCACAGTGATCATGTTTCGGTCCATACGAGATGTACACCAAGAGAAACTGGAACGACAGAGACAAGATTCGAAACAGTTATGAGCTTCAGTATATTCTGCAATTTTGCCCATGACAATTACACAAAAGAACCCAAAACAGAGGAAGGAATAAGAACATTAGTGCATAAAGCAGGCTACAGCTTCACATTTAAAAATTGCTGCTGGAGCATAAATGCTTTACCAAGCTAATATCCAGAGGTAAGTGATTAATGTGGTGGCTTAATAATTTAATGGCATGTTTGAACCTTATCTATGTTCCACAAACCACTTGGCAATGTTTCCTCTTTTCATCTGTTCACACAATTCTCTCACACCACTACTTGGACTCGATTGGCAAAACATTTTACTACAATTACACAAAAATTTAGCATGCTGAGAGAGGTGCATACGTGTTAATCAGACTGTACTTATATAGCAATTTCCCAGTCATTTTGACCACTCAAACACTGCACTGGACACATTGACACACACTCATTTAGAGTTAGTTCAGTGTTTTGCCAAGGTAACTTTTGGACCTTTTACACTAGCACCTACTAAGCTTTACCTAATTTCTGCTGACACCACACAACATGCTTTCCCTCCAGTACAACTGAGATGCCCTGAATGTGGGTGGGGGTATTGTAGAATAATTTGTTTGGGACACTTATAGGCTCAATAATGGAGGAAATCAAAATGATTGTTTAACTGCTGCTCTGTCAACAGAGTCAGAGAAGGTTGTATGAGGAAATGTCATTTTCTGCTACCTGCTGATAGTACCCAATGTTGTTGTCTGGAGTTGCTCTTATGATTCAACCTGTATCAAATTCTGACCAATAATGTCTGGCAAACTGTACACGTCACATTTTAAGCCTTACTTTGCGCCATCACACCTTCAATGATGTAGGTGCTACAGAGGCCTGTTCACGGCCAAGGAAGATCCTTATGGAAACACTTACAAACCAGGAGGAATGGTTCTGGGTAGGCTTAGCAAAATAGGTAATCTAGGTAAAATAATATATAGGTAAAATAAAGTTTTACATGCACCAAATGTACCTGCTAAGTTGTAATACTGCAGCAGTTCATTAAGGTTGTTCATTTTACATGGCATTTGTATATTTGCAAATTTTTCTAGCTATTCTTTTTGGAATGAGTATATGAACTGGAGACCCTTCAGTCATAATAGGAAAAAACCTCTCAAGGTGTTTTAGATACATGATGACAAAATGGTCCTGGGAAACCAACTAGACATAGTGATCATGGATAAGCAGACGAACAAAGCCATAAGGATTAATGTAGCCATCCACAGTTATTGCAATATAGCAAAAAATGAATACAAGAAAGTTGAGAAATACCAAGGAAGTGAAGAAAACAGTAGTATCTGTATCACTGTAGCACTGGGAGTCATGCCCCCACTCTGGGGAAGTGGCTCCAACAGATACTGCTAGAAACATCATACATTTCCATCCAGAATAATACAGTCCTCAAAACACTAACATATTGGGAAGAACCCTCGAACTCCCAGGATTCTCGTAAAGGACTTATATAAAATCTTATATAAAAACAATAAGCTCTTACCTGTAGGAGCCAAACATGACTTTGTCACCATCTACCAGCATGTATTTATTACAGAGAGAACCAGGAAGTCTCCCAAAAGACAAACCAAAGCCAACTCCCTGTAGTGTTCTGGTTCTGATCTTCTGCAAAGACAAATTATCACAGTCAGGCCAAAAGCCAGTATTGGCAATGACTACAGGTCAGTGGTTCTCAAGTGTTTTGTGCTGCTGACTAAATCAGAAGATATCAGACTCTTTAAGTACCTTCTCTGGGATTGACATTAAAATACAATAGAAGAGAAGTGGACTTTTCTAACTGATGCGCTGTAGACAGGGAAAGGTTTTTTCAAATGTTGTTGAGTGGTGGTAGATTTTATTATATCCCTGAACGCGGAGTGACGGGATATAATGGTTTCATCACGACCGCTGCCGCCGGATATCCTTCGTGTGAGTGCAATAACTCAAATAGTTTTCACAATTGGAATTTGATACTCGGTTTAACTTTTTAGGTCCCCAAGGGGACGATCTGTATAGAATTTCACAATTATCGGATTTATCGTTTCCCCACTAGATCCTGCTTTACTCACAAAAAATCAGATTTTTGGCTATATCTCTGAAACTATTTCTCTCAAATCAAGTGCAAATAAAAGGTCATGACCTCAGGATACATTCTGTCCTGATGCCATAGCAGGCTGGTTCAAAGTTTCCACACCTGGTGGAGCTTTGTAACTAAACATGTCCAGTATATGTCTTTATATTATTGTGTTGTGTCTATTTGAGGATTGGGGAATTCGAGGATCGGGGTCGTTTGGGGATATACCCCTAGCTGTCGCTTCTGATGGCATAGGCCTTGTTATTAAAGAGTTTGTCAAGATAAGGGATATGCATTTTAACAGTAAATGGTTGCTTGAATACCTTTATACGTCACATTAAGACATAAATGAACAAAAAGCTCCCGTGTTTTCGAACCTTTTTTCCAGCACATGTACACCTAAATCATCGGATAATTATGTTTTTATTTTAGTCAACGTTATTAATATTTTTACACCAAAACTACATAGACCTGAATTGAAAGAATAGTATTATTTATTATATTATACAGGCTAACACTACTTACATCTATTTAGAAACTGTCCATTATTTTAGACTGCGATAAATATTCACATGTCATCAAATGCCAACTTTTGTTTCTCTGGCCTTCTGTAGTCTAACAACATTAAACAAAAACTGTGAGAGCTTCCAGCCAGAACGTTTTTGTGAAGCTCAAAGCAGTGCTACTGGAGACCCACCTTTTTTGTTGCAGTTGCATAAGTATGTAACATGATCCAATCATGTTGTGCTGAAAACTCATGAGTAGAATAAGCTCCTTTATATCCTTTGTTGGTATTGAGACAACTTATCTAATGAGATATTTGCAGGTTTTGCCTATGTTTATATTAGTAGTGGGACTCGATTAAAAAATTTAAGCAAGTTAATTACAGGATCTGTAATTAATTAATGACATTTTAAATCAAAAACTATATTTTGACCAAACAAATGACAATCTCAAACAAAACGTTTCTGAACTCAACAACAAATTTATTGCTTTTAATCTGAACTTTGATTGATCTTGCCCCATTTTATTTGTCAGGACTTTTAAATCACTACACTCCTTTTTGGTCTCTTAGATCAGCTGATGAGCTTCTCCTAGATGTCCCAGCAGCAAAAAAGAGACTCGGAGGGGACGGAGCTTTCTCTCTATGTGCAGTCTATCCTTAGTCCTTCTCCAGTCTCCCTCACTGTCCATTTTTAAACTCACCTTAAGACTAATTTATACTCATTGGCTTTTAACCCACCTGGGACTTAATCTTATTTTGCTTCTACTTGGTTTTAATGGAGCTTTTATTTATTTATTTTTTTTATTACGTCAGTCACTTTCTGTTGCATATATTGTACAGCACTTTGTGTACTTATAACTGTTGGGAAAAGGGCTTTATAAATAAATTAGATTTTCTTTTATAGCCTGTCATTTCATTCAGTGTGAGCTGGGTGAAGTGTTTGTTGCCGCGAGAGGAAATACTAACATTAGTGAAGTATGTGCTAGTGATAACGTGTTTTGCTTTGAGTTGGTACTTGAAGCTGGAATTACTTATATATATGATATGCAAATTTCTTTTTGCACATTTTGCAGAAAAATAATGCTCTTTTCCATTGTTCCATTAGCATTTTTTTATAGTAAAAACTAGCCCCCGATTGTCCCAGCAACCACATTGTATTCCATCACTGTTATTGTTAACAGGTCCTGTGTGTGCGTCAGCTTTACCGCCATGCCAGAAACATGTGAATAGGAAGTTTCCGGATAGGGACTGTTGTATTTAAGGAAAGCAATTAATTACGTTAAAATTTTTAACGGGTTAAAGTATTAAAAATTAATCAAAAGTAACGTCTTAAAGTTCCAGCCCTGGATTATATATTTCATCTTTGTGTACAATCAAAGAACATAACATGTTCTTTGAGTTATTGTTGCTTGTCTCAGTGAAGTAGTAGAAGACTGATATATTTGGACAATGAAAATCAAAATGTTGTTCAATGATAAAATGTAGAAATAAACATGTGTCAGGTGTCACGCTGCAAGAAACAACCAATTCCAGCATTCTGGATGAATTCAGCACTGGCTACAGTTAAATGATATTTTATTAATTCGAAAAGAATACATTAGAAATAAATAATTACAAATTCAATTATTCTCTTTTAAGTTTACATAGAATTAATCATTTCAAATTGAAGTTTACCTAGAAAACACATTTCCTTAATTCTGCTTTAGATTTAGGGGATTGTAAAGGGTTCCGATTGGACAGAGCGCAGATGTAACATACTTACAGTTTACTGTAAATGCACCAAGTAAATGTACTGCTTCTCTTCTCTCCACCCGTAACATGGAAAATCACATGATAGAAGCTATCTTTGCGTTTATTTTTATCATAATTTTGAAGCACAAGGTGGCCACGAGGATAATACTGCACATTTTTCAGCAGCTGAGGAAGAGAATGATGATAAAATACCGAAGCAGTAGGAAGACTGCATGGAATATCGGCACAGGACAAGGTGATGAGCATGCGCTGACGCGAAAAAAAACGGACTGATTATTTTCTTTATTTCAAATTTTACTGGCATGAGACCAGCCTGTGATTAAAATTTAAAAAATGCACAAGATATGTGATACTTATTTGGAACAAAACCTTTGCAAATGTTACTAAAATGTATATATGTACAGGTATTTTCATTGAGAGTGGGGATATTTAGATTTTTTTTTTCTTCTAGGATTAAATCTTCAAAAAAAAACCTTTTTATTAGAAAAATACCTTTTTATTATGTCACTGATGTTTTGACTTCATTTGTGTTTTCTCTCAGCCTCTGTATAACAAGGGGAGCTGGTTTCCTGATTGCTTTGCATGTTTGCTTTTCATGTAAAAAGCTCAGTCTTACCTGAAGGTGCTGGGAGCCAATCTGAAGCCTGGAGCACATGTCGAGAAAATGTGGTACACCTTGGTTATCCAACAAAATGTAAACGGGTACAGAACGACGACAAGCGGCCTCCATCAAGTCCTGCAGGATCTGGACATCTGTGAGCAGGTCCATCACTATCGCTATCACCTGCAAGAGAAAAAAAATACATGTATTTGAAGAATTTTAGTAATACACTTATAGACATATTCAAGGAAAATAGAATTTGTGCAGAGTAATAAATCAGCTGAAATTTAGTAACAAAAACACATTACTGGCACAGCAGAATTCATTGTCACATAAATGAACAACTTAACATGTGGACAAAGAGAAAAAGTACAGTGCAACATGAAAAAAGTGAGTGTTAGCTTTACCTCACTGCTCTGGTTCACATGCAAGATCCTAACTATGCTTGAAAAGAAAAAGAAAAACTCAGCAGTGTGTCACAACAGAATGCTTCAATGACAGCAAAGACAGAAAAAAAAGAGGTTAAGCCAATCCTTCAGAGTAAAGCACTTGGCCACTCACTCATCTTCACAGTAAAGACCCATGAAAAGGTCTAAGCAAGTTTACAAGAGTGAATGACAGATCAAACAGGTTAAACTTCAGAACAACCAAAGATTCCAGGACATTTTTCCTTTGTCTTGAGAGACATTCCAACAAAGCTTTTGCTTTCTCTTCTAGCCAACAGGGCCAATCAGAGGTTTGCAGTTTCCCTTTCACCATATAAAATAGATGTAGTTGTGTTTGCGGTCAAAACAGTTTTAAATTAAATTATAAAAAAGACTTCTAAATATATTTTATTTATCCTGTAAGGAATAACTGTTTTGTTTCAATGACGTTTCTATAGTTTACTTGAAGAAATCCCCAAACTTAACACAAAACAGCCTTTGATATAAATTCAATCAGAATAAATTGTTGCTTTAGACAGCTTTCAGGCTTGCATCAAATGCATCTGCACTATGTTGTGGAATTTTCTGGTTCCATATTGTTATGGCGTACAATGTACGTCATACATCCTTGTGTCTGGTACAGTTCTACCTAGGAACACTACATACTACACACTATGATCATACAAACCAGAATATCATTTCATCGATGTTATGTCTCTAGCAATGTGCCAGTTGTAAACTCATGTCTCTTTGGTACACAGCTCAGAAGCTTACAGACTTCTGACCTGAACAGATCTCTGTCTAACCTTCTCCATTGTTGCAACTTTGTATTTTACCATTTGTTCTTATCATTTTAATAAACCTTTAATATCTTTCAATCCAACCCCAGACTCCTTCGTCTTTGACAGGCTCGCCATCTCTAACAACTAGTTGAGCGTTTGCAGTGCAGTTTTCAATGTGGTGCTACATTCAGGGCACAACACAATTTACTTTTTTTTATACACACACATTAGCAAAGCAGTTTTAATTTTTCAGATTTCCTGATAATCTGACTATTTGGTTCAAAACAGTCTGTGGAATATAGTCTAATTCCATCAAGTGCAGATTTTTATGGCTTACAGACGTGTTGCTTGTGAGATAATATTACTGAATATAACTCATAAGATATCACATGTACAGTTGCAGGCTATACTTTTGAAATATTTTTAGCAAGTATATTCAGTGAAGTAAACTGGTTGAGTGTTATTATCATAAAAAATTAATAAATTAGAAAATATATAAAAGCACTGAGTAAAATGCTTCTGAAGGCTACAGATGAGCTCCTTCCCTTAAATGCAAGTCTGGGAGAATGGTAAGATTGCATATGGTGAGAGAATGGGAGCATCTTTTCTCTTAAATAACAGTCACAATTAGTTGTTTTACTTATTTGTTCATTTTGGTTTAATGTTTTCCTCTTTTTCATGCTTATTTCACATTTTACAACTGTTATTTACACAGTAAAATCTGTATTATGCTGTACAATGAGATAGCTTGCCTCAATGGAAGCGGGCAGATGATGCTTACATGCTTACAATGATGTTTTTGTCTAATAGTACATATACCGTGTTGTTCTTAGAGCTAATGTTTACTTTTATATAAATAAATATATAAGGCGGCATCTTGCCCCAGTCACCTCGCTAATTCATGTGTCCTAATTTAGGGCTTTTTTAATGGTGTATTTACTTCATAAACAACCATAACTTGCTCAATTTTATTTAAAAATGCTTCTCAGTCTCAATCACAAGTGTGATTTAGATTTATACAAACGCACACACATGAATGAGCATGCTGACTGTTGCAAGATGGCCGTCCAGTAAAATCATTTGACTCTATGACTTCAGATTTTTTAATATTTTTTCTTTCCAGTTTTTCTTAGGTCTGGTTTTAAAGGGTTAAGAGTCATCATGGGCTGTCCATTACATGGTCCTTCTGGACATGTAGGGACACGTTCAGTACAAGCTCAAAGGGAAGTTTGTATTGTTAGACTGCTTCGCTGTTTCTTTAAGAGCAAAGTCATGGAAAAAATTTCTTTGAAACAAATGCTCCTCTGTTAGGCAATCATGCTCCTGTTTTCACTCAAGAAAAATGCTGAGCAGGCCTATGATGGTAAAGATACAAAAGAAACAAGCTGATCCACTAGGCAGAAAAGAATAAATAAGAAATATATATTAACAATTGCACATAAAAATAAACTAAAATAAGTACAAATACACATGTTTTAAAGGTTCCTAATGTGATTTTTAGAACATGTTTATCTGATATTAGTTTAAGAATAGCTGCTTTATTTCCATAAACATTACAAACAATAGGTAGTTTAGCCACATTCTCTTCATGCCCAACATATTTATTTGTCTTATTTCTTTGATAACTTGGAAAACACTGAAAAAAGAGAAAGTTTTTAGCAGATACTTTATGCATATGTATGTGAAGGCTTAAGCTGCCAGTTATTAACCCAGGATCATCCAACACATTATCAAAAGACAAACTAAACTACTGAACCAACTACTCTGTTGATAATGACATTTAGACCCAAGTTGATGGATGATAGTGACTTGACGGTTTAACATGTAAGAAAGGAAGTGTTAAATTTAATGTACTTACTGGGGATATAAAAAAAGAGTAGATTCATAAGAGGAGAGATGGAAACCATGATCTTGTTTTACCAGTTTCAGAACCCCTTGTGGAAATTTTCAGCCAGGAAGAGGAAGAAAATAGTGTAGGAACATGAGCAAGCATTCATTTCAACATTGAGGGTATTTGAAAAAGAATAAAAAAAACACTGAAATAAAAAGAATAAAAAGCAGTATAGAGAAGGTCTGAAAACAAAACAAACAAAAAACTAATTCCAATGATAATGACTGGTAGATGCATTTAGGCTAATTTAGTGAGTTGTTCACACATGTCCATGCTGTCCTCCCTGACCCAGTTTATAAGAGGGAAGCAGAGGTTGGCTGCCAAGAAGCACATGTCACTGCACAGTTGGAATAGATGACTCAGCTTAGCTCCGGGTCTCTACGTGAGTAAACATCATTCCAACTTACTAGTTGAAAAGTATCACTCCCTCAGGCAACTAAGGAACTTTACTGCTAAGATCTCTTAACCTGAAAAAAACCCTATTTAGACAGTAGACCTTGTGTCTGGGGTGGATATATATGGATTGTGTCCCTCACAAAGGACATCTTATGTGACAATCATGTTATGAACAGCAGTGTGCTTTCAATTCCATAGCAACAATTTAAGAAAGGAATGAGAGGGCAAGCTGACTGTAGGCCTTAAAACGTACACTTGTAACTGAGAACACACTTGAAAATGAAGTGGATAAAACTCCAGCAAAACAACTTCTAAAACCAAATGTCCATTTTTCCTGACGTAAAAAGAAGAAAAAAAAATGCATTCCTTCAAGTAAAGTGATCCAAAAGATGTTAATCTGACAGTGTTTTTAGTTATTTTTTGATTGATTAACTTTACTTTGGTGTGTGCCTAAAGTTTGCTGTACATACACACCTCATTGGGTAAAATTTGTCATCAATGCAATTGGGCCAAAGGTTTTTCCTTGAATCCAAAAGGTGCTTTAGCCTACATCATTTTCACTTCCTGTTAATGCTGCCTCACTACTCTGAGCAATATCATTATTACAAATCCACAAAAAAATAGCCATCTTCCTTTGTTTCTAAAATCATTAAACAATGTGTCAACAATGTGTTTTCTTAAACTGTCTGTGGTTAGTGACCAATCCAGCCTCTACCTACCTCTTACTGGGATAGACTCTGAATTGGACCACGCAGCATGAAAATGAATGAATGACTGAATGTTAGCACACATTATCACTATAAATAATCATTTTAATTGACCTCTTTTTATTTCACCAGCACATAAGGTTCCAAACTGCCTACCTTATGGTTTGATAGTTTTAAACCTGTAGCTATTTTTAGCACATTTGAGTTGTCATAATAATCGAATAAGCTAATGTTGTTTACACATTCAACACTGTCCCAAAATCAGACATACAGTATTTGGCTTTAGAAAAACGCAGTGATTAAATATATTAACCAAATTTAATAATAAATAGGTTAGATATTAGTAGCCTGTTAAAGGAGGGGTCCATGACCCGCACCCCCTCACCTTGTTGGCCTCCTGGATGAGCCTCCTTACAACCTCCTTGATGTGAGGTCCGTTGTCTTTGGGTGGGTGTGTGTGCACGTTCACCCGGGTCACCCCTTTAAACAAAGCCCCACTGGGCCAGCCAATATCCAGCGGTGGCACCTCTGTGTCCGACATCTGGGGCCAGTAAGTGGAATGGACCCCCGAGTCCTTGTCGGTTCCGCCGGCTCCGTGCTCCAACTTGTTGGGGGGAGACGCTTCGCCAGCGCTGCCTTCATCGTCCTCGTCATACCGTTTGAATGTGTTAAACAAGTGTTTGACTTCTCTTGCAGACAGAAAATCCTTTATGTTGTCCTCCTTGAGCTGCGTTTTGAAAGCGCCGTCGCCATTCTTTAGGAGTTGTTCTACAGCCGCGCGCTGCTCCTCGCTGTAGTAAAACTCGGGTTTGGACTCCGGGACATTAACTCCGATGTGCCCGTCTTCCATGCACATGAGCTGGGATTCAGCCATGGTTCTGGAAGACTTTAACCCGCTGGGAACTGAACACGTCTCCCCGCCTGATAGCTACAGTGTAATGAGTCATTACCTGAGCGCACACAGGTGAAAGCTGCGGATTGTTTTCCCTGTACCTTATACTGGGTGGGACTGAAGGTGGAGCTCTGTTTATAAATCATATCTTCAAGTCGCAGTGAAATTGACAAGACTGCGGAGTATCTGACAATTGTTTCTTTCTTGGCAAAGAAGTGAAAGCAAAACCAGACCAACCACACAAGACTTTATGACAGTAATATCACATGGACTTTAGTTTATCTTTTACATTGTTTGGAAAATATTGTGGTTATAAATCAATATGATTTTCATGTTTCAGAAGCGTATAATGCTTTTATAGCCAAGATTAAAAAGAATCGGGACAGCAGAATGCAGTGATTTACAGGTGACATAAACCAATATTTTAATCCCAATAGAATAAAAACGACATATCAGAGGATGAAACATTTTATGATTTAATGAACATATTAGCTCATTTTAAACTAAAATACGGAAACACATAAAAAAGGGGCACCTGACAACTGATCAGGCTAACTGGGAACAGATTTATAAATTACCTGCAATAATTACCTACTTAACATATTTTCAGAAAAAAAGTTTGTTATTGTAAAATCGGACGGAGTTTGAAGATGCTTCTTTAAATAAGACTCTCATTCTTTATCAGCTTGTTTGGACTCTTTATCTGTTGAATGGGACATCCATAACATGCTTGGAAACAGAAATTCTATTTATAGCTCATGTCTGCATATAAGCATCTAACTCAACAAGTTGTACTTCATTTTTTTTATAAGTCAGGTGACACTGTATGTTCAGCTCTGATCTGTGAGCTATTTCTTAATCATCTGCCAGAAAACTGTATAATGAGATGTTCTGGAAAGAAGAAAGCCATTGTGATGGACACAACAGGGCACTGAAAGGGAGACATGGATCATCAGCATATGAATTATGCAACAATTATTAGGATCAAAGTGCGGATCAGGATGCAAACAGGATAAAGGGAAATCCTTCATAAAAACTTTGCCTTGCTTGGCACACGAAAACAAAACTGAAAAAGAACACGGCAAAACATGAGTAGAAAAATGGCAAAGGTGAACTGAAACCAGGTGGTATATACCCAAAGAAAAAAAACAAGATACAGGTAGAATGAATGAGCTAAATGAAACCAGGTGAAAAACAAGAAGTGAAGCTAAAGATAAGACAAGGAAAACTATACAATAAAGCAGGAAAACAGAACTATAGACTACAAAACTGCATCAGAACACCAGAAACATGACAAATATGTCCTTTTATGCGTCAGTTTGTCAAGAATAAATCTGAGACTAAAATCTAAAGTGAAGGCAAAATGTAATTCTAAGATTAAAAAGACAAAAACATTCTTTAAAAAACAGAATTAATGATATTTTAAATGGACTTGAACCTTGTTCTTTGTTGAATTATTATCTAAACCATGGCTGTTAAAGACATGTGCTTTGGAGACAATACACAAGTTTATCACTGTGCACACATAAAAGCACTTACACACACACACACGCACACACACACCTATACACACACACACACACAAACACATACACCACAAAGAAATGCTGAGTGCTCATGTTGCTGAGGTTGATACAATGAGAAATCAGATGCTTCTCACTGCTCTGAAAAGATATTTATTTAGAACTGCTGACTGGATTTTTATATTGTTGAGTCAAAATATTCTGAATATGGGCGAGAATGAGATGGAATGTAGCAACATATCATAAAGTTTTCTTTAGCACATTAAAACATTAATATTGGCACAATGCAATATGGTGCCGAATGTCATAAATTACAGTTGTGAGCAGATTGGATGAGATGCTGTTGGGCTTGAAGTTTCCATGGAAGAGAACTGACAAGTAAGTTGCTATAAGTTTGTTACAAAGTTAAATAGATAAATGAATTAAAAAAATTTTAATTGGATCAGTGTGTTAGGCGAGCATTGTTCTTCAGATCTTTACAGGTGATGATCATATTTAACATCTAGTCAAAGCTGTTTCCTTTTGTTTCAGTCGTCATTGCCCAATTGTGAGAGAAGAAAGGAAAAAACGGAGTGAAAGAGTTTGTGGGATCTTTTTACTACATGTTTTTGTGTCACTTGCCAATCTGACTCTGTTTGGAGAGAGAATTGTGTTGATAATATTCCACCTGCTGACTGAGAGAAGAAACCATGATAATACTCTTCAGACATTCTGCTGATGTGCAGCACATTTCCCCTCTCCAAAGACTGCACATGGAAGTTGATGTAACTGTGACGGGGTCAAATTGATGGGGTTTTTATGCATGTTTTCAACAATTCTGCATGTGTTATTTAATTATATCTTTTTAAACTAATGTTTTTTGGGTTGTTTTTATGCTGTGCAGTGATTTTTAAACTTGCATGTTTTAATGACCCCTGAATTCATTGATTAGTCTCAGCTGCAGATCAATTAGCAACAGGTGTGGTGGAGAGAACTATGAAGGAGGAGGCATCTCAACGAAGACACAGGAGAGGAGGACAGCAGACAGAGCAGGGGTGACAGGCATGGCTGGAGCCAAGGAGGCGCTGGGTCCAGAAAAGGAGGCGCCGAGCTCAGAACAGAGATGGACTTCTTTTCTTTTTTTAAAGGTCTCTGGTTTTAGTTCTTTTAACCAATTGATTTTACTTTTTCAGTGTGGTTTTTCACTCTTCTCCCCTTAATTTTGAAAGAATTTCTGTGACTGTGAGAGACTTAGATTTTTATCCTATTTATTTACTTTAAATAGGTCAGCTACCACATTAAGATGACATAACTTTTTATTCTCAAACTTGCTCCAGAGAATGGCGTGATCTATCTGAGGAGGACCAGGCCTTCTCATGTCAACGTGCTCTCCTAAATCCCCAGGATGGATGGCTTACCAGTGGCCAGATCCTTCACCCGTGTCTGTACTGTTTTAAAAGCCCTGACAGACTCAGAGGCAGGGTGCTTAGAGACTGTTGCATTCAGCTTGGTGGAGTTTTTACAAGACTCTTTCAG
>JBAMHX010000005.1:17940404-17953948 GCA_037177515.1 Pseudomugil tenellus
CCGCCATGTGATTGGCTGATTGGAAATTAAGTGTTAATGAGCAGTTGGGCAGGTGTACCTAATAAAGTGGCCGGTGATTGTAAATAAACAATTTAACTTCTATCCTGCCTCTTGCTATTTAAAGTCAACAGAACCTGAGTCTTTAATTTTGGTGAAGTCAATAATTCCCTGGTTGTAACTCCCAAGGTGGCGTTGTTGGACAAATTTTGGGTTAACCACATCAACTAACAAGGTGGTATCGAGGGACATAGGGTTGTTAATCTAATCTTCCTTATTTATAAAGTTCTTCTGGGTTATCTGAGCTATTGAGCTGGCTCCGATGGAATCATAAGATATTTTATCAGTCCACATCTCATAAAAATCTGTGAAAATTTTGTGAAAAATCTGACCAATCTCATTGGTTCAAAAAGAGATCTGCATACTTGGTAATGGTTAGATCTACATGGTTTGGGAGACTCATGTTACCTGGAAAACAATAAAAGAGCTAAATTTTTCCTTCCCCACAAACTAAATTTTTCACTGAATATACAGAGCAGTGGTGTTATTATGTAAAATCTCTGAAAAATAAAAAAAAAAAAACTTGGCAAAAGTCGGCAGAATAAAGGTATCATGAGCAGTACTGCTAAACAAGCAGTAACTAAACATCCTATCTAAAGTATACATGGTTTAAAAGTCTTTACATTTTACAACTCTTACTGTTTATAAAATGAGTGAAATTACATGACAAGTACTACAAATGTTTTCTTTTAGTATTTAAACATTTTCTCTCAGTGCAGTGAGATTCTAAAATGACAAAGTATTCAGCTCAGCAATGATCTGCTGACTGGACTTCACCCTCCTAAAATAACATTGAGTTATTTAAATCTGGTGAAAAATTCTGACTTAAAGAATAAGTGCAAAATTTGCATTTTGCCTTGATGAAAAAAGGCTTCTTGATAATTGTTTCCTCAAGGAGGTTATTTTTTTGCCAGTGTTTGTTGGTTTATTTGTTTGTTTGTGTACAAAATAACTCAAAAATTTATGGACAGATTCTCATTAAATTTTCAGGATGTATCCAGAATGGGAAGATTAAGAAGTGATTCAAATTTGGAGGTGATACGAATAATGTCTTTGGACATAAGTCACAAAAAGCTGGGGGGATGTGGTTTGGCAGAGGTCTGCGCTTTTATTTCTTTATTTCCTACAAACAGGTTTGTGTACAACCTGTAACACTGACGATCCCTACAAGTTCAGAAAGTTCTGGGTAAGAAGATTATGCCTTTGATGCTGCTTTATTTGAACAAATAAGAAAAAAAGAATTGAGAATCAGGTCCTGTTAAAATAGTGCAGCTGTGGATTTTGTGGTTTGTAACCAACTTTAATTTAACAACTCAAATCTTGAGCGATTTTGCAAGTTTCAAATTATTATCCCAGCTTTAGTAGAGGTTTGCTGGTTATGCATGTCAGTTAACTTAAATCAAAAGCTTATCACCATGGCAACCATTTCAATGTGTGTCCTGCTATTGCAAACAGTGCTGCAATGACCCTCATTTTAATATCATGCATATTCATCTCATCTGAATGACACACAGAGACTGGATCAGAGTGGGAGAAGATAAAGGAGAAGAAGCTGGGGGATGAAGGAAGACAGGTATCACACAGACATAGACTTGTATGAGAACAAATGTCCACACACTCGCAAACACACAGGCTGCTTGCCAGACTTCAGGATTGAATAATTCAACAGAACAGAGATGTTGCAGAGGGCAGCCACATGTGGAGTGCACTCTGTCAATCTCTCTCCCAACATATTAAATCGTTTTGCCTGTATGTCTGTCTGTTTCTATGGCATCAAATTAAATTAATTTAGCACTTAATGGAATTATTTGTTTCTGAGTCCTTAATTTGTCACACTTTTTAAGCATATTACTACATCCACATGTCATGCTTAATTTAACAAGACAGAAAAAAAACAGTGGCAACAGCATCAAAAACACCTTTACTAGGAATGTGGATACAAACTATGCTGAAAATCAGCCAAGTTATGGACACAGCATGATTGGTGGTTTGGTTATTTCACATTAAGTACTGATTAGTTTTTGTTCTGTATTTGGGTCCTTTTTTTCATAGTCGTCCTACATGATACGATACAATCACGTCACTTTGTCTGAATCTTTTTGTTTCTTTCTAGAATACCATGTCGCAGCAGAGGAATACATGTTTTAATGACTTCATAACCAAGTTTATATACACTCCAGTTGCAGGAAAAATCTTAAATGTTGGAAACTACATTCAGATCTTAGATATGAAAAAAGACCCAGCACATGAGAGGTTCAAATGTTTTTTTTCTTTTCCCTCCTAACTACAGGGTTGCAGCAGAGTTAATCAGGATAACAAAGAAGAAAAACATGATATGAAGTCTGATGAAGGCAAAAACAGGTCTACACAGAAAAATCAGATGGTAAATATTCAGCAAAAACTGATGAAAGCGAGAATAAAGAGTCAACTCTAGAATCACAGGAAAATAGACAGACTGCTCTGTAATGCTGGTGGCATGTCTTACATCCTGACTGATGGATCTCTGATCAGCCAAATTAAAAGACATGAACACACAGCATGCATGGAGTTCATTTTACCGGAACAAACCATTTAGATGTCAAATCATAAACACACAGCTGTGTGTATCAAAAGACCAACATCATTAGATTATTAAACTTCTATTCTCATAGAGTTTGTCCCAGCTACCAATAATTAAATCAGTTGCAGCAGTGTATAGATGATGTTCCTCCCAGCTGTCTGTAAAACTGCCTGGTGAAAAATGAATCAAGTAATGACAATGTTCCTGAGCTCTCCATCATTGCAGCTCTGTACACGGAACTTCACTTATCTTTTTGCAGCCCTTGGACCTCCCTCCGTGGTGCTGCAGGCTTTGCTGGTGTGTTGCCAGGTCTGCTGAGGTGCGGAACAGTTGATAGTCAGGGCTGAATATAAAGCATGCTGTCCTCTTGCTTCTCAGAGACTTGGGCAGTTTCCCATGACACATGGTGGCAGATAAGTAAGAGGTGGGACGTGTGTATGGATTTTTCTGTCTCAGCACCCTTTGGCAAAGGAAGTTGCTTTGCACAACATAGGAGTCATGTCATGATTCTGTTTGTATCCCACAACTAAATTATTTTCTTATCCTCAAGTGAAATATGGGAAAAGTAAACATATGACTCGTGAAGTAGCTGAAGAGAGACAAAAGCCTTGCAGAGAGAATGTAAGTTACATAAAGAAAACAGTAGCTTGATTGGATATTACTTAGCAGCTGTCAAATGAAAGGCAAGCAGTCAGATGTTTTTTTAAAAAAAGTATTTTTCTGGAAAAAGCTGATAACATGATAAGATTTAGGGAAAAAATAAGCTTTTAAATAATTAAAAAGTCAGATATATCTTTGTGTTTTTGTGTAACATAACGATTGAAACATAAAAGGGTTGTTCATATGAAATAATAATATACAATTTTGGCCACAGTGAAACACAGTCAATATTGAATATTTAAAAATGTATCTCACTGTGTTGTTGTGTAAATGTTTCATGAAGCACTGAAAAAAAAACTTTTAATTCATTGTGAAGCTGCAGTGCAAACTGGTGAATAATTTAGTTTGTTGTAGAATTGTGAGGAGTTCTGGTAAAAGAGCAATGAGACTGAACAGACAATTAAATATTTGGATTCGTTAGTTAGAAATGACCAAATTTGTAATGTTGTCCTAGTTGAATTTAAATGTATTAATTCTATATAAAAAGAGGATCACAAAATAAACTCAGATATGGCTTTGCAGCATTATTCCCTACTCAGTAATGTTTTAAGAGTTCACAGAAGAAGAAAAACAGAAACAAAAGAAAACAAAAAACAAAACAAAACAAAGAAAAAAGTGTTTATTGGAAGTTGAAAGGAATCCAGAGGAAAAAAAAATACTTTTACCAAACTTTTTTAGGGAAAGACATTGATGTTGACAAGATATAATACACACCCACACACAAGCGCACACACACACAAAAAGAAACAAACATAAAACCTATTAAAACTAATTTTACATTGATCAACTAAGGATGCAGTCCCATGAGTCATTTGTATCAGTACTGCACACTAAGGATTATAAAATCATCAACGCACCACCGACATAGATCATTTAGCAAATCCCAACCATCCTGCCTGACATCAATGGTGTCATCACAGCAACTTCTCTAAACAGAAAATACACTGGAGACGTCTAGGATACGAATACTAGCACAACAGGCAAGTTTCATACACTTTCCATTCATAGTATCTTTGTTTGGGTTCTTTAGTATGAATTTTTACAGTTTTGGATAACATTTTGACAAATTCCTATAACATATTTTGGGTGGGAATCCATGAGCGTTGTGTGTGTGTGTGCTGGAATGTGAAAATTTAAAGCCTTTATTTTAGTCACATTTAAAAAGTACTTTACAAATTTTTACCATTTTAAAACTCATGTTTTTGTTGCAAAAGAAAAATAACGGCAAATAAAACATTGTTTATTAACTTTCTCCCTTTCATAATTCAATCATTGATAAGAAGATGCCCCAGGCAGATTACTTAGTACTTTCATGAAGATATAGATTTTACAAAATAATATTTATATAAAGAATAAGATTTAAAGATTAAGGAGATCTCAGAATAGTACTGACAAATATTTAGGATATGTGGTGAATACTGAGGGGCAGCAGAGCTCCGTGACACTACAGACGCTGAGCTGCAGGGGTCAGTGAAATCCTGCAGTTTGATTAAGTATGTAGCTGCTGGAGCCGAAAGGATGAGATCTATGAAAGGACATTGACTTTTAATCAGCAGTGGGATAGAAACAGGACACACACCTTCACACATTCTTTCTCTTTCTCTTTCTCTCTCTCTCTCTCTCTCTCTCGTTCTCTTTCTCTCTCACATACACACAAACTAGTCTGTCCATCAAACACCTTCTTTATAAAGTCCCGCCTTGGGCATACTGCTCTGCTTCTCATGGTACAAACACAAGTCATTGATAGTTTACTCCTTATTTTCTCTTGATTCTTATTAATTGACAAACACACATAATCTTCTCACTACTTCAGGATTTGTACGGAATGGATGCTGTATGTAGTCATCAATAAAAGGGCTGAGGGCTTTTTACATGATACTGGACCATGCCTGTTACCATTAGCTCAAATTAATGTAAAAGAACATCATGGAAATAATTAACTTTGTGAAAATGTAAAAATGTAACAAGTAAGAAAAATAAAGCAGAAACAATAACAAATGAAGAACAAACAAGAAACTTAAAAGTTATTGAAACTGTGCATATGAAGGCTGCACAACTGAATACTATGAGAAAGCGCGTTTATTCTTTAATCTCAGTTTCAGAATGAAATTTGCACAATTACAATGGCCGTCCCCACTAAAGACTTTCATACATATATGATCTTTCTCTATATATGATAAACAACCATGTTTAGTACATTGGTCTTTACAGTCCAGGTCATTCTTTTGCCCTTGCTTGCCAGGGGCACCAGATGGTACGTCCACAGGAGGTGGCCTGCCCACAGGGCCTGCATCCCGCTATCATACAGCCCTGATGTCCACTCGGCTCCACAATGCTGTTGTGCTCGAGACTCTAATTACATTTGCATTTATTGATAATGTTAGCTTTAATATTCCTGATAAGTGTGTTATCATGTTATAAAAATTTACAATTAAAGTCAAAAGTTTAGTTGGGTTCACATTGAATTAAAAATCTTAATATCTCAAGGTGATTAAGGTACAAAAGGTTCCTGTCCTTTATTGGTCTAATGTAGAAAAAAATGTATTGTGCTCTTAACCGACAATAACATGGTAAAAATAGAAACAAGAATCTCTGAAAGCGATGCAAATGGTAAACACATTTGGAATGTTCTCAACGAATGATGAAATAACAAATCCCTGCACATCCTTCATTAAGTTGAATTGAAAATGTTTTACAAAAACAAAAACAGTATTTTGTTAATAATGTTTCTAAACTGTCTAAATGGATTTTTGAAAAAAGTGTTACAAACAACAGCATGGTCAGTTTTTCTTTGTCAGTGCATAACAGGTTGAAATATTTGATTTGGTTTGCACTGAAACAGATTTAGTTGTGTCAGGATCCTGGTTTATTCATTCGTCCATTTGCTCATCTGGTTTAGGGTACAAATTACTAGAGAATCCTAAAATGAACAAATATATAAATGGTCAAACAACACAGCAAGTGAAAACTGTTAAGCTTCTTGGACGTTGGCTGGATTGTATATTGCCATAATATGATCACATCAATAAAAGTGTTGCCAAAATGGGTCGAGCTCTAGCTATGATGCAAATGTTTATTGTTTCTTAGTTCATGAATGCTTTGTCAAGTAGATGCCTCATTGGTTTTGCGTTGATTATTGTTCAGATCAATAGTGTTGACACTCAAACTTGTAAATTTTGCAGTAATATATTGTACTGTGCAAACCCTCATTTATATTTTACATGTGGGCTGAATAGTGGATGGATTGCTTTACCACTACCTAAGACTACCTTTATGAGCAGCAGCGCTTTCAGAATGTGTTGTGGAACTGTGAAGTTAGGATGATGGAAAAGCTGGTTTCAAAATCAGTTTATAATGTACTTTTTTTTTAAATTAATACTTCACCTAACTCATATGATACATGACTGAAATGGAGCTTTATGTATGGTAAGTTTCTATGCATTTTCATTTTGATACATTTTTTTTCCACTTTTTAAAATGTGACTAAAATGTTCAATGCAGATGTTTTATAGCCTGGACCCCACGGCTCGGTGTAACGAAGGACACCCAGAGTCTTTGGGAATAATAGATACAATGGTTTAATTCTGATCAAACAGATAATGAGATATCCAGGTAGGGTGTTTGTTAGCCAGTCCAAGATGGAGGGGGGGAGCAGATCGGAATCCGGGAGACAGTTATTATTGCAGCTCGTATGAATTGCATCAAAAAAAGATGAGACAAGACTCTTGTTTGTGGTCGAATGTCAGCTTTAGTTAATAACAGGATTCACAGTTACAGGGAAGACTCTCTGGCACTCTTCATCAACTAATTTTCATTCAATACTAAATTGCATCAAAAGCCAGAAAAAAAAAGAAAAAGAATCTTCTCGATCCAATGCATTATGGGTCATCAAGTCCCATGTCAACCCAGGAATAGAACCCAAATACAAACAAATCATTAAATTATTTAATCCTGTTAACACCCCTAAATTAGGCCATTGTTTAACGAATATTTATCAACTAATATTAATTCCCTTGACTAAGTCACAACAGTCGTAGGTCAGAACCGTGAAGTCGAGCCGCAGGGAAACAGGAAGACAGGTGAGGATCCAGATCAGGGGACAGAGCCAAAGGGATATCCACAAACAGCTGATGGTCAAACCAGGAGAAGAGGCTAAGGACAAATCCAGGAGCGGTCCATAGTCGTGAAGAAGAGGTCAATTCAAGGACTGAATATGACAAAGTACACAGGTGAGTCGGAGCCAGGGATGGGAAACTAAGGCAGGCTCTAAAGAAGGAAAAAGGCTCTTAGGAGGTCCGACATGGAGTGAGTGGTGAGTAGGGTTTATATGGGGAAGAGGTAATGGTTAACAGGTGTATTGAATGAGTAGTCAGTATGCTGGAGTCTGGCTGCGTTGAAACCTGATTGAGATTTGGTGTGTACTTGATGGAGCATGGTGCAGGTGTAACACTTGATGTCGTGTAATAGAGATCTTTTTGTCTGGGGTGGGGTCTTTTTTTGGAACTGGCTGTCATGTGTCCTGGTCTCGGGATTCTCTTGGCCGACCTCTGAACTTTTGTGCGGAGGGGGTTGCCTGAGCATGCTCACTTTCCTGCGAGCACTTTTCACCTCGTACGTTCTGCATGATGACACAGTCCCCAAGATGTCTTTTAGATTTTTTTAGTAACAGTCATTCTTCCGTATTCATATTCGTTTACTTTGTGGGAGCTCATGAGATCCTTTTTTCCATTACTTTCTGTACAGGTGTGACGAATGGCAAAGTATGGGCGGTTTTTTTCTTTGTGGTGTGATTGTGTTCATGGAATCTCTGTCGAACTAAGATATAAATAAAATAAATAAAGAATACAGAATGTCAAGAGTAAATTTATATACAAGAATATACATATAGTTCCTCTTGACAGAATAAATTTGCTCAGCATGATATAGCGGACAGATCCTCATTCTGCCTGCCTCTATGCTGGACAAGACAAGTTAAAAAAAATTAACAGGACACTCCCATTAACTCAATATACAATTAGTTTTGTACATTCAACTTCAACCATCAACCAAAGGTATAAAGCAAACTTTACTGCCATTTTAATTAACCATTCTATGAAGGCATTTATTCATTTTTCAGACATTGTTTTACTATCCTAAGAACTGCAAATGCCTCTTCTGGTTCACATTTAGCCAGAAGTTCAACCTATCTATGAACCCCTAAAATAACCAAGTTTGACTTCATTATAAATAAAAGGAGATATCACAAGGATCAATTTTATCTTATAATACTAAATTTCACTGGAAAGATAAAAACTGTACACTTTGTTTCACTCAGATGGCTGAGGAACTGCCTATGTTATCTCCACGCCGGGGCAATGTGCTCCCTGTTGTCCTGGCTACAAAGACCAGCTCTGTTATTATTGTCCTCTTCTGTCAAACAATCAGCTCCATTTTCAGCTGCAGCAGAATCTGTGAACATGGCATAAAATGTCATGATCACTTGTTTTGACCTCATCCTGTCAATTTCATCTTGCATCCTTAACCTCTCTTTAGATAGCCAGATTGCTGCTGATGAGAAGGAATTACAGCCCAGATGAGTGCAGACCGTCAAATGTCAAGAGAGACAAAAGGGTGACAGGTAACGTAAAGGAAGACTTAACATAAGCATGTATGTGTGTAGAAAAGTTAAAACCTCCAACACTAGCACATCACCCAACTGAGATGGGACCTTTCTTTGATGAATCCCTAATCAACAATCAAGGCCTATTTGACACAATTTGACATGAATGAAGCAAGAATAAGGTGAAAGGGGGAAGTTTTTGTATACATGTTGAATAATCACCATTTCCAGCATTCGGCCAGCATTCGGCCGCATTGGTGCAGGCAGCTGGTTCTTTTCCACTTTGACTCCCCACTTATCCTTATTGAAAAAAAACAAATTGAGAGTCTAGGGAGATATTATGTAATTTCTATAGTTTTTAAGCAGCACTGGGAACACTCATTTTGTGTCCTGAATTGCAAAAATTCAAAACCAACTTCTCTATATATATATTCACCCTTTGAACATTACAAAACGCTTTACAGAGACACACCTTCATCGCCATGACGGAGGGCGGAAGTATATAATCCTGACCGAAGAAAACCTGACCTTATGTTTCATTACATTGACTTTCAATCTTTAATATTTTTTTATATTCCGAAATGATAGCGCATTACTTTCCTCTGTTGTGTCTTAAGAGTTCGTCTTTGAATTCACCTTCATAAAAAGCAAAGAAGAAAAAATCGAAGCATGTTATTGGTCGAGACACCGACTGCAAGTCGCAATTGTTTACATCAAGCTTCAGTTCGCTAATATAATTTACACATTTTAATCCCAAAATGTAATGAATATTGAATGTATCATGTTGGAATTCACATGCAAAAGTACCCGGAAAAACCGCTGCACGGCTGTATTAAAAACCTCCTGGAAAGGCTCGAATTGCCCCACGTTTAGCTTAATTTGTCCAGACAGTAAGCTACAGTTAGCAGTTTAGTGCATCAGGTTTTCCTGTGAGATTCTTTGAGATATCCGAAAAAGTGCCGACGCTGTCGGCCCAGAGGAGTTCTAAAGGTTTTCTTCCGGTTAGTAGATTTTATCCTAGCTCTGTTTTTGTGGCTGAGCACAGGGATCTGGGCTTGTAGCTTGTTACTTTCAGCTGCGAACAGACTATTTGGTCAAATTGCAACTGAAAAAAACACAAATTGCTGAGGAACAAGTAATCTAACTATTTTATGTTTAGTTGAAAACCAGGAACGTAATTGAAATTTGAATAATCACCCAGACCTAAAATAACATTTAGATTGCAGAGGACCATCATACAATGTCTTACCTTTCTCGTTATGAGGTACATTCCTTCACCATAAGAGTAGCACCATGTCGCAGTAACCCAGCCAGAGACAAAGAACGGGTAAGCATCTAGACTTTGTAGGCTTTTAAATGAGCACTGCTGTAAGGGGACACTTCGTTTACCACATAGTGGTAAAGATCGTGTGGACTGAAGTTGGGCAGACGGAGATTTAGTTAAATCGGTAAATAATGTATGTGGCAGGAGGTAAGGGTCTGTCTGTAGCCCTGCTAGTGCTAGCTTTTTAAAATACCGCTCTTTGTGAGCTCATAACAGATGAGCTACCACTACTGACAGCTGCACAACATTTAAATTACTTGAGTTGGTCATTACTAACGGTAAAAAAAATCTCAGTGACTATATCTTTAAATTTCGCACTCGTACACAACTCTTCCCAGTCTATCCCAGCTATAGGAACGGGAATGATAGTTAAGACTGCTCTCTTCCACCTACCATCATGGCATAGTCACGTGATTATGGTCATGTGTCTGCAAAGGGTCAATACTAACATACATTGTACCAATGTGCCATTTATCAGCATAATTTTAGGTCCAATTTTTTTCTATAAATCAGATCAGAAAAGCAGGCAGATACATACTTGTCTTGATGGTCTTGCTTTGTTCTCAATGCAGCTGTCAAGATGTCTTAGCAAATCAGAACAAAGCCCTGTGCACTCATTATAATTGGCCATTAAAGTATCATCACAAGCACAAAAGAGCACCAGTCTGCTTGCTGATTGAGAGATAGATATTTTGCCACACAATGTATGCTTTCTAGGAGAGCTCTGAGGCCTGCAGCTTCCCCGGAGCTGCCCAGTGATGAGGCAGCTCTGACTGCCACTGCATCCTAGTCAGAGAGCACTAATCTGGGCTACACAGCAAGGGAGCAGGCACTGGAGAGGATCCAGCTTCTCCAAAGACAAAGAGGAGCATTATGTGTGCATACTAATGCACCCACTTGCATATTTTTGTGTTATTTGTCTTTATGATATACTGTACATGTGGCATGATGAATAATACATGTGCCAACAAACAGGTGTCTGGCTGTCATGGGTATAATATGTATGTTGACAGATGCTAAATGACAAAGGGAAGCAGTCACGCAGGGACACACATAAAGATAGAAGAACTGAGCCATTGGCTGTCAGTCAGTGAAATATGCAGTGTTGCTGACTCCAGAACGACCACACCAATTGGCCCACCAGCCCTACCACAAAGTACCGTTTATCCACACTGGATTTAAGGTGTATGTGCATGTCTGTTTATAGCAGCACATGAACATGAGCTGGGCACAATTCCACAAGGTAGGCCAAGTTTGTAGGGGTCAATGAGTTTGTAATTGAATGGAATGTATGTAGCTAGATTTGATGTTTATGCGATGACAAAATTTTAGAAAGTAAGCACTGAGCATGCGTAATTCCCATAGACTGTATATATAATTGCTGAACAGAGTGTATGAGACGTCACCCATAGGTTTCTGAAGAGCTGGTTTGAAGCCCATAGGCGGTCCTACTATTGCCATCTTGGTGTTTCGTCATTATTGGACAATCCAAAAATGGATGAAAAGGTGGAGCTGAGAGGGCTCCGTCACATTGGAGCCAGCAGGAAGTATGCAGCTGCAACCAGTGATAGCGCTGATTGCTCTTCTGACACATATCAATCAAGAGGACACACCTTTTGAAGTTAAGATTAAAATAATATCCAAAAAGAAGCTTTAGAAAAATGTAATTCAACCCCCCTATTAGACCGAAAAAAGTTAGTTGAACCACTCTGTAAACATCTTTGTAAAATCTGACATTTTAACATGGGATTCTATGGGGATTGCTCTCTTTTGAAGCTAGCCCACTAGTGGTGAGGGGTGAACTGCAATTATTTGCACTTCCTGATTGGCCTCAAAATCAGCAGCCAGAGATTGCCGCCTGGTAATTCCCTTACAGATTCTGAGGGGAATTACCTTGGGAATTAAGGGATTCTGAAAAATGTGTTACTGATAGAGACATTTAAATTCCCTCGTAACAGGAGATTCTCAATAACTGTGCAATAAAGCAATAAGACATGAATTTATTAAACGCCATCCTGTTTTAACATCTGTTAAACATTCCCAAAGCATGTTTAACTTCTGAAAGGTCAGAAGTGAACTTTCATCAATATGGATCAGCTGTTGCAGAAGTCGGATACTTTTCCACATAAAAAAACAGCATTTATCTTTAACAAGTTGATCAGACTCTCTAAAGCAAATATAACAATGCAATTGTGTAAAAAAATATTTACATACCTTATACTGTGGCTAAGAGGCTGAACGGTGGCGAGTTGGTTAGAACTGTGACCTTACAGCAAGGGGGTTGCTGGTTTGAGCTGGTTCGAGCCCTTCTGTGAGGAGCTTACATGTTCTCCCTGTGTTGACGTGGGTTCCCTCCGGGTACTCTCCACAGTCTAAACATCAGGGAAAAGGTGACTGGTGACTCTAAATTGCCCATAGGAGTGAGTGTATGTGTGTGTGTATGGGTGTTTGTCTCTGTGGGTTGGCTGTCCAGGGTGCCTCTTGCCTGATGTTACCTGGAATAAATGGTAGATAATGGATGGGTGAATGAGCTTTGGCTTCTCTGAGTTCACATCAGCATAGGGCAGGGGTCATCACATAGATTTTTCCAATTGTCAGAAACGTTTTCAGCAGGCACTGTGAGGGTCATATTTGGTCAGATTTTGTCTTAAAATCTTAAAATTCCTCATATTTGTGGAGAATGATAACTTGCTCCTCCATTGTAAAATACATTGTTTTGGGTTTGTCCATGTTTTACACATCTTTTATGTGAACACGCACTGGTTTCCTGTTTTATTTCATAGTCTTCCTGTTTTACCCTGTGTTTCTGTTTTTGCTTCATGTCTTGTAAATTAGTTTCACCTGGGGTTGATTGGTTTTGGTGTTCACCTGTGTAGTTCAGTTGTGTATATAAGTCTGTTGGTTTTCATTTCTGTTTGCTGGTTTATTGTGTTTTCCTAGTCTGTGTGCATCATTAATTTGGTCGGGCATATTTTGAGATAATAAATCAAGTTGATCTGCACCCCGTTTGTCCACCTTGCCTGCATTTGGGTCCACACCTTTCTGAGCTTGTGACAGAATGAACCAGCCAACTATGGACCCAGCAGGCACTCCTGACAACCTCCATGCCCATGGCCCATATTTCTACATCCATGCTCCAGCTTCAAGCAAGGCTCTCCACATTCCAGGCACAGCTTTCCACTCTTCAGTCACTGTTCTCTGCACCACTGGCCCAGCAGATCTGCATGCCAGTTCCTGAGAACTCTTTGCTAGTCCATCACAGAGCCAACACAACAAAATAAACCGTTCAAGGACGCAATAGCAAAGCTGTCACCTTAGCTTTAAGTTAATAATATACAAATATA
>JBAMHX010000005.1:18030818-18041283 GCA_037177515.1 Pseudomugil tenellus
CTATCTATCTATCTATCTATCTATCTATCTATCTATCTATCTATCTATCTATCTATCTATCTATATATATATATATAGATATATATATATGTATATGCAAACAATAAGATAGACTATTCCATTCCCTTTGACCCAGTTAAAATCTGGATGAGTATTCTATTGACAACCTTGGTCTTTTGATGGTGTTTCCTTTCGAGTTATAATATTATAACATTGTCCTCTTTGTTATCTTTCATTTTACACTTTAACATTATTATATTTGACAGTATAGTATTATTTTTAGGACACGAGCAACACTTCATATTGTTGTTCACCAACTTCCTGGTTTCCATGCATACTCCATGTCACTCCAAAATGTTTTTCATTTTTGAAGCTGATCCCATTTCAAACAAGTTAAAACCAAAGGAAAACGGAGTATGCCTTTTTCTGTCCATTTTACTTATTACTGCCATTTTAAAAAGACTCCTCTTTGAGTGCGAAGGTCAAGAGTCTCAAAGCTGAGGCTTTTTAATCACTTGATGAAAATCACCTGGTTGGCTCTTCAGCTTCTCCCAGAAATGAGCTTATTATTATCAAGTGCTGGAATATTTTTGTAAAAGTAGTATATTGGTGTCAAATGCCAAAAAAATTGGATAGGTCTGTTGAACTTTCTTTCTTTTACACATCTTAACAACAGTCAGCACCCACTTCCGTGGTATGTGAACAATTCTTTTTTCAGGCTGGTATATGCTTGCTCCTTTCTTCTCCCATCTTCCTAAAGTTGTAATTATCTCCAACACTTGATAAAAGCCTCGGGCTTTCGCTGTCTCCTGCTCTCAGTCTGGCTTTATTACCTTCATTATCCTGCACTTAATCAACCTTTGCTGTTTTACTCAGCTTGATTTCTGATCTAAGTGTTAGATCAGACTTCCTGTTTTTGTCTTATTTTTCTGTTCCAGCTGCCCTCTCCACTGCTATTTTCACTCCACAAGTCTGTCTATCAAGAAAAGTCTTTTGTTTCTTTTCACCCTAACAAATTAGTCAGAAATAGGTCAAATTGCAAACATCATTTTTGTTGCTTTTCACGTCCTTTTCTGTAATCCCACACCTAGTTCTACTTAAAGTGTGTGTACCTCCACCTCCAATCTTTGCCCCTTCACACAACTCTGCTTTCATCTCAGGTGGTTGCACATTCAATCTCAGGCTCCTCATGCTTGCACCTGCAAACCAACAGGATACACTTTGATGCTTTCACTGCATGTGCTAAAAGCCAGCATGACCAGTCTTTAGGGCCCCAGGAGGTTTTCAGCACTTATTCACTTTCAGACTGACATCTTTCTCTACCCATGTTAAATTGAACAAATGTGTGTTTCCGTTGCAAGAACATCACTTTCTAAATTTGCTAAATAAAACCACACACCTGTATACACTAACGTTCATGCTCAGCTGTTTACTAATCAATATTTAAGTACACTCATGCAGATTTGCATGCAAACACAATTAAGATAATATCATGTGAGTGTTCCAGTGACCTGTTTAGAATATGTTACATTATAAAGTACATATTTCCCTACTCATTATTCATATTGGACTCAAAGCAGCAGGACCGCAGCTCTGTGAGTTGATGGAATATTTTAAGGGGAACAAATTTAGAGGGAGTAGAATAATAAATCAACTTAAATGGCAAATCGAGATTAAATTTACTGTATGATAATCACATATATTATAAGTATTTTTATTTATTATTTTGGTTTTAATTTTCTTTTATAAAGTATTTGAAAGTATTGAAGTTGTTAATTTTGGGATTTTTTGTATATTTTTCCAGGATGGTGGAATATTCTCTGGACCTGCAGAACATCAATTTCACTGCCATCCGAACAGTGAGGGTGCTGCGTCCTCTCAAAGCAATTAACAGGGTGCCAAGTAAGTCAGAAAACTGCTTCAGGCACTGTTTTTTTTGTTGCCAGATATCAATCAGATGTATTATAATATGGACCAACAGGTGTGTTGCACAGTATTGGATAACCAAATAGTGGCTGCCAACAGCTTTGTTTTGCTGCCAGTTAAACACTGTGTCACTGCTTTTGCTTTGCCAGTCTTGGTAAAAAAAAAAAAAAAGGTGACCATTTGATCGTAAAAACAAAAGAAAAGCATAAAATGTTTTCAACAAGTGGTTTAAAAAAAGCCATCTCTTTTCTGGCAATTATTCAGAACTACAGACAGCTGCAAATAACAAATGTGCAGCAAATGTATTGAAAAACTGTTCATATATATATATATATATATATATATATATATATATATATATATAATGGGAAAAGTAATGTGAGCTGTTTCTGAAATGGACAGTCACAAGACTGCACTGCCATGGAGCCTTTCTGTTCATCATCCAGTTAAAAAATCTGCTCTAAATATAACCAAGAGAAATAGCTTCCATGCTGGGCTTTTGTGAGAGTATGTCTGCTTGTTGTGTTTAAAGCTCCAGCCTGCTGACAGATGCCTGCCTGTATTGTTGGTACACAACAAATGCTGCAGTACTGACAGTGTGCCACATCATTATTCATTCTGAAAGAAATGGAATGCATGAAACTAGCAGCACTGTGACAAAGCATGCAGCCCAAATGCCTTGTTTTTTTTTTTGTTTGTTTGTTTTTTATTTTTGTTTTTTTTTTTGTTTTTTTTTTTTCAGAAAAATAGTGATCTGAAAAAGAACAATATACAATCAATTTTAACAGGAAGTCCTGGCTTACATCATTGTTGTAGACCTACAATGTAGGATGTTCTTACTATTTACTACTATTTTTAAAGGACACACATTCTCAAGGGCAATGAGCGAATATAGCTATTTAAATTCCTGAAAACTAATTTTATGCAAAGATAGCTGTTCTTATTTTCTCCTTATTTTTGTCCCCATCAACCAAAACCCATCTCTAATATTATCAGAAGGTGTTTTGCGCTCTTAGCTGGTAACATCAACACCTGGAGTGCTCCTTGCTCCTTTTTCATGGAAATGATCAAGCCTCTTGTCATGTTTTTGTTAATGTGTTTAAATTGTGTTTAGTACGCAATCATTTGAAGAGGCTCAGAGTACTCTCAGAGTTGGATTTGCAGGTGATTGAAGTTAATAATGTTTTGCTTTTCTATATAAAATTGCTGCCATATTCCTTCCACTGGTCATAAATCTGCAGCATGAATGAAGAATTTATGTTTCACTTCTGTGAAGCAGATGTAGCCAATTCGGTTGGTGACTGAGAATGTCACGTGGATTCTGATATTTAGGACAAAGCATACATAAATCATCATACACACATATTACCTGCCTTCTGTTATATATCTATACTTGTTAGAAATTCTAAGTCACAGAGGAGTAAGAATTTTTTAGATCTCATATTTTATGCCGCTCTTGGTTTATTGTTATCTTAGTGTCATGTCTTATTAATTTTGGATTTTTTTCACCATTCCGTTAACTCCACCTCAATCAAAACTTGCTCCCCTTGCCTCCTTTGGTCTTTCTCCTTTTTTCACCTCATTCTGTTGCACCTTCTCTTTCACCTCGGTTTTCTCTCTCCACAAGCAAAGGCTGAAGTTCTTGTTGCACCTCTCTGGGGAGTAATTTGTTCCACAGAGAAGCACAGACTACAGTCATGATCTCCTGCTTTGAAATTTGAATTCTGAAGTCAGGGAAGTGGTGCAGATCAGCAGGGACAGCATGATCACAACAGAGATTTTTATTTGGAATCTTCTGTTCTTGTTTTCTTGTTGTGATGGTAACGTGTCGAGGTAAGGGCTCTGTTGGCGAACTGGATGCTGATTTTGTAGCTTTTTAATGATTTATTTAATTTCATTCATTTTTATGTTGAAAATATTTTTTTAAAAGCAAACAAAAATGGCGTAAAAAAAGATAGTGAAAGAGCATTTCATATGAAAGGATGCAGAATATACAGAAGTACAAACAAAAACATGTAGGAGTTGTTTTAAAACAGACGTGCATCTTTGTGCTTCCGCTGTTGGTCTTTGCTTCACTTCATATCGCTGTTCCTTGTTTACAACAATGCTGCTTTAATGAGCTCAGATGTAACAGTAGCTCACTGATCCTGAGTGGACTCACCCATCCTGTGTAAAATCCTTTTGCAGTGTTTCTTTTAACTGTGACTGCTATCATGGTATGATAATTAACTTTTTGCTCTGGAAATCTTTGAAATGTACAGAAAGCTGCCTGCAATTACACACCATAAGGAACAGAAAATGTTTCCTAACCCTGGTAGTGAAGTTCCCCTAGGAATTATTTTAAACTTTAAAAATAATCCACTGGTTTTTACCCTAAGCAGTCTCTGGTCAAAGTGCTGTTACCTGGACTGGTTTAAGTATTAAAGAGGTGGAAAACAGCATCTGTAGTATGCATCCAAGTATGTTTTATTTGCTTTTGTTTTACTAGACAAACGTTAATTTCACTGAGAATTTTACTGAATCTGCTCACATCAGCTCTGTACATCTGTGTTTATCTCGGACCATCTTTAACTCAGGTTTTATAAGGGTACCTAACAATGGTAATGCAATAGATTTCACTTTTCTTAATCAACATACAGTATGTGAAAGGAAATCACAACCCATGATTTCACTTGAAAGAAGCATTCTTCTGTGGAATGAATAAATGTGTGGTGCCCCCTAAAAATATGCCATGCTGCCCTGCAATACTCTCCTGTTGGTGTTCACTTGCTTTAAGGTCTTGCCAGGTACGTCCAAATCCGAGGTATATGACTGACGCCTAACAAACAGAAAAATCAAAATGAGATTCTGGACTCACTGACAATCCCGTAGCTTTAAAATGTGTGACCATACTCCATTCTCCAGGATGACAACACTCTCCCTTACAGAGTCAGGATCATCACAGAGTAGCTCTAGAATTTGGCAGTGAAGGACATGAAACTTATAAAAACTCCAGGAAGAGAAAATGGGGTGACATCCTACGGGTAAATGTCACTCAGCCCTGTGATCCGCATGAGGAAAAGGCACCAAATTGATGTGTCTATGCAGTGTAATGTGAACAAAACATAAAAACTGCCAATATGTGTTGTTTTTCCTCTTTACATTGAGGGAGTGCAGCCATCTAATCCACCAAGGCCCTTAGAACAAAAGGGTACCTAAAACAGGACAGCATGGTGAAGGATGGGAGCACATATTTATGGGAGCACTTCCCACATTTAGCTTTATTGCTCCTTCCAATAAGGACTAGTTGTTACAGCTTCATGACTAACCCTGCTTTAACAACATGCAATACTGCTGCCGTCGGTCATAATAAAGAGATCCATCATCAAGCTAACTTTTTTCCCCTTTTATGCTAAGTTTATATTAGTGATGCACTATATGAAACATTTCAACCAATACGATAACCGTTATTTTTCTGCTTGCCATGACTGATAAACGATAAATTATTTTTATGTTTACTATAATCTGCATTTTGTGCTGGATGCAGTGATCGAAAACTGATATTTAAAAAGCTCTGGTGTATCTTTAACACCAAACAAACAGTTTTGGTTCTTCAAATATTAATTTCTTTCATGTCGTAGCACAAAAATGTGGCCATTCAAATAAAGTGCATCCCTTGAAAATGTACAGCTTATCTTCAAAGGTATCTGTGTTTAAGTATGAAATTATATGTACTGACTATACTAAATGAATATAAGTTGATAATCTCGGCCCAGTTTACCAACACCAATATAACAATAATAAAATAATATTAACAACAAAATATTAATAATATTAATCATGGGCTGCACGGTGGCGAGGTGGTTAGCACTGTAGCCTCACAGCAAGTAGGCTGCCGGTTTGATCTCCAGCTCGGGCGGTGGCCTATCTGTGTGGAGTTTGCATGTTCTCCCTGTGTTAGTGTGGGTTCTCTCCGGGTTCTCCGGCTTCCTCCCACAGTCCAAAGGCATGCGCCTTGGGGATAGGCTGATAGGGGAGTGTAAATTGACCTTAGGTGTGAGTGTGTGTATGCGTGGTACTTCGTTTGTGTGTGTGGCCCTGTGATAGACTGGCGACCTGTCCATGGTGTGCCCCGCCTCTCGCCCGTTGGATGCTGGGATTTGCTCCAGCTCCCCCCGCGACCCTGTTTGGGAATAAGCGGTAGAAAATGGATGGATGGATATTAATCATGTTATGATTTAATCTGCAGCTCAACTTTACTTTATTTATTTACTGTATTTATTTTCTTTGTGATAAAAAGCAATGATGTAAGTTGCTTTTCTTATGCTCCTGTAGATAAAAAAAATGGTGTTTCCTTTGTGATTTCAAACATAATCCACCATTTAGGTTAATGGAAGTTTAAGAAAAAAGGAAGGAGGACGTGTTGGGAAAAAAATACAGTGAAAGAGAAAAATGAAGTAGGGAAGATGGGATTATCCAGCTTCATGAAAGATGGGCGAAGATGAATGAGTGAAAGAGAAGGATGATGTGAGGAAAGATGCTAGGGAACTCACATGAGAAGGCTATTATGATGATAGATAGAGCCTAAGAAGCGTAAGGAATAGGGGGAGTTGGATGAATACAGATAAAACTATCAAGGGACAGTATAGAGAAGTGGAAAGAGGAAGATGAGAAAAACATGTTCAGTTATATGTGAAAAAGAAGAAATAAAGGAATTCAACCAGTGCAATCTTTAGTGTGTTGTTTTTCGTAATTGTATGTAAACAGCTTTAAGCAGCCAATTATACATATACTGATGCACACAAATTTAATGGATTATATTCAAGACTTCATACTTAACGAGTCATAAATTAAAGCGATGTAATTTGCAAAATACAACCAGACATGTACATATACGCAAAATAACACCATGATAAGGAACTGCTATGGACTTCTGCACTTTGAAGGCATTCGCACCAGTTGGGTTGTTTCTATCAACACTTATACAGCAGCATATAAATGCCATGTTTGTTGATCATCTGTAGCCAACTCAGTTTTTGGGATTAGTTTGAGAACAGCTCAGCTGGACACTTTTCCTCTGAATGCCTGAGAAAGGAAGTGTTGTGAAGTTCAGGTTTCTCATTAACTGCTCATATGAAACTCCATTTTCAGTTCAAAATAGATAGTTTATATTCATAGGCAACCCTTTCAATTCTGAACCAGTTCTAAGTTTAGTTCATGTTAGTAGTTTAACAGCCAGAGCACCAACGTTGCAGGGGAAAAAATTGAAATGCTAGATTTTTACAGAAATTTGTATGTAATATGTAGAATAATGTGCCCATAACAGATTAAGCACATGATACATGGGATGTGCTCATTACACCTGCAGCTTCTCTCCTTCCACCTCCACTGGTCATTTTAGAGTAGGACTGCATCAGTTTGTTCAAGCTATTTGGGATTCCAGCATGCAGACGAAAGAGAGAGCTGTTATATTATTTACCTTGTTATGTATATGTGTGCTAGACCTGCTGAAACTCTGAAGTCACTGACCTCACACCAACCTTACTTGAGTCAGCTACGTGCAATGCAATAGGCATAAAATTAGACCTGTGAATTTTTGCTTTTTGATTTCTGGAGTTACATTTTGTTTATTCATTTTCTGTCAACCTCTACTTAAATGAATATTGTTGTTTACCTAGCAGTTGCAAGACCTAAATATGAAGAGTGTGCAACGCAAGGCGATAACATGATATGTACAGGGGCTATTTCCCTAAAACACAGCCTATAAACAACTGGGGAGAAAAGTCTATTTAAAAAAAAACTGGTGTCTTTAATTAGTCCTTTAACAAAATCTGAAATAAAAGATTAGCAGTTTATTTTTGTATTTTTTACCATTTATTACCATGTAATGGGTCTTTTTTCTTTTAATGTGGTCTTCTGCTGTCTGGTATCCTCCCGGATGCAGGAGACCAGTCTCATCTGGTGTACAACAGGGTTTGACTAAGTTTTTACCATAAATGAATGAAAATGTCAAATATGATATGTTTGGCTTTATAGGGTACTTTGACGATATTTCTATCGCTACATTGTTTACTTGACTTTAGCCACATTTTATCAACCATTCTAGATCTCCTTTCATATGAGCTACATTAGTGGAGAAATACAACTTTTTCTTTAGAGAACATTTTGTTCTATCTCTGTACAAGAAGTGTAAGTGTTGCAGGAAGTATGAGAGTGTAAGAGGAGATAAACATGAATGGAGCCAAAGGTCTGAAAGTGAAGTGTCTGGATCCACCTCAGCCATTATCTTCTCTGACATGTCAAAATGTCCTCTGGAAAATCAATGAGTCCAGTTTTTTTTTCCATAAGTACAGCCTGTAACTCAGATGTAATACCCAGTTTAAATAGAAATAAATGATTTAAAAAGTTCTGCCTGAGAATGATTAGAATATTGAATTGCTTATTCATCCTCATATCAGCATTTATCTGATTGATTCAGGAGAAGCTCAACATCTGTTTTGAACTGGAAATCAATGGCTTACTTGTGCTGTATTATGACGTATTGGCAATACAATTACCAGCATAAATATTGAAGTGTCAAGTCATATTTTGTAAAATAACATCCGGATTGACTGCTGAATAGAAAGGTCACTTTATAACAAACAATGCTGTTATTGCACAATCACCCTCTGCCAGAAGCCAGTTTCTTCTCTCCTCTTTATTTGTTGGATGAATAAAAAAGGAATTCTCTGCTTTATTTAAGCCAATTTACCATAGAACTCATCTCAGGGGTAATCTAATCTCTGTGCTATGGGATAGACACCATTATACTTCCAGAGTGCTTTACTCATGCACACACACACCAAATATACACACTCCCACATCCAAAATATGATGCCATACAAAAGCACAACTAAAAGTTAAAGCTTTTCCATTCATGCACCTGTAGGCACAGTGTAACTGAATCAGAGCACACACACTCCCGGTGGAGAATCTGTGTATTGAATCAGTTAATGGTGGTAATGGAAATTATCTATGTCTGGTTCCCAGTGGCCACAGCTTAAAGGCTTGAGTCTGCTCGCTGTATTACCTCGTAGCCCCTTTGATAGATGGTGTATTTGCAGTCATGGTAACGGTCATCAGCTAATAGTCTTTCTGTCACTTTTTTTTACATTTACATGTTTTTTTTTTTTTTTTTGTTTGTTTTTGTCTTAGTTCTGATCTATTTGTACCTTTATGATTTCTTTTCAGTTTAAATTTCACTTGAATGCCACCCATCTACTGAAAAAAAACTTGTATACTTTTATATGGTCAGGCAACTCTTGTTTAGAAAAAATTTAATGAGATATAAACTAATTTGAAAAAAGTTGACTGTCACTTTTTAATTGCAAAATTTTCTGAATACTTTCAAGTATAATTTCATTTTTACGAGAGATTTGTAATAATTAATTTAATTAATTTGTAATTAATATCAGCTTTGGGAAACTGACATTGTCCTGATATGTCATGTTCTGTGCTCCTTCACCTTCTGCTTTATTTTTGCATTTTCATAATATTTATCATCTTTTATTTGCATGCCTACTCTAAACAGCTGTTGATTAATTGTTGATTTCTTGCTTAGTATGATACTCTGCTGCTGTAAGATGCTGCTAACTTCAAACAGACTTAATCAATGTGAGGTGTCTGTTTCAACTTTCTCAAAGGAAACCAGGTTCTCTGATGTTTGATATCTGGGACCAACGCTGCAAGGGTTAGACTTCACTTCCACTGTAGTTAAGTAAAGGGTAAATTTAATGAGATTCACATCAGAGTTTTCTTTTAAATATATTTCTACGAAATGTTACCCCAACTGCCTCTGAAAGCAAACTGCAATTTTAGGACCCCTACCCACCTCCTTTAAAGAAATAAAGAAATAAAAAGGTAAAGATTAAACAAAAGAAACAAAATCTCTTATTTATGGGGCCCCTAGATGTTATGTCAAAAAGAACAAAATGAAAATCTCATTGAAAGTGATTTATTGTATATTCTCATGCGGAATATTAGAAATGTCAAGTTTACACTTCTTAAATAATCAGGTCTAAAGAAGGTTTTGAAAAATGAGCCATTTAAAAAATATATAAATGATATTTGCTTTTAATAGCTTTTACAGCTCCTCAGCATGAAAAATGTGAAGTCAGTGGGACATTTAGTGAAATCCTTGGAAGAACATCTTTGAAGCACATCCTGATTTTTCACTGATTAGTCGGTTAAAGACTGCATCAATTTCCAGTCAAGATCTAAACTAAACTAATGGACCATTGGTTCACAATTAGTGTGGAGATTAGCAATTGATTGGCTAATTATGATAATACAGTAGGTTATATGGAAATGGCAATGTAAAGTGATTCCGTTTAGCTTAAAGAGAATGGGTGGTGTATGAAAATTATGCTAAATAAAAGGAAAAGGCATAATTAGCTGGAAAGATATAGATTTTGAGGCTGTGTTTCTTCAATGTACATAAGTCCTTCGTTATCACTGATGTGTTTTCAAATATTATTATAAAACCTATCCTAAAAGTTCTCTGTAATTTGTGTGTGTATAT
>JBAMHX010000005.1:18053674-18078040 GCA_037177515.1 Pseudomugil tenellus
ATTTTACCAGCTTTATTGTATCTATCCTTTGTTCTATTTTTTATTGTAAAGTGTCCTTGGGTGTCCTGAAAGGCGCTCTCAAATAAAATGTATTATTATTATTATTATTATTATTATTATTATTATTATTATAAATCATAGCTGATAAGAGACAACTTAACATCCTGCATGACAAAAACAAATAAGGCAAGGAAATAAAAAAAAGAAATATTGAAAAAAAATCACACTGATTGGAATTTGTTTCAAAACCATTTGTTATGGTTGGGAAACTGTGAAATGCTGGTTTGCAGTTACTTTCAGTTTCCAATATGTTTGTCAGTGTGTCTGGCTATCTTTTGAAGTGAAAAAAGGACTAGAGGAATAAAGGTTACATTTAATGGGTAAAATCACTAAACTCAGCAGTTTGTCGGGCTGTCTCATCCCAGTCTCATGCTGCTTTTGTCACCAGTGCAACGTGATCAAACTGAGTGCAAGAAAAAAATACAAACGGTACCACAGAAAAGTGCTGAAAAAGCGAACCACTGACACAATGGCTGGCAAATGGAATCTGACAACTGGTGGTTGCAGCTTAGTGTGTCAGGTTTAAAGTGTGTCCTTACCTCCTACATCTCTCTATCTTGCTCTGTTTGGTGTAATTTTACTCAATTTTACCATTACAAACAGTCATCTCTCTCTGGCATCCTGTCCTTTCATCCACTCATATCTTTTTGTGATCCTTATGCTCTCAGTTCCAATCTCACACCACATAGATGTATGAAATCCCCATGAAGGACAAAACAGCTTCCTTCTCTTGAAACTCCACATGAAACACTTGCAAGAGTGCCCACTTTAACATATGCATGTGTAATACATGTTGCTATGAAAGTCTGTGTTTGACTGGAGGCAAGTGGATAGAATTGTCACTTTTGATTGGGTTTGTTGCTATGACATGACTTATTTAGTATACAATTAGTAATAAAACTATATAAATAGAACTGAGAAAAAATTATTACACCATGGTACCTCCAGGGCTAAAGTTCTTCTTTGCTTTCTTAAGGTTTGTTGAAGTGGGGTTGCATCTAAAGCCCTTTTCAGACATTGTAACCGGGTAATATCCGGACATTGACCACCTGCACTTGGACTTTACACGGTAAATTTTGTTCAGACAAAGGCGGTAAATGTCCATGTAAGACTGTCATCTTGGGAACAGGATATGATGTATCATTGTGCGACAACAAAACATATTGGATCAGAATAAAATTAACCTGAATTTACACACACACCACCATCCACTAAGTCGCATATGAGTAATATAAGACAGCAACAGCTACCAGATTCAGTATTGTCAGAGTTTTGAGCTTCCTGCACGGTATCGTCCACCATGGACAGGAGGTTTAACTCAACCATGACAGAGTTTATGGCGCTGATTGTTTAGTTCTGTTCACCTGGGTTTCTTTTGGGTCGCTTGTTATCCCTGCATCCCAGCTTCCTTTTCTAATCCCTGAAATCTTTTTAAACTTGATTTAATTTGTTGAAAAGCTTGTTAATGCGCTGTATACAGCCAGCTCCTGTTCCAGCGCATGCCCCGACTTGCCTTTTTGGATCGCTGCCAAGAAGTCTGTGCTTCCTGGCAGAGATCCAAATAAACAGCCTGCTCCAAGACAATTTCTGCTTGTTTTTATATTTAATTTCTTCTCTTTTATTAAGATGCTGGTGTTTAAACTCATTGCTGGAGTTTGAAGCCTCCTGCCCGGTATCGTCCACCATGGACAGGAGGTTAAACTCAACCACAACAGAGTTCATTGCTCCGGTTGTTTAGTTCTGTTCAACTGGTTTTCTTTTAGGTCGCGTGTTGTCCCTGCGTCCCAGTTTCCTTTTCTAGGCCCTGAAATCTTTATATAGCAGGATAGTAGATCTTGGTGACCAGACATTGGCACCCTTGGGCTAAAATGCCTATCTCCAATCTGTCGGAAGGAGTAGACGAACCCCCTTATCTGTAACAATAGGTGACAGCAAACAACAGACAACAAAAACAACAACTTGGACCCACAAAAAAAGACCCCATATATTTAAAATATTTTTAAAAATTCTCTGTCTGCAGTTTTAAAATGCCCAAAAAGTTAGTTATTATAGTTTGATGTCTTTTTTTCAATAAATAAATGTGACATTTATTTTTCACTTATTTTGTTTGGTTATGTTTATCTTTATGAGGGCATACATTTTCTTATCTTCATTGGACATCATCTTTTTGTATTTCACAAAAAGATGTGAACCACATGATAGTGACTTACAAAATGACTAGTTTATGAGCTATAATAGACAAACATTTCCAGGCAAGTATTATTCCCATAGATACCCTTAGACTATGAGGACACACTGAGCAATATTTCTATACTTTGGCATATGTAACTTCTAAATCATGATTTTTCTGGTGGTTACTGTCAACCCCTTTAACTTTTCCAGCGCTACTGGGATCAGTCTTCCCCGACCGTACTACATGGCTGATGAAGATGACGAGCGGCCTTTCATCTGCTCCCTACCTGTGGACAACGGCATCATGTCCTGCTTAGATGTCCCAGCCCGTCGTGAAGGAGGCAGGGCATGCTGCTTGGACAAAGATGATGTCCTGTACCGCCAGTCACTTGGTCTCAGTCCTGAACCTCATTCTAACGGCAGCATCAGTGTAGCAGGGTTGTGTGTCAACTGGAACCAGTACTACACCAGATGTCACACTGGAAGAAGCAACCCACACAAAGGTGCCATCAACTTTGATAACATCGCATATGCTTGGATAGTCATCTTTCAGGTAAGTATTTTACTCAAAATGTAGTACAACACGAGCTGGTAACCAACAATACTACAAAGTTTTATTGTTTAGAAAATCCTTGTGGCATTCTACTAAAACTTTATTTTAGAACATATTTGAAAGATATTAATATAAACCGGGAAGTTATATCTCTTTCTCTTGTTGCCATGGCAGCAAACATTCAACTCCATACATTTTTGAGCAAATATACTGTATATTTTCACATATTTATTTCCATGCACCATGTCAATGATTTGAAAAATTGGTTAGTTAATATATGATTTAAAGTATTCAGTTAACTTTGTGGATGACTTGTTTCCATTTGCTTACATTTTGATCAGGTTATCATTTGTTCAGTGTTGCTTTATGCAGCAGTTCTAGTCTGATTTTTCCTTTAAACTAACCCTTTAAAACCAGGTCAGATCCACCTTTTCTTGAGTCACTGGTAACTTGCATGTGAACACAAGAAACAAGTTTTACAATAACTTACAATAATATACGGTAGCTCGCCTCTCAGGCAATCTGATGTGAGTTTAGCTAAAACTTGCATTCGACTATTTATTGATTTGGGCTCCTGGTCCTCTTTTATCCTCAAAGCGTTTATATTTGATCCAAATTGTTTCCTCTTTTTACAGTTCTGTCAGCAAAGGTGAATTTGACTTTCATGTTCTTAAATTCCTTCAGTGCAAATCTGTTAATAATTCTTTATTACCCTTTATCTGCGAAAATCAATGATAAAAGTAAAAAAAAAAAAAGTTATTCCTACAGATAATATTTCTTCTTATTACAATATACATGTAAAACCTCTTTAATGAAGCCTTTATAATGGGACCATCCCATATTTGCTATGTTTAGATTTCAGCTGACAATGTCAAAAGGAAAAATACAACGCATGTGGGGACAAAACAAAACAAACGTATAAATGAATTAATCAAAACTATCTTTTATGATGGATAAAACTTTCCTAGAAAATTATTGAATGTAAGGAAGAATGTGTTTATTAACTTTCTGGTCAAAACTGTTTCAAATAGTCTGTTAAAAACAGCAAAAGCTTATTAGATTAATGCAAAAAGTCGAAATGGAACAACACGCCAGCTTTATCCAAGCAAGTAAGACCACATAATTAGCATGATCAGTATTATCTTACACCAAACTTTATGAACAATTTCCTATTCAAGATGGGATTAAAGGTCTGACTGCAGCCAGACTATATTAATGAGTCATTATAAACTTACAAACTAGATACACACTATGATTATAATAGTTGGATTATGTTCCTTTTAGAAGGAGTCAGAATTACTTTCTTTCAGCTGGTTGTACATTTAAGCTGTACCTTATGCATCTATATGGTTGAATTTAAAGTTCAAGCAGGTTATTTCCTAAAATATCTAACAACAACCATTCGGCACCAGTGTTCACACATCAGATATGGTTTCCTGTAAAAGTTTCTGTAACTTGTTCTCTTGTCTGCAGGTGATCACTCTGGAAGGCTGGGTGGAGATCATGTACTATGTGATGGATGCTCATTCCTTCTATAACTTCATCTACTTCATCCTACTTATAATAGTAAGTTATGTGTTGTATAATAGTAAGTTATGTGTCGGCATTCAACATGTTTACTATGATTTTTAAAAACTACTCTAATTCAGTTTTTCTTTAAGATTCTATTTTTTTTATTTTTACTGAGGTTTGTTTATGTGAAAGTAAAAAATGTCATGTTACATCCAAATACACATGCAGTCTCCTGACATTTATTCATTTCTCTCTCTGTCTCTCAGCTGCATCTGCACAAACAATCATTAAACACACACAGACACACACAGTCAAGCTGTCAGTGTCACAGTGAGAGCTGAGCTGAAATCCTTGAAGAACCCCGCCTTTGTTCCAATAAAACACTTTTTAATTCCAGTCCTTTAACGTCTGCATGTGTGCCGCAGAATACTTTTGTGTGTGTGCGTTGATGCGTTCATTCCTCAGTATATTCATATTTTAGTCTGTTGAAGAGTAGCTACTTACGTGTGCATGAGTGTTAGCATTATGCAGCGTGACCACTACCCTCAGCTTTCTCACAAACTCAGGGGCTGTCTGGCTTGTCTTTTTATTACACTTTTATTTGCCTCCTTTCAAAGGGAACCACAAGCTTTTCCACTCTTTCACTCTCCTCTTTTCTTACCAACACTCCTTTGATTCGTTAATATATCCTCTCCTAGTATCACTACAGTATTTCCTCAGAAGTATAAATTTCTCCTCCCTGTGTTGTTCTTTCGATATCATTCCCTGCCATCCGCCAATCAGTCCACTAACTTTCTTGCCTTCCTCCACTGGACCAGACTTGCCTCACCTATTCCCCTCTGAGTCTCACTCCTTTCCTTAACCTCAGTTCCTTTTATCTCTCCCCCCGCCCCGGCTTGCCTCCCCACCCATCCTCTGCGGCCTTCTGCATTTCATCTCTTCTTTCTGACTGAGCAGTACACTTGGCACTTTTCATGTATCTGTCACTCTACTCTTTATTCTCAGTCACGAGGATACACACATGTAGTTTCAGAAACAGACACACATCCAAGAATATTCGCACATACACAAAAAGAGACATTCCCACGCTCCTCTGATTTGCTGTTGGATGTTATCCTTCACATCAAGCTACTAAAATCTGCCTTAGCCCAGATGATTTATGATATAATGGTTGGCTTTTGAAGTGGAAATGTTGTGATGTGTTCATCACTGATAAAGGTTTGAGGGAGGAGAGAAGAGAGGAAAGAAATAACCAAAGGTAGAAGAATTAGAGGGAAATTAAAAAAGAACAAGAATAATGATGAAAGTGGTGAGAAAACAGAAAGAACTGAGAATAAATAAATGGTGAAGAGGTGTGGAAAGCAGGAAGGATGGCAAAGGAGCTTAAGAGCTTTGATAAAGGGGGGTCGCAAATGGGACTGATGGATTGATAATGAGGGAAAAAAACATGAGGTTGTGGTGATTGACTAGAGTTTTAGCATAAATACATAAGAGGAGTAGAGGAAAAATAAGAGGAGGAAAGTACTCTTTGATGCAATTTTTTTTTAATTGGACTGAATCTCTCGGCATGTGCTCCGAACTTACATGACTAAAACCAAAGTTAATCACAAGATCAGGTTTTGCAGTGTCATATGTTCCAAGCCATCCATCCTTTAATTTATTTTTTAGATCTATTCTAGAGATAAACATTTTGTGAATTAGTCTTTATGAACATTATTTTAAAAAAAATGGACAGGTATATATTTGTGTGTTTGATTTGGCAATAATTAATTATGTCTGGAAAGTGCCTTAAAATGACTTTGTTGAGAATTAGTGCTATAAAACTTAATGCTGGATTGAGCATGCCTTATGTGGCATATTCAGAAGAATTAAATGTCACAAAATATTGAAATTCAGATCAAGATGACTGAAAAAAATCTTAAAAGCAAAAGTTTCTATTTTAATATGAATAATTAAATTAAAAATGGAAGAATGATAAGCAGTATGACTTTCATTTATTTAGGCTATTTGTTTTTCAGATACTTAAAGTTATGTTCACATCCCAGCGTGTCCTCATCTCACTGGCAGACAGATGAGGAGATTTGTAATTATATTTCTTCTGCATGACAGAGTACTAAGAAAAGGGAGGCATGGAGCGAGAGAAAAGTTTAGATGCTTTGACTCCATAACATTTATGCAGATCAAGTGTGATAAACTAAGCTGAGCTGGAGAGGTAGCACTTGATAAGCAGTCAATGATATGAGAATGCTGGAGGGGAGCTTTGATAAGAGAGAAGCAGATGAAAATAAGTTAGATTAAGAAATTTAGATGATAGTGATTATCATCATTTACAGTTTGGATGTGGAAAGCAGATGAGCTCCCTTCATTTGAGATTTAGTAACCGTAGAATGACATCATCAGCCTCTTTTGTTTTTTTTTTTTTGGTTTTTTTTTAAGATGGTTGTCTTCTTTTGACATGGCTTAATCCAATTTTGCACTCGGCTTGGCATTGTACCAACATGGACCATATCTGATAATCATTGCCGTCTTTTAATAACTGAGAAGAAATGTAGCAGATTGGTCACTTACAGAATGCCATCTGAACTTGGAAATGCAACATAAGGACAGCGATGTGAAATCCATTGAATCATTCAGCAAATCTTGGATCAATTTTCTTCCTTGCAAGGACCCATTTTCACTGTAAAATAGAAATTAGGCTGTAAATGCATTCATGATCCAAAGAGAGGAAAAAGGATTGATCTGTATTACATAAATAGGCTGCTCAAAAACCTAGATCTCCCAATAAATTAGTGATCTTTGTCAATCAGTCTGGACCCAATGTCTCAGGATTACTGGAAAATACAGAAAATATAAAATTCTAATTAGCCAGGTAATGTAAGGCAAATGTAAGGTTTTTTTCTTCTCATTCAAAAATAAAAATTATATTCCAGGGTTCAAGTATAGTGGAAACAGATTGTGTTATTTTTTTAGTGACTTAGTAAAATTACTAACATGCTAGACAGACATTGTAAAAAACAAAAATAAACACAAGTTTCTGTCATTTGATTATGCTGAATGATTGAATTTTTTCAACTGCTCATTTTCAGCATGTTTTCGGTTGTTTGCTGTTTGGTTCTTTTGGTTGTTTGCTGTTTGGTTCTAATGCCAGTGGTAGTTAATATTTGCTTTGTCAAAAACACAAAGCTAAATAATAAATGTCTTGTAAAGCGTGTGCACTGAGCAAAATTGCTTGGAGACTGTGCACACTTGGATTTTATTACTGTGTTTCACCTAGCATGTTTCACCTAGCATCTTTTCTATGGGATTAGATTTGGACCAAAAAAAAATTTGACACTGAAGATATAAAAAAAATTCTTAAAAACTTCAGAGCGAAAAAACAAAATGTTTGTGGAAATAGAAAAATGAAGAAATATGACTAATAGCACCATTTTAAGTAATGGTGAGATTTGCAGGTCAGTCAGTCATATATGCAGGTATATGCTATATTATGTCACGTTCCATACATTATGGATGTACATGTACATTCCATACATTAAGACATGAGCTATCAGTTGTTGTTGGGTTGTCCAAGAAGACTTTTCACGCTGGTAAGAAGCTGTGCATCGGAGATTTTCTGCATATTTTTTCTGTTCATTGAAGACTTGTTATGGTGAGTCTTCATGGGAATGAAGACTCACCATAAAAGACAGAGATCAACTGATAATGCTTTGCAAATTCAAGATTATCTGTGAAATAACACCTCAAAGTCCAATGGAGTTAAAAAGAAAGAGAAGAAAATGCAGGGCAGGAGTGAGTCAGGGAGATAAACAGTGGAGATCTAAACCGATTGTTCCAAATGATGTGATGGTAACGTTAGATCGCTAGCTAGGAAAACTGATGAGTTACAGGTGCTAACTGAACATATCCCAGATTGTAATGTGTCTATACATGGCTTTAAGATGGTCTGTACAGAATGCAATAAACAACTCGGCAGAAAACTAAAGGGAGGTGGAGTTGCAGTACTGGTTATCCAGCATTAGTGTCATTCTGTTCATGTTACTGTTAAAAAGAAGGTCTGCACAAGAGACATTGAACTGCTAGCTGAAATAAGCTTACATGCTAGCCCCATGGGCATAAACTTTTCTTCCACACCTCCACTCTGTCACACTGCAGCTCAATGACCTCAAGGACCTAAACGCAACATAATCTCTCTCCACATCAGGACTTCCTTAAACACCCTCAGCCTCCACATCCAATCTGTCTGTCTCCTGTAATCAAGCCATGAAACAATTGATTAAACTGAACCAGAGCAAGGGTGGAGGTCTAGATGGTGTCAACCCCAGAGTTCTCAAAACCTGCTTAAGACAACTATGTCAAATTCTCCAGCACCTGTTCAACACCAGTCTGAGTCAGAAAAGAACTGCAGTGATGTGAAAAACATTCTGCCTTGTTCCAGTGTGTAAAGAAACACAACCAGCTGAACCAAATGACTGCAGAATTTGAATTTTCCTCTGGGATTGATGAAGCACTTTTCATTTTTTGCATTTTCATTTCAGTTTTTTGAAAACAGAAAGGAAATCCATCTTTACTAATTAGCCAAATGTATGCTTAATGAGCCATTACACAGCTTAACCATGTTTAATTATTATCACTCTGTAGAGCAATATTACTCTGTGGGTCCTCGGCAGGACTCTAACAAAGCTTCAGATGAAATCTCACATTTTATCCTTGTTTTTTTTTTTAATTATTATCAATTTCAATCATTGTTTAGTCACTGTTAATAATGTCCACTGGTCTAATAAATGTAGTAAAAATAGTAATATGCACTTGTTTGATGTTAGTTTTCATGGTATGATTGTTCTTTCAAAATACAGCATAAAATCTACATTCTTTGCCATTTTTGTTTTGTTTTGTGGCTAAACCATAAAGAAATATATCTACTTGTGGATGCAATATTGTACGCTATAAAAAAAATCTGGTTTTGTAGGTTTGCAATTTAAAGAATATTAGAAAATTACAGTAAAATGATAATATTTAATATCTTTTCTGTTAAAAAGACAATGATAAACCACTGGCAGGTTGGACAAACACATTCCCTTAGACAATCTAATTTACTGTTAATTGAATATAAAGCAATATTTATCAAATGAGTATTATTTCTTTTATTTTAAACAAACAACTTTATGCACCGCTCCACTACTTCCTGAACTTAAGACAACTCCTTTGTTTCCTATCTGTTATATCTGGACGAAATGATTAATCCAGGTGTATCTGGCCATTGCAGTTGTGATTACTGAGGTTGGGCACACATGGATTGATCAGTTCGTCCAGTAATAAAAGACAGGATACAGTGAGCTGTCTTTCATTACTGGGAGTACTAGAGCTGTAAATAAAGCCAATTGTGTACATCTATTTTAATCTCTTACCATGATAAATATGGTAGATACATTGATACATCATAGCAGCAGACAAAGTCAGTCAATGCAGAATCTACTTATGTGTGTGACAGGGGTCCAAGGAAAAAGTTAGGGGTACAAAGGAAAAGCATAGCTACAAAAATACAGCAAAAATAAAGTTCTTAACTTGAGAATGAAACAAAGGCTAAAAATGTTGTCGTTGCAAGAATTTAACTGCAGCTAAATTTAACTGTTTAAGCAACTTTTTTTTGTTTTTTCATCGATGTTACTTTTCTTACTTTTGAATTTTTGGTCAATTTCTTAAGTATCTACCTCTCTAATCTTTTTGCCATAAATCGTATCCCTTAGACTTCCTTGTAAAAAAATATTGATCCGTGCAGCTGTAATGTTAAGGACACTAAGTAAGCCTTTTCCTCTTTGTCATTAACACCATCTTTCTGTCTCACACAAAGTTACTTTTCTGCCAACACTAAAAATACAAACGCACACAGTGAAATATAATTAGATTTCAGTACTTCCCACAGAATTTGAGTATAAATATTTGATTGGAGCAACGAGGGTGCCGAATTGATGCTGGGACTTTTTTTTCTTTTTCTGTCTGCTTTCTACTAAATCTGGCATGAACACCAACAAGTCTGACCATGACTCACTATTTTGAATCAATAAAAAAGAGCTTAACACACAAAGCACGCTTTCATGCACTGCCATGCAAAAACACACACATAGCCTCTGCTCTTAGTCCTTGTCACATTGGCTCAGATGGATAGCAAAATCGTGTTATCAGGCTTACAATCACCATTGGTCACAGCCTAGAGAGCAGTGGACATCACACTCCTTCCTGTCCCTTTTTGCATGTCGGCTCAGCTTCTCAGGATGACCTTGACCTTTTTTTATACCCTTTCCTTTTAAATGAATTTCCTACAAAGGGACCATAATAGCTAAAACATGAAGAGCTGCAGCACATTTCAGTTTTTCTGCACCAACTACAAATATAATAAATGTATATTAGACGTGCTTGAACATTCAAATACCTGTTTTCTTTCATATACTGTTCTGTTTTTTGCCATAGATACTGAATTTTTGTCCATGTACAGCCAGTAGATACTAAAATCTCACCTGCCATTGAGCATGGAAGCCATGCTCAAATGTTGTTTAGCGTATACTGAGTATGATTGTACTGTAAGTAGTGCTGGTTTCGAGTCTTACTGTTGTGGGAATCAGGGACCAGAGGCCTTGGGTGCTAAGGTGTTTCCATGTGTGAAAATAATATGTACTGTTCTATGCAAAAGTCAGGAAGTACAGGAAAAATGCTTTCTGTGTATATGTGCGTGCTACTCATACTTTCAACCTGGAGTGAGAATGTTTGTACGCCACGCAAACTTTTGTCCTTAGCAAATGATAGACAAAACAGTACTGAAACAATTCTTCAATGATCTTCTGGCTGTGTGAGCCGTTAACACCATCCCCGGTGTTAACGGGTCGGTTTTGACCTGTGTCTTAAATCAGCTTTATTTGTCATATCTTGGTTAACTTGTTTTGCTTCTGTTTCCATAAACATGTTGGTCTCTGGGCCTATTTTTTAAATCAGTATACCTCTCTATTTCAATTTAAAAACAGGATTTGCAAGCTTTCAAGATTTTGGCTGCGTACAACCCAGGGATGTTTATTGAATAGTTCCAAATGTTGCTATACTGCACAGGCTGCCACTTTGACAGGTTATTGTGCCACTAGTTTTCGTCAATTTCTAATGAATCAGGGAACAAAACACCACGCACATACAACTTCTGTTCGTATCTTTCATGATCTCTGTCTGATAAATGGTCAAACCCCATGAAACTACAAAATTATAAAATAACAGATTGATTATTAATCAAAATAGCAGATCATTCAAAGCAGACATTGCAATTTCATGGATATTTCTCTAATTGTTACTTTCAGTCAAGAAACAAAAAAGTTAGGACAGTCCAAATTTATTTATCTTGTAAATAATATATTTAACACAAAACAAGCAATAAAATACAATCTAAAATAGATCACCCCACTATAGCTGCAAAACTATTAGATTTAAGCAAATCTTAAAACATGTAAATTCCTATTAGGCTACTGAACAAATCATGCTGGGAAGTTTCACCCACTTGCCTTCAACACGCTAAAAGTGTGTTGGCTATTATATTCTTTTTCTACCTCCAACCACATTGGTTTCATTTTAAGTAAAATATTCATCTTTCTTGATGTTTCTGGTATGCTTCTCATTTTTATCCAGGCTAAAAAAAAAAACAAAAACATGCTCTGTAGTTATTATTAGTTGCATTTTAATGGAAGAAGATTTCATCCACATAAGAATTTGCACATGAGGCTCCTGCTTCTTCACATTTTGGGTGCAGCAGTCTTTCATCCAAGGCGCTATGCAGGGCTGTCAGAGTTTGGGAGGGATGTGGGGCAGCAAGGATGGGGGCTGTTCTTGAACATGGATGAGTGCATAGCTATTATCTTCTTTTCTTTCACCAGGTTAACTGGTTGTCCCAAGGGGAATCCCAGTTCTAAGCTGTTCTGTGCTGTGGTCTCAGTACAGTCAAGCCTGGAATGAACACAAGCAGACATGATATCGGGGAATATCTATCACTGATTAATACATTGGATTTTACTTATATTGAATCCAACAAAGGCTGAAATTGTGACATGTCTTATTTTAGTGTACCAGTCTCTAATTCACAGAATTATACAGTAATGGAAAAAAAAACTATTAGAAAACCCTTGTTTGCCAAAATTCTATGTTCATTTTTAATGGCTAGTGCAACTACAGGAACATGTGTCTGGAAACCATGGGCGGTCTAACAATTTTTTCCATGATTGGTATATTTTTGGATGTACGTACTTCTCTCTGGCTGTCATGAAGTCTATTTTTAATTAAAAAAAAAATCAGGTGCCATATCGTAACCACTTACTTTTGAACCCCTTTAGTCATTGCAATCAACAGGACAATTAAATCTTTTTTCTTGTATTACCAATTTAAAAAAAGACTAGAAGTAAGTTTAACTTTATCTCAGTTACAAAAAAATGTATGAATTTACTGATGACTTTTAACTAAAGATTACAGGAGGCAGAAACGTTGTGTCCATTTGCCTCATATTACAGAGGCCTTTTACACTGATCTTTTTCAGTTTTATGTAGTGTTTCAACCTGTCACACAAGCATGTGGAGACTCTGACAGACAGAAATTATTCACACAGCGTTTTAAAATAGGCTGGTAATTGTAAATCTGCTCTCATGTAGAGAATCGCAGCTTGTTGAGGAAAACCAATAATTAGAATAAACTTAAATACAGATCTAATAAATCAGCCATCTGGTTGTGAATGAGTAATCAGCTGTTTGAGCAGCTGCCTCTGATTATGAGAAACTGTCACAAATGAAGTGACTCGGGACTGGAATTTATGGAAGAAGGGCAACAACTCATAATTTAACTGTTTTTTTCTTTCTTTCTTTTTTTTCTCAGTTATATGAACATCAAGCCAATTGCATACTTGTAGTCAAAACTTGCTGTAGAATATTGATGAGGTGGTTTTATTTTGTGTCCAGCAGTTGTGCTAGATTAATGTTCATTGTGTAATATATTTTTCTATTTTTTTTTCCAGTTTTTTAAAAGCTGCAAGCCAGTGTTGGCTTTTCAATGAGGTTGAATTTGTCTAATTACATTGAATTCAATTAATTATTTTTTTAATTACATGAGAAAATAAACAGTGCATTAAAGAGGAAATAATATTCTATTCTATATTCTATTATTATTTCTAATTCTTTAAATAATAGCTAGTCTTTCACTCTAAGTATGTATTAAAAACATTAATGTACATTTATACATCTGTTATGTATTGATATAAATACCAGTAGAATCAAGGAGATTATTTTTGTGGCATACCTGTACAAATGAAACAATATTTTTTTTCTCTGTACTTTACTGCTTCTGACTCATGATGCCATCCTGTTTGTCACTGAAAAAAGCTTTCTTATTCTGTACAATTGATTTAATATAAATACCAAATTGTTCTATACAATTGTCTGTATACGGAACAATCAAGCTCTACTCACCTTCAAGCTCTATGTTCATTAAAGTGAATTTAAATGTCCTATTCTTTCAGGTCGGTTCCTTTTTTATGATCAACTTGTGCCTCGTGGTCATCGCCACCCAGTTCTCAGAGACCAAGCAGCGGGAGCATCAGCTGATGCAAGAACAGCGAGCTCAGTGCTCTTCTTCCTCCACACTGGCCAGCGAACCAGGAGACTGTTACGAAGAGCTCTTTCAGCTGGCGTGCCACTTTGTCCGCAAGGCCAGGAGACAAAGTGTAGCTCTTTTTAACACACTGCGCGGTAAACCCCGTGGCTTTCGTGGTGTGGGAAGAGGTAGAGGTGGAGGGGAAGTAAGAGAGAGGAAAGCCAATGGACGAGGAGGACGTGAAAGAAAACCAGTGTTGAGACAAGGTATGGAACAATAAACATTAGGGGGAGCTGGTTCAACATACATGTATGAATTTATTCTTTAACACTATATTTGCATCATGTCAGGTCCTTCATGTCCTCATCATAATAAAAAAGACCACACCTTACCAGCTGAGCCTATGGCCCTCCCTGCCACCTCTGCCACAAGTGGCTGCCCTCAGTGTGCTGCAGCTGTTACACAGAAAGATGGGATGGGACCAGTTTGCAGTATAGCGAGTGACCAAGCAGAAGAAGGAGCCTTGGAAGAAACAAACAGGAAAGATAACCAGTCTGGCTGCAACGTAAAGGACATGAGAGGCCAGAACAGTGCAGGAAACCATGTGTGCTGTAATCCTAAGAAGCGATGCAAGGAATTATGGTACGAGATGAGGATGAAACTGTGGGGTATCGTGGAGAGCAAGTACTTCAACCGAGGCATCATGATTGCCATCTTGATCAACACTATCAGCATGGGCATTGAGCATCATGAGCAGGTACAGTTGGCTTGTTTTACATCAATATGTTTTCAATACTTCCTTCTTACCACACATCCCATGAGGATAGACAAATAGACAACTGCAGCCAATCCAGAACTCTGCTGCTAGAATCTTCAAAGTGGACACAGCAGTCGAGTTCTGAGGTCTTTACACTGGCTGCCTGTCCATGAGAGGATAAACTTCAAAACTCTGTTACTGGTGTATGAAGCTCCGTATGGTTTAGGTCGAAAATACACCAGAGACCTCTTGTCCCAGTATGAACCCACCAGACCCCTCAGGTCATCTGGATCAGCCAGATGACGTGAAACTCCCAGAAAGCCTCACATCAGTTAAAACACTCAGTTTATTTAAATTCAGAATAAAGACCCTCCTGTTTTCTGCTGAACTTCTGTATTTTTTTATTTGAAGTTATTTTAATTTTTTTCTTTCTTTAATCTGGAATTGATCACACTTTTATTTGTTTTTTCCATTTAACTTCTTTTCTTTAAATAATGCTTGTGCTTTAATGTTTTATATTTTTCTGTAAATGACTTTGAATCACCCTGCTGTCGAATTGTGCTATACAAACAAATTTGCTTTGCCTCGCCTTGCATATGTTTAGGGCTCGTTGTGGCGCACAGGGTGTTTTTCCTTAAAAAACTCATAGAAAGCTTTTCTATATGTCTTGATGGAGCTGAATTTCTCCCTTTGTTACCTAACAGTACAGATGTTTTGAAACCTTCTAATGAACCGGGTTTCAGGTTGTCCTGGGACCCTGCCCATATCCATGTGCCATTGAGTGCTGGTATCCATGCAGACTGGACACTCGGGACAGCTTATATTCGACTGAAAAGACAGAACATTCAGTTGGTGTGGTGTGACAGGGACTGGGCACCCTACCCTTGGCCACTCTGGCTACTACATTCAGTCTCTCTCCTACCTCTTTGTCCTGTAATTCAGTCCTAACATCTGCCACCCCATGACACTATCCTGGTACTTGATACAATTAATGGGGTACAGAGCAATAAAGATCCTTGCTCTTGCATCTGCTCATGTTTATCCTTTTTAAAGCACTGTGTGGGTGGGAAAAGATGCAGCTCATTTTCTGGATTTCCTCTGGGTTTTGTTTGGTTGACCCCGTGAGATAATTCCTCCTGTATATTAGTATTGGCACCAAGCACAAATGGTTGATGCTGGAAGTAAAATAGGTTTAAGATGAACACTTTCACCCTTTACATTAAAATTTAGTTAATTTTAATTACAAATACAAAAAAAGTCTGCATTCTCAAAATCCTTAAATATGCATTCATTACATGTAGTTTGTTGTCATCACATGCAAATGTAAGCCACTTAATTGGTACTAGTATCTGCGGAATCTTTTCTCTCCCCTTTCTGACAGGGTGCATGGTCCAGCGGTAAATACAGCTTCTTTCAATTGCAAAATTGTTTTACTTCCACATAGTCTATTTACTTAAACACTGGCTTCAAGGCAGCACACTTTAGTTTCCAGCGCTGTAATCTTCCTAAATAAACTTTGGTTATCATTTAGAGAGATGCAGGTCATCTTGCTCTTAGTCAGCCTAGCATCAGCACCTTTCTCACTTATGAAGCTTCATCTGTGTGTAGGCCAGGGACAAACGTGCTGAAAAACATAAAAATGTTTAGCTGCCCGCGGTGTGCAGAATGTGACGACCCAAATGCAGGATGGAGAAGGAGAAGAAATGCGGGGAGAAGGTTTGACCTATAACTGTCACAGAACACAGACTGAAAAGGACAGAAACACAACAGAAATGACAGAGGAATCTCAGAACCAAGTGTATCTAAATACATAGAGGGACTATTAAAGAACAAGTGAGGTAAATGAAGAAATCAAACCAAGTGAGCTACTCACAAGCAAAACAGGAAACAATGCAAAAGGTAAAAAATAAAATAGGAAACAAGAACCATCAGACAATACAAAAACAAAAGAACCATGATAGTAGCTTTTTTATAAAGTAGAATTAGTTCTGGTAGGAGTTTTTACATTATATTCCTGATGAGTGCATTACTGAATGTCTAATTTTTCTAAAAAGAAATAAATAAATAAAAAAGAGAAGAGAAGTTTCCCCCAAATTTGTCTCTCAAATCTGATCACATTTCTGTCCAAATTATGGCTTGATTTTTACTCTGACATGCTCAGGCTATATGCCTCACACAGACAATTTTCTGCCTTATTATATCAAGTAATTCAATAGAGGACTAATGGACTTTGAGCTGTTTATAAAGAGATTTTAGGGACCACTCATAGCAAAAGAAAATATACACCAGAGCTTGAATTGAGAGGTTCACGGGAAAATCTGGAATATAAAGGAGTATAAAAAACTTTTAAAGGCCTAAAAGTTATTTTTTTTCCTTTTACTGTGTGAACATTAAACATTTAGATGCTAATAAATGTAGTCCGACATATGGAGGAAAATATTCATTATCACAAAGTAAAGTTTTAGCAACTGAGTCACAAGTAAAACAATTTTCTCTCTGGGTTTTGTTATATATTGTATATATATATATATATATATATATATATATTTGTTATAAAACTGATTGATTTGGGAGTGTATGACAGCAAAGCCAATTAATTATTCATGGTATTCAAGCTCAAAGACTGCTTCCAAGAAAACTTTCATTGCACACAAAAAAATTATCAGTAATCATGTCATCTTATATCTGCATTTTTAACTTCCTTCTGGTACACTCGGGTTCTTCATAAAACCAAAAGAGTGAAACAATAATGCAATGACAGTCCTATCTAAGTTCAAACCTTATGTACAGGATGTAAAGAAATCTTCATAAGTTATTTAAGCAAAACGCCTAACAGTAATAACTAATAATAAGATTAACCTCAACACATATTACAGATATGCTCACATTTACAAAAAGACGGCACCTAACGCTCCAATAATTGAAGAGACCCTGCTGCAGTAGTTATAAAGGATTTGCATGTTTATTATTTTTCAGATCTTGAAGCTACAGTCGGTCTCACTGGCTTCAGTCGTTTTAGAGTGATCTGACAACCATGGAGCAGGTTGAACTGGCAGTCTTTCTCAGTTTCTTTGCCTGTCACTCTGTGTCTATGCTCCTCTGCAGCAAAAAAACTTTATATCTTTCTGGCTGCGCATCAATTTCTTTTGCTTGCATGCCCTCTCCTACTTTTACATTCATAATTTCTGTAAAATAAGATTTCCTAGCTTACTGTACAGATATGTTGGGGAGCAGGAATTATGTACATTGTTGAGAAATACTTACTTTTACCAAGCTTTCCAAGTAACAGAAAATGTTTTCTTTTCCTCATCCCAATCATCTCCTTTAACTTTCTTTTTTTCCATCCCATTTTCTGTCTTATACTGTCACTTTTCCTTGTGAACTCTTTGTCTTTCTATCACCGCTATACCATCGCCCACTCATGCCTTCTACCGCCTCAGTGGTAGGTCGTCTCTCATCCAGCTGCCGCTATAAATAGAGAAACACAGAAGGAAAGTAGCAGGGAGAGACTTAGCTTTGTTAATAGGGAGGAAATAGTAAGCTGGATTGTCTGGTGTTCAACAGACTTCATAGCAAAGTCATTTCTGTCTTTGAATTAGAGAATCACTGGTTTTCTGCTTGCCTACCATGTTACACCTGTGGTTCTTTAGGTACAGAAGATGGTGTGGTCAGCTCCTTTGCCAACCAAGCCTGCATGTTATACAGAACATAGTTGAATCCTAAGACAAATCAGTTTGAATATTTAACAAATAAGTGGAAGTTTATGGGGATTACAAATAAATTATTCTGTCAATCTGTCAATTCTTTCAATCAATACTGGTTATACAATCAGAGTGTGGTCTATTCTGTCAAAAATATTAGTTTAGTTTTAAAAGGAACAGACCTTCTTCTAAGGCTTCTTCCTACACATTCCCTGCTTGATCAGTCAACCCTGGCCAGAATGGTGTGACCTTGTGGTGGTGGATGGAATGAGACATTGTGTCCCACAGATGCTCAATTGGATTCAGGTCTGGTGACAGGGAGACTAGTCCATGGCATCAAAGCCTTGCTTATGCAGGAACTGTTGACACACTAACCAATATATACAGTAACTATGAAAGCACTATGTAAGTGCAGAAAGGATGCAGACAGGAAAATGGTTCGTGGCCACCAGCTGCAAGGGCTTATCTTGCTAATTGCTACTCTGCTGTTTCCATTTATTCAAGCAGGTGGTTGACAAGTGTTGTTACTTCCTTACTGGACAAAATCATTTCCCAGACTTGAGAATGAGTTTAAGTTACATGGTAATGATCATGTATTCCTTTAATTTTCTTGATTTTTTTGTTAGCAATTACATAAGCGCATAATAATGTTGAGTCATAATGGTGACCTGCATCATCTGTTTGTAGATTTCTGGTTTTATCTGCTGGGGTACTTAAGTCCAAAAACGTCTCTATTAAATATGTGCAATGTTGCACTTTGTACAAAACAGCTTAGCTTCACGTTCATTCTCACTACTGGGAAAATATATTGGAGCCCTAATGAAACAGTTGATAAGAAAGTCAGAGAGATAATGTGACATGTCATTTGAACCTGGGAGGCTGCCTATAGGGTCTGTAGCTTGTGTAGTAAGCTGGACAATCAAGCAATTGAGCTAAACCCCTCTACTGAAGAAGTGTTATGTATGGTTTCTCGTGGCATCTTTAGACAGCTGGTGGGACACATTCCTCCTACTTCTGCATGTTAGTAATCACAAACAAAAAAGCAAAGCTGATCACATTTGCATCTCAGGTAATGAGGGGGGCACTGTAATAAATCAGAATTACATCAAAATTATGGTGATTGGATGACATTAGAAGGATTTGCAGAATTCATTCAAATTGGTTCAATTTATGTAAATAGTTGCTGTTGCAACATTTCAATTTATTTGGGAGACTATTTAAGACAGCTCATTTAATGGACACAATCAGCAATGAACTGGACAAAATCAGTATTAACTGGAAAAAAAAAAAGTTTTTGTTCAAACTGTCATTTCCAAAATCAGAACTTACATGAACTTCCTTTATTTATTGATATCAAACCTGTGGTCAATTCCTGAGGATTCTTTTCTAGCTATTCTAAATTCCCTGGTGCTCAAATAAATTGCTCGAGTGTGAATACACTCCAGAGAACTTAGCAGCTGTTTGGAAATTAATAATGTATCAGCATGACGGCTACTTTAGAGATTAGACAGGGATGAATGGAGATCAAGCAGCAATGCTAACTGATTGTCTCTGCCAAAATTTCAGGATTAGTACTAAAAAAATGACAAGACTGATGTCGTTGAAGAAGCTGTGTTCACACGTAGTCTGAAATACAGCTAAACATTTTTTTTGGCTTCCACATTCAAGCTGCAATTTTTTAAAAAACCATAGCACATATATATTTGGTAATAGCAAGTGAACATACATCTTTGACATAGAAAAATGTGTTACCTTTTTTAAAAGAATAGAACTGGGAAGTATGTTCCAAACATTCCTGTCCACAGACATTTCTCTTGAGCTACTTGAATAATATTGGTTGTAGTCCTGTTTTTTCCAACACTAGATCTAAAGACCTTTGAATAATGCTTGCAGAATTGTTAGATTGAAAGAGTTTAAATGAGTTGATATCTTGCAAAGTACCATTTTTGACCAATCAAAAAAGACTGGAGTCTTCAAAGACAGACCCCTAAAGGGATATGGACTACAATGAGATGTTATTTTTTAAAAAAAACTGACATTGCACTGAAGGAATGCACAGCATAGAAGAAAAATGTTTGCATTGTTCTTTAATCAAGAGGTATAGTTTAAGTCAATAACATAAAGATAAACATAGTTTTCTGTTGTATTCTAAGAACCCCTTCTATTGTTTGATCTCCCAAGACTCTTGAACATCATGTTGATGATCTAGTATTAATGAGTCAGTAGCACACTACAGTGGTTGTTAGAGATCCATTTAATTTGAATCAGGTGTGTTGCATCAGGGAATCATATTTACCTAGGATGTTGGCCCACTGTCCTCTAGAGTCCCTGTTTTCCCTTAAATTGTACTTCCTGGTCCTCCTCTTCACACCTGTGAGTTAAGGCTTCTCAAGTGACATAATGTAGATCCTGGCAGGTAGTTGGACAATCTATTTGTTATTTTATATGCACAGATGCTGACAATGTGAAGATACTCTGAAGGAATTGAGGGCCTTATCATTGCAGGTCCTTTATGTCAGGTTGAGAAATAGCTATGGCTCTTGGCAGGTAATGGTGGTGCCACTTTAGGTTAGATGCATCACGTCACTGGGGTAGTTTTAAATATGTGCAAACAAGGAGTGTTATATAGACCATATGAATCTAGCTTTAGCACCAAAATATATTTAGCCTACTTACAACTTCATGACATAATTGTTCCATTGATGGTGTCCCAATGTAACCTCAAACCTCTAAACTTTTGATTCTTTTACTTATTAACCTTGTCTAAAATCTCTGTACATGATGAATATGATTCGACAAATATATTTATGCTTTGTTTGTAGTTGTGCATTGGCCATGGCGTCTTTTTTCTAAGCAATTATAAAGTGTTTTACCTTTTCTTTAGTCAACATTGCAGGTGCATACTGTTTAATGTTTTAGTCAGCTATACGTTTTCAGCATAATAATAAATCCTCACTTTTATCAGTTGACTCTATTCTTTGGCAGACCAAAAGCAAGTCTTTAGATCCATTCCCATCCCTGCAGTAATGAGACAGCAGTAATGGATCTCCAGAGGCTGTTGGCACTGTTTGGCTGGCCTGGACACTAGTGGGGATACATCATTAGCCCATGTTTTCTCACTGCTAAACACTCATTAGGAGTGGCAAAGACACACAGTATAGGAGTAAAAATGGATGCAGATATCAACACACACACACTTGTACACACACATATATAAATACAATACCCCAGTGCTCATTGATTCTGGGGCATTGAAATGTTGAAATTGTCATTGCTGAAGTTACAGAAGAACTCTTTTAAAAAAGGATGTGGTGGAAATCCTGATGTAACAATGTTATCAGTATGCATTTGTGGTCCTAAGTTTAATCCTAAAACAGATAAAGTGTAGGAGGACCATTAAGTCGAAGAGTGTCATGAAAAGCTGGAAAGATAAACTCTGATGCATAAGACTGAGAGATAGTAAAACATTTGAAAAAAAAAAAAAAAAAAAGCTGTATGCTCAAATGCCTCGGCAAATATTTTGGTGCTAACATAAGATAAACTTACCAATGATATATTCAATGGATGACTATTATATTTTTAAATGAATTATAAATAGTTTTATTCATTAAAAAATGTTGGGCTGAATGATTATATAGCACTGCAGTTCTATATTCAACTGTAATAAAATACTATTTTATTATTAAACATATCAGAATGATGTACCCAAGAAATATAAAGTTAAACTCAAAAAAGTAAATACTAGTGTCTTTAATAATAAGATCAGCACACAAGCCTCAGGAGAAATCATCCTCTATTGTATATTTGTATTAATATCATATTACATCTGGGGCTGTCAAATTGTTGGCAATTTTAATCAGCTTAATCACAGCTTATAAACTAATTAAGAAAATGATTAATCATTAATCACTCACAAATATGTCTAAAATATGCCAGTTTTTACTACATTGTATAAACAGGAAGGGAAGCCAAAGCTTAAAATATTTCAAATTAACTAACCTACATTTGGGGTTTCCTGTACATTAGATGATCCCTATAGTTTTAACAGAAATAACTGAAACCCCAACACACACATTACTTTTAATTAAAATGTGTCAGTTTTATCAGATAATAATTTCAATATGTTAGAACAAAGTATTTAGCATAGCAATTTCAAAAACACACCACCCAGGATCATCTTTGTAAAATTAATTCTCAGGTTTTAGTTTTGACCTTTTGTCCTGACATTTGGTCCTTACCAGTAAAAGTCTGCATCAGAGAACCAAGGTCAACAAGGGTTCACACTTTAAAAGTAGGGCAGATAAATAAGAAGACTTAAAATATACATCACTGTGGTAGCTTTGAAATCATTTCTGAAACATATATGGGCCCTTGAATTTTGACCTGGTGAAGCTGTGACTTTACCTCTAAAGTACAGTTTTAAAGACATTAACTGGCTCTAACGGTTAACAGGAGACACAACGATGTAGAGCTGAGTGTCATCAGCATAGCAATAAAAATCAATGCCATGTTTCCTGATGACATCCTGATGATAAGAAGCAATTTGATTTGGATTCTTGAGGAGCATGCATCCATGTTTACTAAAAATCTTAAATATATGAAATAGGAATAAAAACTTTAAGAAGAGTACTTGAGTGGTCCACCAGACTTCACAGTCTTCACAGTCTACAATAAAATATGGTTGTCAGATGTAGCACTAAGATCCAGTAGCACCAAGACAAAAAGTTTCTGCGAATCTAGTTTACCTTTTACTACTTTCCTTTCTTTTCCAATTTCAATGCAATTCTTGTTTATCATTCTATTTCTTGTGTTTTTACTTGTCTCTATGCTGGTCAGCCGGACGAACTCACTAATGTTTTAGAGATCTGCAACATCGTCTTTACCAGCATGTTCTCCTTGGAGATGATCCTCAAGCTCACAGCCTTTGGTTCTTTCAACTACCTGAGGAACCCCTACAATGTTTTTGATGGAATCATCGTCATTATAAGGTATAACCAAGAATGTGTAAAGCATAAACCTTAAATAATGTTTAGTTTACCTATAAATACACCTATTCATGCCAGATGTAATATTTTTCAGAAAAATGCAGTGTTAAAACCAAAACATAATTTAATGAATAAAAAAAAATCCTAAAAACACTTAATTACAGTACAACTGATTTTAGTAAATAATGATTGTGTTTCTCAAATACTGACCATACAGACAGATCATTTTTGCACACTGACATTCTGGATGCCACCATTGAATTGTTCAGGTTTTGTCAAACTGTCATACAATATGTGTATCAGGTTCAAATGTACCACCTGTATAGACTGAGTTGCCAAAGTGTCAGACAGCAGCAAACAGTTTTTTGTTCTTTTTCTTTTGTTGTATACGCCTGCAGCTTCTGGTGAATGGCTATGTCTTTGATCTCCTGATATGTTTTCCATTCATGTGGTTAGGAGCCTTTGTATGTGATCCCCATTATAAACCTGAGATCAAATACACATCAAAGCAGGTAAAACTGAAAAAGATCAAATGTGCAGCCCATCACAGAAGATACATGTCGATTGAACATATCTACATCTGTCGTCTTATCGCAAGCTCCTCAACCAATTTACCCCTCTTCATTTATCTGAACATCCACAGCCATTCATACAGCGCTTAACTGAAAAAATGCCCCTATTGAGTACTTGTCACTTCCAAGTGGACACTGTTTTGATGTGCTTAGTGGACCTTTTAATAGCTACAACTCTTTTGGGCTAGGAAATGGTTTTCTGTTTGTGTCGCATCAGTTTATGATGCATAATATGTCTGACGGATCTGGGATTTTTGGTGTCCAGCTTAAACTTGCACCAATACACTTTACCTCCTTAAATTCTTCTGAATTCATTGAATTCATTTGAAACTATTCTGAGAAGAAGACTAAAGATAAACAATGGATAGAAGAATTGTTATGTTATGTTATGTTATGTTATGTTATGTTATGTTATGTTATGTTATGTTATGTTATGTTATGTTATGTTATG
>JBAMHX010000005.1:18121989-18134489 GCA_037177515.1 Pseudomugil tenellus
TATATAATATGCTAGAAATGATTACAACCAATAGAAATAGAAATGAGTAGTAGGATTTAACAGACTGAAAGAAAACTTGTCATTAAATAAGATTAGCTACTAAATAAATCAATAGATAAAGAAATAATTTACTATTTCACTCCTATACAGTGTATTTGTCCATGTCGCATAATTTTATTTCTATCATTATATCTCTGAACGCAGCCTCAAGGATATCCTTTGTGGGAGCAAGATAACTTAAACATGTTTTACAATGGAGACTCTAAATTTCCCATAGAAGTGTGTATGTACATGGTTGTTTGTCTACTTTATGCATGTTGACCTGTTCAGGGTGTACCCTGCCTCTCGCCCAATGTCAGCTGGGATAGGCTTCAGCCCAACCGTGACCCCGTTCAGGGAATAAGCAGTAGATAATGGATGTATGGTTTCCCCACCTGGTGGCGCCTCCTGCATGAGAAATCATATTTTTGGGTAAATCACTGGAACTCATCTCCAATCAAATGCAAATGAAAGGTCATGATTTCAGGATGTATCCAATCATGACATCATACCTGCCTTGTTCAATATTTTCACACCAAGTGGAGCTTTGTAGCTGAAAAATCATGTTTTGACCATATCTTTGTAACTATTTGTTAGATTAACCTTAATTCAGGTGCAAATGACATGTTGTGACATCTGGATGCATCTGGGAATGACATTGTACGTGCCTGGTTCAAATTCTAATTAGTTAAGGTATACAGTCTACTATCTTCACTATTGAGTACTGTGAGGATGAATGAATAAATATAATAGATGACTTGGTAATATAGTTGCAGGGTATTATATGTGCTGCTTTATATTATTGTATCGTGTCTATTCAAGGATTGGGAAATAGGATATTTGGGGGCATTCGGGGATATATCCCTAGCCGTTGCTTCCAATGGCATACGCCTTGTTAATATATATATAGTACATGTATGTATGCTGTAAGCAAAAAAATATGTATATATATTTTATGCTTTAAAATACTGAAAAACAAATATAATAGTATAACTGAAAAATATTACTCCCCATACTTTGAAAGAAACGGAAAGGGCTCCACATGTTACAAAGAAGAAAAAAGAAAATGTTTGCATTGTGATGCAATTTTTTTAGTTGTAGAGTAATATATACAACATTTGTACTTGCTGTCTTCTCTCAAAACGACGAGTAATGCTTGTTCCTAAAAAGACTTCTATGCAGTCTAGCTGCTAGCTCTTTCCCTTCATTAACTCCACTAGATGTACCACTTTCCATTGCTGCAGAAACCACTTTAAGTTATTTGGGTTTCAGTTCACTTATTTAAGATCATTGTGTACATTTTATTTCTGCAAGGTCCGGTATGCTGTAAAATTCAGGATTGATTCATCTCTGCAACCCACTCTTTACATAATAATCCCACATTGTTTGATGCAGAATGTTGGGAAACTATAAATAAAACAGTGCTGTAAACAAGACAGTGCTATGACCTCCAGTCATTGAAATTGGTAGAAATGGTCATATTGCATCTGTTCTTTCTATGCTACATCTAGAAAAAGTCAGGAACCCTTTTTGGATTTTATTTGACAAAGATTAATAGGCCTATTTAAAATTCAAAAAGGCCATAATGACCTATTTAATTGTTGTAGTATTAAAAAATAATTATGTCAGATTAAATAACCTGTTTCATTATCATAGACACAAATGACAAATTATCTCTTTTACATTATGTACGTTCCAACTGTCACTGCCTGAAATTGATTTCTTAATGTAGTTGTCAGGTCTAAGTTCTTCAATGCAGTTAAAGATGGTTTAAAGATGGTTTAAACCAGATGGTTTTAAAGCAACATTATTGGCCTTTAAGGTGTGATCTATATGGATACGTTCTCTACAGATATCTTTCAAGTGCTATAGATGCTTTCTACTCATTCACCCTGAGTGAATGTAGCTTTGAGGAGTTATTGTCATCCAATAGTTGAAACTACAGGGTTGTTTTAATGGGGTTGATATAAATGGATTGGGTCAACCTGACTACAACACCATTGTGAAATTTTGAGAAAAATATTCATTAAATACATCCAAATTTGCTTCTGCCTATTTTTTTCCACATTCTGCTGATAAATTTGTGCACCAGTGTGACTGGCTGCTGTGTGTCTGTGACATAGATCCGACTGGCAGAGGTGGAGCAGGCATCACTGATGTCGGAGCAGCTGTCAGACAAATCTTCATCTCCGGCTCTACCTGATGACCTTAGCCTGGATGAACACAGCAGCTACCAGCTGCTTGTCACAAGCAGTCAGGTATGCTCACTCACTCATTTACTTGCAACAGACTTTCTGTACCCTATCAACTTATTTGAATTTCTCACATTGGTCTTAAACACAGAAAACACAGGATTTATGACACAAATGGATTCCTACTTACCGAGTATCAAATTTATTTCAGGCTTTATAAAATGTCACTTAAATCATTTTGTTTTACAAATTTTTAGTGACTTGCAAAAGTATTCAGCATTTGCCATTTGGCTCTTTCTAAAGCTTGTTTTTGCACAAATTACAGCCGCAAGTCTGTAAGGATATGTCTTCATGAGCTAAGCATTCAAAGCAAAACTATTCCAACTCATTCAATCAGAGGGGTTCTGCTTGTACATCTATAGGAATTCCTTCCCTAATGATTATCCAATATGCCAATAAAGAACCAGGATGCAGGTGATGAAAAGAAACAATCTGGTATTACTTTTTCAGAGTCGGGTGCTGATAATCTGACGAGTTAACTCTGTACAAAACACTTTTCTTGTTGTGTGATTTAACTTCTGTGACACATCGGACAATACTTTTTGGTGACACAGATTTTTTTTCTTTGAGGGCTGATCTGCAGAGATGAATGCAATGAACAAAGTTACTTGAAAGACTTATTCTAAAATCTTTTTCGGGTATTTTAGAACCAGTTTGTTCTGCAAATGGTGGTGGTGATGCCACTTTGATTACATTAGACCACTAACATCAGTCACATAAATCTCTTTAGCACAAAGCAGAATTTATATTTTTGAAAATTATTTTTGGACTATATATTATCCTGCTTATTATATACTTCATATTATATAGGTAGATGCTTTTATAATACAGTTTAAAATGATAAAAGAAACTTCACACATTATTTTATTTAGATGATTTTCTGTCTTTTTATATTTTTTTCCGATTCAAATAATCCTTCTCACAACAACTTTGAAACTTCAAGTGTTACAACATATACAAATTACAATGATTTTTTGTAACTCTAAGGGAATGGACTACATGGGGAAATAAGAAGCACAAGCCTCCAGCTGTGGTTTTTATGATAAATATTAGCTAACCAAATCATTTTAACAAATTTTTAATAAAGTACACAGATGCATCAAAATCATGGACAGTTTTTGTATTCTGGATGAAACAGAAGAAGGAAATGTCGGGATACTAGGAAATTCCCACTTTTTTTGGAATGGCTTTAAAGAGTTAGAGAGCAGTGCATGTAAAGTTATATATACATAAACATGAAGGACATTTTGTTTCCAATTACACCATTGTTTCCCTCATGATTAGAAAACCTGCCTCCCACTATTTTTTACAGTCCATATGAGCTGTGGTGTGTCAGTGTGTCCTTCATGTATATGTCTTCAGATGAACACTTCAGTTCACAGCAGTTTCACCTCTTTCATTACGACGATATGGATGACCAGCTCATTTGATCCAATTTAGAACGAACAACCACCAAGCAATTTGAGGCTATGAGAACCACTGTTATTTTCTTGTTACCACTTCCAATTTGAAATCAGACTCACAGAGATGGATAGAGGAAGGGGCATGATGAGGGAGCTTTTTGAAATTGGAAACAAATTGATTTCCATTATGACAAGGGGAAATGAAAGGCTTCAGTTTGATATCTTTCCTGCTCCAGTGAACATCTGCGCACCTGGATATTGTGCCTACGCTGTCTGCATCTCTGTATCTCCTCTAAACTTCTTGTTCACTGACTTCTGTATGTTTTATTTCTCCCCTAATTTTCCCATCTCGCTCTAAGAGAGGCAGCAGTGACTCCCACAGTTCAGAGGAGTTGACCACCCAGGAAGGCTACAGAGGGCCCCATCCCACCAGCTCAGGTAGTGAGGGTGGCGAGTTGTTTGAAGAGCCAGTCCATCCTCAGCTGCATTGTCCTTCATTGAGGCAGCAAAACCCTGCACATGGTAAACAATTGCACTAAAAACACAGCATCAAAGATATGTATTGTTAACATCGGTATTTCTCACTGTGGTAACCTGGAAAAATTTGCTGAATATTCCAGAAATTTCAACAACAAATTTAGGAATCTTTTCCCAAACACCATATTTTGTTGCCTATCCCCACAAAAGAAAAAAAAAAACAAAAAATTTAAATCAAAGAAAACGGTTAACCATTTACCAGCAAGGATACACATTTGTCTCCCTGTAATACTCAACAGGAACATTTTCTCATTATTTTTTTTCCTGTTCTTAACTATTTACACCAATATCTAAAAACAAAGAAACTAAACAGGAAACTAAAATGTTTCATTAGATATATTATTTAGCCCATTCGGTCCAAACAGCAAGGCACGTAAAACATACACTCCGCTGTGCACAGCCAAGATTTAACAATTTTTCAGCAAAGAGATGTCAGATTTTTTTCCTTTAAAAAAAATCACTCTCGCCATTGCTGGTTGCAGGCTTGTTTCAGGCTGCTTTGCGGTTTATGTCTGTAATTGTGTGTAAAAGGCAGAAAAGCAGAAAACTGTTTGCAAGTATATGAGGTTGTAAATTAAATAACTCTGCAAAGAAAATAGAAGGAAAATAAAAGATCCAGAACTTTTTTACCTTAAACTTTAGTTTTGAGCTTGACACCAACACTTTTGTAGAAATAAATATTAGGAAGTGATGTGATGGACTGATGACCTTTCTAGGATGTACCCTGCCTCTCATCTGATAGGGATAGCATCCAGCACCCCTCCCCACAGCAGTAAAAAAAGAACATGACTAAAACTAAAAGCTCATGTGGTACATACACAAACCTGTAACCACTCAAATGTGTTTTATTACTCTTAGCATTAGCTTGCAGATGTGCTTGTTACAGTCGTTCAGACTAAAACACACTGAAGACCAGCTCACGGCTGCATGTCAGGCTATTTGGTCACTCAAAATAGTAAATTGAAGTGCTGCTCAGTGCTCTCTGTGATGGACTGGTGACCTATTCAGGGTGCACCCTGCCTTTCATCTACTAATTGCTGGGGTCGGCTCCTGCCTATGTGATCCTGAATTGGACTATAGAAATTGATTGAATGAAAGGATGAATGAATGTCTGCTGCAAAAGAGCATTTAATTGCATGATTTCACCATCAAATATTAAGTTCTATGAGTTCACTTATACATGTCTGGGAAAAAAGACACGTTGTGTCATCTTAATGTGATATTAGCTACTGTAAAATCTCAATAAGACAACTTTCTAAATGAGTTTTGTTGTAGTTTTCAAGCAGAGAAATCTCAAAACGTTTTCAAGTAAATAAATAAGTTATCTGTACAAAGACATCAATACAATACAATGTATCAATACAAAAATAAAACTATTACGTTAATGTATAGTTTAGAATTTAAATTATTTATCATAGATTGTCATCAGAATTGCCACCAAATACAGGAAAGGGTCAGAGAATGCTTGCTGAAGACAAAACGATCTTTCTCTTTGGCCTGAAAACCGTTAGCTCATGTTTGATTGCTTTCCTAATTTCGATAAAGATAGTCTTCAACAAGTAATAGCATGTTATACATTTACTGACTTTTAGCGGGGTTTAGATTAATTTAAATTAATGTTTTGAGTAATATACAATCTACAGAGTGGTCCAAACAGATCATTGCATACTTTGTGCCTTTCTGTTAGGAGTTAACAATTTTTGTTCAAATCCTGATAACATGTGGAAGAAAAGTTAGATAGGTAATACATTGTTTTGATCTGACGTTCTGAATTTCTGAATGAATTTCTCTCAAGTGATAAAGTCAATTAATGCATCTCCTAAAAAGGTAACTTTTATTTAAATAAAGCAAAATTAGATTAAATATAGTGCAATGATTTATTTTTGTATTCAATACTTTTTATCTGTTTTTGCAATACAACACATGAAAATGTAAAATGATCAAAGTCGCCATAGATTTTTAAATCTAATGAAATATGCTGGAACAAAGCTGTAATAAACGTTAATTTTCTTGTTTTAGACAGTGATGGAGGAAGTGGCTGTGGGATTGTTGACGTGCCTCGGCCAATATTTCAACTACCAGCAGACTTTTTTCACCCTGCTGCTGCTCCTCATTCAGACAGTCCTGGGGACAGTGTCAGCCAAGGAGCCAGAGGTCCTTCCAGGTTGGCTTCTCCAGCCTCCTGGGCCTCCCTCCGCTCACCTGGTGCCAACAATAGGCCTCTGAGCTCTCAGGTATGACAGACAGACGAATGGATCAATTTGTGTCTAATTGGCTGGGTAGACAGCAAAAAGAAGGAGATATTATTATATCTCAAAGAATTCTGATTTGAGTTATAGTGACTCAGTTACCATAGATATAACACATATGCTCACACTCAGAGGGATTGTGCTCAATGAGCTTAAGACAAAACCTGTGAAGCCAAATATGGGGATCTAGAAGTCTGACACTCTAGCATATCTCCCTGTGTCTGATTTCCTTTCATTTATCATATCATTCCAGCCAAATCAATTACACACGCACCACCCAAGTCCAGCCTCCACACAGCACCTCACTACAACAAAATGAGAACAAAGCTGGGAAGTCCCCAAACCTAGTTAGTTGGCACCAGACATCACCCCAACATAAACACTCTGACACGCTCTTGGCAACACTCAAGAGTCAGCCTAAGCCCCAAGCATTACAATCAAGGGCTCAGACGCCCATCCCTTTGCAGCAGCGCCCTACAAAATAACCTCCCAGTAGCCCACAAGAATCCCTGTTACTCAATGTAGACGAGTGAGAGAAACCCAAACTCGAGCAACAACAGAACTAGAAGGATCCAGAAGAAAAGCAAAACAGATCCAAATATCTACCGATGAACCGTGGACCAATCATATACATACCCACACGACATAAATTTGTACCACCATACTCATATGTGCCCATTCAGACTCACCTCAGGTTTTCATTGCGTCGCTTGTTGCAAATCATCTTTCTGAGTGGATGGCCGCATTCAGCACAAAAACGCTTATTAATAACCAAACAAAGGGTTTATAATGGATTCATTAACTGAAAGACAACATTTCATTTACACAAAAACATTTGATACTGTAACAAGTCAAAGCTCCGCTGCTTATTTTATGATTAGATGTGAATCCCCAACTTCATGAACAACCTATTAACAAACTAAATATGCACTGTGAACTGCATGTGTAAGTTTTCACCCTCCACTCATGATGTAATGTAGTTTGAAACTCATGTAATTTTGTGATAATTAAAGATACCCCGCCACCCTCTCCCCCCTATTCTGAAATGAACCTCTCTTTTTGGTTTGTGCATGGGAGAATAAAAAGGTCTTTTCTTTAGAGTTCTCTTTCCTTTTTGTAACCATGGAAACAGATTTTTCCTTTCTCCCATACGTTCTTGGTTTGTTTAGCTTGTGCCTGAGTGCCTCTGTGATCCTCAGCTGCTACAGTAATGCTCTGCGGCACTCAGCTAATTAGCCTAGCCAGCCCTGAGCCTGATACTGATGCTGTGCACACTGTTGTTCTTGGCTCAGGCTCTTTGGTCCCTCATGTTGCCTTTCTTCTGTTTCCTTTATCTCTTTCTCTCTTGGGTGATCAGTCTTTCTGTGCTTCTGCTCACAGTTCTCTATCTTTCATTTCATATTGTCTTATCAGAGTAACACTGTTTTCATAATGTAACATTGCTGGTTTTATTGTTCGGTTAAAAATCAGTCACTCAGCCACTTTTCCTCCTCACAGCACCATCAAGACATTCTCACCACAGTGACTGCTAAAGTCCTATGCGCTTACTGACTTACAGTTATGGAGATAGTCAGTTCCAGGAAAATAATTTTTCCTGGGTTCAGAACCCAGGAAAGATTCCTGACATCTAATAATGTTTGGGATAACCATAGTGTATAAAAAATTGATATAGCTTATATTCATTGGTTGACTTTTTTATCTTTGTGTATGGGATTTAGATTTACATGATGATTTTCTGTCTATCCAGCGCCCATCCCACAGTGACTCATCGTTGGCCAGTTCAGAGTGCAGCCTTCAGACCACACTTGAAGAAGGACTTAGCTTCAGTGTTTCTCCTTCCCAAGATCTGGGTCTCCCCGTGCCTCTTCTCTGCCCAATTCCCAGACATCCCTCGCTCCCCGCTGGATCACCTTCTGCAGAGTTGGGTCAGTCTTCGCTAAAAAGGCGCAGTACTGTTCTTACCCTGCAAGCTACTCAAAGGCACCAGAGAAGCCAGAGCAGCAGCAGCAGAGGTGGCAGCTCCAGCCCTGGCTGCCCCAAACAGGACTCCATGGACGCTTCAGATGAAGAAATAGGCACAGGGACAGGCAGGGAGCGGTACCGCCAAGCCCATAATAGCGAACAATTGTCAGAAACACTTAACAGTCTCTCCTTGACGTCTCTGCTAACTCCAGACTCATTGCCACCAACGCTGATGAAGAAATGTAACAGCACAGGCTCTTTAGACCATTCTTGTCAATCTGTTCTGAGTAAAGATGGCCGTCACTTCTATGGCGTAGATGCTCATGGGTTCTTGTCAAACCCCTGGATGGAGGGACGGGGAAAAGATGCAGAAGAAGAAAGTGAGATGACAGACTTGAGCATGAAAAGCAGAAATCAGGCAACAGACGCAAGCTCCAGGAAAAAAAGATGAAACACTTGTTGCCTCTCAGCAGTGGAACTGTAACTGTTTGCATTTCTGGAATTTAAACAAAACAGGGAGAGACTCGTAAATACATCCTGTGAATCAATTCTCAAAGTCTCTCTCTTTTTTTCAGTCATTTGTTCTTTCAGTTTACTCAAGGATGGCTGCTTGGCATAAGTCATTTCTCAAAAAATTACTGTTGTTTCTGAGTTTTGAAGCCCCTTTTGCATAGGAGGTTCACACAAGGGTTTAGCCTTTCAGCACAACCAGATTCGGCCTTAGGAAATGTGGAAGTTCTGGGTGTTGTATTTAAACCATCATTACCAAATATTCAGGAAGCCATTACAAAGATAAACCTGAAAAAAGTAATGACTGAAAAACATCAGTAAATTTATGTTCAGCTAAATGAAACAGGGCTTGGTTGACCTAATGTGCCCACAATCTTTGTGCAAAAAAAAAAAAAAAAAGACAGTCAGTACCAGACAAAGAGCAAACACTGAAGCTTAAGGAAGAACTGAAATTTGTTTGTACAGCTAGTCTTTTCTCTTTTGTAATATCCATCTATAACTGTAGCATCATCCTCCTCCATCTTTAGCAGATTTGATGGATAATGAGAAATTTAAAGAATGTTTGTTCTGTCTTTTTGTTTGATTTTGTTGACAAATCTGTCTCTATCTGTGAGAAGGAAGGAGACAAGGACAAGCAAGAAACTTAGTTCTTATGAAAATTAACAAAGCACCTCTTTGAAAAAGAATATGTAACTGCTGCTGAGAAAACATGTATGGAGTAAATGGAGAAAGGTAGAGTGGGCTGTTTTTACTTCCTGTACACATGTGAAAGGGCTAAATGGTATTGACTGCAGGCCTGGGCCAAATACTACACCCTATAACAATTTGAATCTCTATAAGACACTCACATTTAATTTAAATCTGTTATTAATATTAAATGGCATAAAAGCAGTTGTTTCTAATTCAGAGCCAGCATCTGTGATAAGGATAGTAAACACATTAAAACAACTTTTTGCTTTAATTTTAAATGCTTACCTGAAGGTAGGAGATGCTTTCTAAAGGCCAATTTACCCTGGGTGTGGGTCTGTCACGGCGTCTGGAGCTAAACACAGCAGTTTTTGTGAATAGTGTGGTTCACCGCGGTGTGTCAAATGCATCCCAGTACTGTCTCATCGCATGTCTACATGGGCACAAAGGGAAACTTACTTTTTTGATAACTTACAGATTCAACATAATGATGTCTGAAGCAGCGGACTTCCAACAGAAACTCATCTTCTTCTTTATTGCAATGTCTGGTCCATGCCCATGTTCAGTACGCTGTGGCAGGGTTAACTGCTGCTGTTAATATGTAAACAGAACGTTTCTTTTCTCTCCCTCAAAGATGCATTGGCACTACTATTCATTCCTGTGCTTATCCCATTCCTTACACCGAGAGCTTTGAAACAAACAGATCAATGTTTAATAACAACTTTACAAACTCCTCAGGAAAATATGATGAACTATTAAGAAACTCAAGCAGGATGCCTGAACTATGATACATCAATATGCCTTTTGTTGAGCCTGTTTGCTCATGAAACCCCAAAAATAATTTGACCCAGGTCTGCTTGATTGTAGCGAGATGTTATAAAATACTGTGTAATGGTAAGCAATGTGGTTAAAATTGATGTGTATCATTTTGAGCACCTGCTGTTTTGACAACTAGTAATGATCCATCATATAATATAGTTGTATCATAATCATATGACAACAGATATCACACACACACACACACACACACAGCCACACACATCCTGCTAAGATGCTGATGTCAAAACACAACAGGATCCTTCTATGGCAGTTTGAGATAATACAGAAAAACCTCAGTCTTTGTCTTTTTCTCAACTTTAATTGCTCTTTTTAAGCTCTTTCAATTGTATTATCTTCCTTTTCAAGGAAGCTGGAGAATAAAATGACAATTGACTACCCCACCTCTATTTGAGATATGCAATACGGTGCAGTAGATGTACACTTAGATGTATGAGACTTGTATAGATAGGCAATATGGTGAGAGAAGATTATATTTATGAAGTCATGTATTAGAATAAAATGTCACATAGATTTGAGGGTCACTGAAAGTATGATGATGTATTCATGTATTCCAAAGTGTGTGTTCCCTCCTTAACCTCCATCTCCTCGACTCTGTTTTCTTTTTCCAAAATAGAGCTGTTTTTTTCTTTTGGTTTTGTTTTCGTTTTTTTATTTTGTGTTTTATTAAATGTCATTGTGTCATGTAAAAAAAAAGAGATAGCTTTTCAACAGCTTCTGACTCCTGATGTTCTTTCATAATGTTGCTTAATTCCTTATGGTCTTAAAAGATGGTTGTAGTTACAAATGTACTTATTTTCTTTTATCTGAAACTGATGAATGGTTTCAATAACTGCTATTGTAACCTCTATAATATATAAAGAAATTGAATAATTAACTTTAAAACTACATAATAATAATATTAATAATATGCACTCAGCTTCCTGTCCACCAGTGACATGCCTCACAACAACTTCCATCTGAGTATTTCTGCAGATGCAGACTTACACTGAAAATCTGATGTATCCAGTATGAAAAGAAATGATTAAAGTCCCCTGCGGTGCTCCTGTTGCACTGACCACATTTTCAGACACAATCCTTCAGTCTCAGAAACTGTAGGGTATTTATTTGTGGAAGCATCCAGATCTATTTTCTGGAGCTACTCACAATGCACGCGAAGCTCTTTCTGAAGCATTGGAAAAATCATAGAAAAAGATTCCCATAGTACTGCTTGCTTTGTCAAGATGAGAGTGGACTCACTGAAGCAGATATGGCATCATAGACACCAACCTCAGGATGATATGCGAACTATAGTGGGTGCAGGTGAACCAGTAACAGTCTCTGCAGGACTTGCATGAAGTGAGATGTCAGAGCAACTGGTCTGTTGTTACTGAGGGCAGGTAAGTGAGTTAAGGTTAAATACTTTCTGGTGAATCCTAGCTCTAACTTTTCCACACGGGTCTTTGGGGCCACGGCACTTTACTAACTGGACCTTTAGTCTTCACTCCTTCTCTGGCTCTTTTCTGAACTGTTGGATGCAGACAACCTCAAGGGGGAGGGCAGAAGAGGTCTCAGTACTGACGTGGGTGAAAATGATGATGAGGTTCTGTTAAGGTCTACTGGCTGCAAACCCTTTCATCAGTCTGATCACCCTGTTTCCTCCAAGCCTGCAATGTCTGACCACACACATCTTCAATCATTTTTTTTCCTTCTGCCCCTCCATGTTCAACATTGCGGAGCATAAATTATGAGATCCACCTGCATGATCCAGCAGGTAACTGAGTAACAGCTCGTGTGAGTTTTTAAAATTCCTCTTTAACTCATTTTCTTTTATCTACAAGGGAAAAAATAACAGGGTCCTGAGACAGGATTCTTGTCTAACTTGTGTGAATTTAATTAATCTGGATGTAGAAAACATAAATTGTTGCAGTACCAGCATTTACGCATATTTAGAAAAAATCTCTGCTGATTTGTGTAATCTGTGGGGAACCTGGGAAATAGTTCCTTTGACCAATTATTTTACATTTTAAACAATAGATTTTGGC
>JBAMHX010000005.1:18199557-18215077 GCA_037177515.1 Pseudomugil tenellus
CATACATACATACATACATACATACATACATACATACATACATACATACATACAAGTACTGCTGAGACTTCATCCGCAACGAGTTGGGGATTACTTTTCCTTGGTTGCAGTTTCTGTCTCAAATGTCTGGATAATTGAAAAACACTTTAAGCCCCACAAGAAGAAGGTTCTGGTTGGCTGATGCATCAACAAGTTGTAGGATGGTTCCAACCACCTCCGCCACTACCAGATGATCTCATTTCGCTTTGTGGCCTAAAGAACAAGGAAAAAGTTCTTGATTCCTATAGAGAATGTAACTTAAATGATCTTTGCTCTTTTTGTGAATACTGGATTTATACCTTAATATGATTATTGTGTTGAGATTAGTAACTGCAATCATTTCCTTTTTATTTACTATATATGTTTTTTGTTGTCATTATTTATCTTCCATTGTGTTGGAGATCTGACATGCAAAAACAGGTGCATATTAATACACGAAAGGAAGATGATGAGAAAATATTAAGAGTATATTTTCATATAATCCCCTCTGGATTTTGGATGCGACTACTTCAGTAAACGCATGAAGTACTACTGTATCGCATATACTTGGTCTCATTTGTTTACTGATGTATCATACTGAATCTGAAAAAGCAAAAAAACTTTTTAGAGCTTAATGTTTAAAACTCCAAAGTTGTAGGATTGTCGAAACTGTGACTCTTCTGCGTGTTTCAGGTTTTCATTCTATTTTTTTCCCTGTTTTTCATTTTTCAGCTGGTTCTTGTGAGTCCAACGGGGGAACAATATGATTCATTACTACGGCACCTTAGGGAGCGGATTGATGAGGGTTGCGGAGAGACAATCTATGTGGTTGGAATGGGTTCAGGTAAGACTGCATACCATCAGATGAATATAAAGATGAAAGACTTTTTACTTGAGCCTATGTATGAGCAAAAGAACAGGATATTGTTAAAGATGGTGACAGGTAAGCTGTTGGACAGCCATCTTGTTTCATTCACATAATGAATAAGGTATAATGTGTCACGAGTGAGTCACAGAGGAATGAAAATGTCTGGTAACAGCTTCATATTCTCTGTTAGGATTTAACATTCAGAGTTGCTGTATTGATCCAATAGGTCCATATAATTGTAACCAGTTTCCAAAAAAATGTATTTATAGCAATAATGTTGAAAAATATTTACATTTATATGACTTAAATGATTTAATTCAACCTTTGGTTTTACTATTTTATTAAAAGGGTTGACAGAAACATATGAAAAATGATTCAAAATGGAAACATTGTCTAGGTCGTATTTATCAACTGGTGGAGTAAAATATATCCCATAGATGGCACCAAAGACTCATTATACTCTAAGAAAGGAGTATTGTTTAGAAGAAAATTGGATTTTGAAATGCAAAGAAAGATTTGTTACTGTACAGTTTTATTAACCGTGAATATTGACATACGATGAATCCTTTCTTTTCATTTCCATACAAACTGTGAAGGGAAGGTGTTTTCCAGTACGTCTAAGAAAAAGCAAACTGTGTGGCAGCTGTGTAGTAGCAGAGTCGTCACTTCTGTCAGCCGTGCCTCCCAGGCAGCTAATCCCATTTGTTTGTGCTTCGTTTTTCATTCTGTTACCCTCTGCTACACACAGACACACGAGGGGCTTTGTTGGCAACCACACTTCTGCTTTTTTTTCTGCCTGTTACAGCAACATGTCTGACCCATCGGGCATGCCACAGAGGTCAAAGTGCATGTGTGAAAGGGTGTCATTTGTCAGTTCTCAGTAGAGGGGCTGCCACTTGTTCAGTAATACATAGTATTTGTGGCTGGTTGAATGAGCAGCCGACCCGTCTGCAAAACTGCCTGGTTCTGATTTTCACTTTTGTATGATTAAGTGTTGTGGCCAAGTAGCGTTAGTAGTTTGCTCTGAGAAAGGGAGAACGTAAAAGTAACCAGGGCCTGGAATTTGTTAATGTAGTACAAGATTGGTGGGTGATGGGGGCTGTTTGAGTTTGAGAGAGGTCATAAATGATTATGTGTGGATTAAAAAAATCGTTGGCTTATATTTTTGGGTATTTGAAGAGTTATTTTTGTTTGAAGTTTAGATTATTTTAGTTTAATATTTATTCACTGTTTTATGTAAAACACTTAGCACTGCTGTTTATTAAAAATGCTAAAATCCTTTTTTCCCCCTTTGGCTTTGTTTAGTAGCAACTGGTTATAAATTTGACCATTAGATGGATGCATACATAGATGCATTTCTGTGCATCTTTTTCCTCACACCACCACGTTTTACAGGTTTTATTTTTATAAAATATATGTTCTGGTCAGTTCCTCGACACATGTTGCACACCTGTTTTTATCAGTCAACACTAAAAAAATGTTTAGGTTCGTTTCACATTGGTTGTTTGTCACACATGCTCATTTATTTGAGATGAAAATATTAAATGTCCACTGTCTTTATCCTGCATTAGAGTAACTGCAGTGGCTTTTCTCACCTCTCTGTGTAGATGGAGGGGACTACGGTCTGAATGAGAAGGACATGGAGGCGTCTGTAGCTACGGTGCAGTCGCTGTGTGAACAGATTGAGGCTGATTTAATCCTTCTAAGAGAGCGAACAGACGCAGGTGGAAAGATTCGGGACTATCTCATACGTCGGCGCGTAGGAGAGCAGGATTTCCTGGAAGTCAGGTAAAACGTATGAGGAGAGGTTTCAGAAAATTGGAAAGTTCTGACGTTTTTGTCAACTGGTAAATAAATGCTAAAAATTCTAAATGTAAAGCTGAGAAAGAGAAACTTGATAAATAAAAAGGATGAAGTGGTTCTTGGTGGGTTATGTTCTCAGAGATGACAAGGCTATATGGCCAAAATCAGCTTGTCTCGCCAAGATGATCCCAACTTCATATTTATAATATTTGATAAGTAATGAGCATCAAAAGCATACCCATAAACTGTTTGAGGCGTATTATCTGTCACTTCAGTCGCCAACATTACGTTTGTGCACCAGCATGTTAAAACCAGATGCTGTAAAAATAACGGGTACATGTAAACGCTTCAGACTAGATTATTATGCTCTTCTGTTCTGATTAACCCCAGCTATTAGTTTGATGATCATTATTCCTGTTCACAAAATGCTGGATCAGCCACATTCTCTAATGGAAATATGGTTTTATTAATGTCGGGGCATTGTTAAAATCAATTTATGTCAATACAAAAAAAAGGAACGTAGTCGTCAGTTGAATAGATTTTCGGAATAATGAGGTTCAGAGTCAGTTACGCGCTTTGCTGGCAGATTTGCACTAATCTAAAGATTGTATATAAATGATATAATTACAATATATTCCTGTAAACTGAAAAAAAAAACTGAACTCACTTTTATCTTTTCTATATTGGCATCAGAGTGGCGGTCGTGGGCAATGTGGATGCTGGAAAGAGCACTCTGCTTGGCGTGCTGACCCATGGCGAGCTGGACAATGGCAGAGGTTTTGCTCGCCAGAAGCTCTTCAGACACAAACATGAAATGGAGAGTGGCAGGACCAGCAGCGTGGGTAATGACATCCTGGGTTTTGACCAGGAGGGGCAGGTAAGCTTCTGCCAACTCAGAAAGGGCAACGCAAGAGCCAACGAAGCTATTAGGATGCCAAACTATTGTTCTTCCAGTCTAGTTTACAAGCTTTTAATTCAATTAGCAGCAAATATTTTCATACATTCATACATTTTCTTTTCCAAATCATATAAATGTGGCTTTTCCTTCTGTGTACAGTTTGCAGTTTGAATGATTTATTTAATCCCCCCATTTAATCTACTTTTAAGAGATTTTATTTTTCTCACCAATTTTTCTAGGTTGTTAACAAGCCTGACAGCCACGGTGGAGGTCTAGACTGGACTAAAATCTGTGAGAAATCCTCCAAGGTCATCACTTTTATTGACCTGGCGGGCCATGAGAAGTATCTTAAGACAACTGTCTTTGGGATGACGGGACATCTGCCTGATTTCTGCATGCTTATGGTGAGACAAAGGACAATTTATGTGACTGTGTCACTTTCAGTTCTCCGTGCTTCTTCTTATTACTGTTTCTTCCTGTCTGTCTCCTGTTAGGTTGGCAGCAACGCCGGCATAGTTGGCATGACCAAAGAACATCTTGGTCTGGCTCTGGCCCTAAATGTACCAGTGTTTGTAGTTGTTACCAAGATAGACATGTGTCCAGCTAACATCCTGCAAGGTAATGAGACATTATTGTAGAGGAATTCACAATAATACAGGGGTTTATAAATCTCACATTCATCTTACAGCTTTGCATGTTTACCCAACTGTTCAACTGCAACAAGTCATCCTCCAGGCCTCATTTATTACAATGTCATGGATGTGATTAGTTAGAAAGAAACACACAGGGCAGCTAATTCTCCTAAACATGCGATGATGATTGGCCAGGACTTTGCTGACATAGTGGTGTGACGATGGGGACGCAACACTAAGCTTTTAATGATCTTAAAGATGGCCTTTCTGAAAACTCAGCAATTACCAGATAATGCTCAAATCAAAGGGTTAAACTTGCAAAACTAAATCGTTAAACAAAATAATATTTTGCAATATTAAACGAGTGGAATAGTGATATAAAGCAAATCAGAGCAATGAAGAAATTCTGGGTCTGATTAAATGGTGTCTATTAAAAAGACGAGTTTAACAAAAACAAACAAAGTATTTACATCTCCTCTGTCTGTTTATTGAAATCAGTTGTTCCTAAACCCTCATTAGAACCACACATCTGTTTTGTTCAGCCAGTTGTTTTCGTTTTAGGAAATACTTACGTGCAGCTTTGACTGTGTTTATTTTCAGAGACGCTCAAATTATTACAAAGGTTATTAAAGTCACCAGGCTGCAGAAAAATCCCAGTTCTGGTCCAGAATAAGGACGATGTCATTGTCACAGCCTCCAACTTCAGCTCTGAGAGGTGAGGACAATTAGTGCTGCTGGACTGATGTTAACAAACACTTATAAGTAGATGCTATAAATACAAATACATTTCCACACCGTTCTTGTTTTCTGATTCCCTCCCACTTGCTAGGATGTGCCCAATTTTCCAGATCTCAAATGTGACAGGAGAGAACATGGACCTGCTGAAGATGTTTTTGAATCTCCTCTCCCCTCGGACCACTTTTAGCAACGATGAACCTGCAGAGTTCCAGATAGACGACACATACTCAGTACCTGTAAGAAACAGCACTCAGCTACACGCTTCTTTAGACGACGCTTGAATTGCTGCCGGTCAACACTGACAGAAATGCTTTTGCTCTCTTTATGAAAAACTGAAGCACTGAATTGAGCGAGTGCACTCAGTGTCACTTCAAATTTGAATGTGGCCCCCGTGACACAGCAGTCACATTATTTTGATTTGCACAGCCAGGCTGTGACTGCTTTTAGTAGCTGAGCAGAATATAAACTCAAGGATCTTCTAAACAGTCTCACCATGCATAGGAAAGTAGCTGACACTGTGGCATTAACTAATTGCACAGAGAGATGCTTTCCGAATATGAAATGAGGATTGTTGGCATTGTGTAGAGTTTGTATTAAACTGTTTAATAGAAAATACTCCATTAAGACAAAATAGAAAAAATAGAGTGCAAGTACCAGTAATACTAATAAGTATTTTTACAGATGGGTTTATACTGATCTTGTCTTGGCAGGGTGTGGGAACAGTAGTTTCAGGCACTACATTACGAGGAGTGATCCGACTTAATGACACGCTGCTGTTGGGCCCTGACCCGCTTGGCATTTTCAACTCCATCGCTGTCAAGTCTATCCATCGCAAGAGGATGCCCGTCAGAGAGGTTCGCGGTGGTCAGACCGCGTCTTTTGCACTAAAAAAGGTTTGTAGGGATACATTTAGACTTATTTACAGAATCACAAAGGAATCTAGTTTGACATGTGCAGCTTTACTGGTGAGTCACATTCTTTATCCCCGTTGTTTCAGATCAAGCGATCGTCCATAAGGAAAGGAATGGTAATGGTTTCCCCAAAGTTAATGCCTCAGGCCACCTGGGAATTTGAGGCTGAGATTTTGGTGCTGCACCACCCAACCACGATATCGCCAAGATACCAAGCTATGGGTTAGTAAAAACACTTCTAAATATGGTGAACATTGACATGAACCTTTTTTTTCATTTACTTTTTTTGACTTACTTAACCAGTAAAACGTCTTAGCAAGAGTAACTGGATCAATCTCATTCCATCTCATTAGTTCACTGTGGCAGCATCAGGCAGACTGCCACCATCCTGTCAATGAACAAAGACTGCCTCAGGACAGGGGACAAGGCAACAGTCCACTTTCGCTTCATTAAGACCCCTGAATACTTGCACTGTGAACAGAAGCTTGTGTTCAGGGAGGGGCGCACTAAAGCTGTTGGTACCATCACCAAGGTAACGATTACTTTACCATGATTGTCCTGTCATTTAACATTAGCTTAAACAGTAGCTGTGTCTCCATTACCCCTAGAATCACCTAAAACCCTAACTTTAAATGTTTCAATAAAAAAAAAAACAAGTAATGACAACATCTAACATGACAAACATTTTAAATATCACTAAAAAGTTTTTACACCCTCATAGGGTGGTTTATCAGACACATCAATATAAAAGTACCTGGTGCTCATAAAGTCTCTTTACAATTTAAAAAAAATGTTTTATGAAATGAATACATAATTATCTGGAAATTATTAAAAAAAGGAGGTGCAGATATTGACGTCTTTTCTTTCTGTTCCCGTTTTACACACCTTTATAAACATATTTAACATCTATGGTTGCAGCTTCTTCAGTCCGTGAGCACCCAGGCTTCTAAAGCCCAGCAGTCCAAAACTCAGGCCAATAAGAAGATTTATAAAGATGGGACAGCAGCCAACGAGGATGCTGGATCTACAGCAAGGCCGCAAAGTCCAACAACAGCACAGTCATCGGTGAGTAGAGTGGGGTCCATCAAGCTTTAGTAATTTACATATAATAGTAGCAGCATAAAGAGTTATTAAACTATTACTGTAAAGGCTTGATATAAAAATGAATTCGTGATTCATTTTGATGGATTTCTTTTAGACAATAATTGCTGAAGTTGTCATGTCAAATGCTACTTAAAGCTTTTTCGTCATGCTTTTGACCTTCTGTTCGGCTCTGCCAGCTAATTTCTGTCTCTTTCTCCTTTTGTCTACTGTTTCATATCACTGTGTTTATATGTTTTCTTTCCAATTAATCTTCATTGGCTTTTCCGCTGCATCCTTTTCCACTTAACAACCACATATATTTCCTCATTTACCTTCTTATATCCCCTGCTTACCCTGTCCACTTCCTGTTGTCTTTTTGTGCTTCTTTTGTAACACTTCATTTCCGTGCGATCATCCCTCTTCCTCCCTGTCTTGCCATGCTGCGTTAAGACAGTGACAGAGGAGGAGGCTCTTTGTAAAGATGACAACAAAGAAAACAAGGTAACGAATTGTCCTGCAAGCTGCAGGAGTCCGGGTGGTGTCTCTAAGTTTGGATGTTCTATCAATTCTCCTTCCTCTTTAGCAGATTGTTTCTGAGCAAGCATCTTCCCTGTTAACAGCCATATTTCATCCTTCCAGTCACACACTCCTGTGTTTGGTGCTATTAAGAAGCTTGTTTTTAACAGTCGAGTGATTGATACTTGCTGGACTGAATTCACTCACATTTCTTTATTAGCAACGAGCTTCAATTAATTTCCCTGTTAAGTGATTAATTAAACATATAACTAGGACTGAGTGGAAACAATGCATTTCAAAGTAATTTTAGTTTATTTAAAGCTAATGTTATAGAGATTTAATTTGATACTTGAAGTGTATCTTAAAACTAGACAAGCCCTCCTTTGAAAGAAACTTTAACTTATTTTTTTTCCAACTAAACCTTTTTAGTGAACTATGAAATAATAGATGCTCAGATAACTTACAGTTTTTATTTCTGCCAACTGAGTCACTCATGTTTGGATGTTTGCAGCTTAAGCCAGGAGGCGGAGGACGCCGGCGAGGCGGTCAGAGGCATCGGGGAAAAGGCTTTAATGCTGCAACACTGTCCTCGGCAGTGCCTGCAGGAACAGCAAGTACATCCTAAGGACACAGGATGCCTCCTCTGTTCAACATCTCCATCTCTTTAAAGTCGGAGAAGTGACTGTACAACCCTCTGCTTTCTGTCTCCAAACACTGACCTGTCAGAACTTTTTTTCTTTAATATAAAATGATTATTCAACTCTTTTTGAGGCAAGAGAGTGAATTATTTTTTACCTTATGTAAGATGAAGTTTCTGACAATAGTGTTTAGGTTTTAAATTGGTTTGAATTTGCAGGTTTTGTTCTATTCTCTTCTAATTCAGATGTGTCCAGGGTGTTCTTTTTTTCACATTTAAACTTCCTCTGCCCCAAATCCGCCCTACAAAACTTTGTCCTTGGTTGCCTCACTTCATTTCCTGATTGGGATCATTTCATCCGGTTTGGAGTCAATTTCCAAACATAATAGATAGATTGTGGTCAGTTGTTTGAGTTCTATTAAAAATATTTTTGTCATAAAACTTACATTGTTCTAAATGTTCATTTGGAATTAAAGCAGGAAGGGAACTGTTACCACGCAGCCATGAGTTGATTAGATATGTGTGTTGTTTGATTTTTTTTGCCCACTGGTTCAGATGCTAGTTATAATCGTTCTGTGGAAAACAAACAGCTGAAGATCTGCTTGTTTTAACAGCAGTGCTGGCTATTTTGTAGCTATTTAAAAAAGAAAAATGTGTTCCTAAAGTTGCTCCTTATGCAACATTGATTTCTATGTGGGAAAACAAATCAGTCTGAACCAGTTTGAGCTTTCTGTAGCAGAAAAGCTTAATTTTGTTCAAAAGAGAAAAGGGCCAGATTTTTTTTTTTTTTTTTGGCAGTGGCATTTAATACAATTTAATAATATGCGTCCTTTAAGTCCCTTACTGTTTTTTCTTAGGGGGAACTAGCTAAACCATTGAGCCATTAAACTTTAAGGACAGTTTGGATAGTTTTGATTCCTATAATAATCCAAAAAATCACCTCTAAACATTTTTCATGTTTTTACTACTATAATGTAAAAGGGCAGGATGTCCCATGCCAGTGAAGAACATGACTTTTTTTTTTTTTAAGTGTTCCATATAATGGTTGAGTACCAGCTAAACAAATTTCCAAGCTTCAGGGCTTCAATACAACCGTTGGACATGGGATATAAATGTTTATTGAAGGTTTTATGGTATAATCTACCAATATGTCAGATGTTCCTGAATAAGTTTCTTAAACCATAAGACAGACTTTGGTGTCTGCTGCAAGTGTTTGAGTTCAGCTCATTTTGCTCAGTTTCTTATTTTTCATTGATTACTTGACTAAAATATATAACATACATACAGTATGGCTAGAATATTTCCTTTTGTTCCCTAATGACCTGTCCCATAGTACATGGATTTATATTTATAAAAGACACATTTTGTGTTAAATTCTGTACAAAGCTGCAGTTTGTTCAGAATAACTGAAGCTAAACAAGTTGTTTAAATTAAGTGATGCCAGTTTTGCATTTATGATTAATTTTAAATAAAGAACGCTATAAAAAGTGGCTTAATTGTCTGTTTTTAAAAATGATTGTTTTTGTCCAGTCTTTTTGCCGCAGACCCTCCTATCTTCAATATCCTGCAAGCAGCCTTTCTTCCTGTTTTGCTGTATTTGGGTTGCAGGATGGGGATAATGCTTGTTAGGCTTGTCGGGTTAGTGAATCCAGATCAGGTGGATGGTAAACATACTAAACAGTATTAGGGTGCATCAGCTCATTCAGTAAACCTGAGGTTTTCGTCGCTGGAAGTGTGTATGTATATGTAAAACTCAAGAAACTGGTGTCAAATAATCAATTATAATCTCGCTTGGCAGTGCACTTTAGAGAGTTACGGCAGCTGCAGCTAAAGCAGGAAGGAATAGTGATTACAGATCATGTGAACGTTGTTGATGTGTAAATAAATAAGATGTACATTTTTACAATTTCCTAAGTCCACGACTCGGTCTAACAGTTTTAGATTTCATATTTTATTAACTTTTATTTTGCCAGAATATTTTTGAACAATTTTTACTTAAAATTTCACTGGGTCAAGATAAGACAAGATTTATGTTGTTAAAGCTCAGCCTTCCATCAGAAGCACATCAATTAATGGATCATTAAAGCAGAAAGTTATGGAAATCATCTTTAAAATTCCTTTAAACAGAGCAGTCTGAACTTTTCTGATGGCCTCAGGACACTTCACATACGTTCTGCAAACGACTGTCAATGAAATTCGCTATATGAGTTTTTTTTATTATTATTTTATGTCTGTGTAATCTTTTTCAATTGCTACAGAGCTTTGTGTGATGGTCTGTAACAACCGGTTGTTTTTGTTGGAATACAATCAGGTTGGGCTGTAAACCTGTCGACTTGTATTCACAGGTTCTGCTCTTCCAGATGGATTAAACTGAAATAGGAGAGGGTCTTTGATGGAGTGGTGGGACAGAGAATCAACTCCAGTGTGTCATCTCAGATGTGATATAAACAAATATGTTACTTGTATAATTTATTTTGTTAGCTCGTTTTGAGTCCACAATCTTATGTAATGTCTGCATGACGATGGGAATACTAGATGAATTTCATTAGATATGGTGGAGAGACTCAACAAAAAAATCAATTAGCTTTTGACATTGAGCCAGATATGGATCCATCTTTATGCAATACTGCTGCTCCTTTTCTGCATTTTGCATTTCATTTTCTACATTTAATTCATTTTAGAAGCTAAAATCTTCTGATTACAGATGAATATCCAAAGACATTAAACAGGATTTATAAATGACTGCAGAAACCAATTTTATTCAGTACTTCACATTCCCATAAGTGAATTCAGATGAAATAGGTTGGAGCTTTGCAAATTTACCCACGATCCAGCAATTATACTGGTGAGCGACTGCATGCATGTAGGTAGCATGAATGTTCTGAAACACTTAGATAAGGATGCTCATAAATGTATAATCTGTAATTAATATTTTATGTTAGAAAAAGTCACTTATCTTGACAAACAGTATGGCTGCTTTTAGCAGTAAGTGTTGTTCTGCCAAAATTGATCCTAAGCTGCCTTCAGCCATCTGCACCCATGCAAATTTTACATGTCCATGTGATGGAGTTTCATTTGGTCTTTGACTTAGCTTGCATTTTGGCTTTCAATTTTCTACAGTACGATTGAAAAATCAAGGTATATATACTTCTAATTATTAAATAATCACATGAACAATAATTTACTTGGAGTTTGCTGAACTTTTTTACTTGACTGGTTTATAATAACTTGATTTTTAAAGAATTGTTTGAGTAGATTGTTTCAAATAAATACAATATAAAACAAGCCAGTTTCTTTATAAGGAAAGTTAAAGGTGAGAAGCTGATGTCCATGAGATGACTTAAAAAAACTAGAATATTCTATTGAAGGAAATCTAAGGTTCTTAAAAAAACTAAACATGCATTCTCTAACTTAATTGCTGAGACAAAATTCATTCTGCAAATCAGCTTAAATCATTACTATTATAGACAATTCCAGCATTTGTGTGCAGATTTAGAGAAACTAAACACTTGCTGAGTGGAAGACATGGGCAAAAGATTCTGGAGTTACTCCCTGGCACTACATCGCTGAATGTAGGGCAGAGACTAGAAGTGATGTTTTTGGCCTAATTTACTCACTGCCTAAAAGTCTAATTGTGGAAAGTTAATGGAAAATAAAACCCATTAAACATCTGTAAGAGGATGAATCAAAGAGCTTTCCACTGTCATTTTGAAATGAACTGTAATGAAAAAGGGAAAAGAGCCAACTTCCTTCAGTCAGTAAGGCAGTATGTGTTTGTGCTCAATTTAAGGTTTTAAACAGTAATGTGTTCTGTCAGTAATAAGCCAAATGGCACTTCTCAAAGCCATTCTGAATACTCGTTACTACGTTAATCATGGTTTATGAGCACAAAATTTCAAGCTTTTTGTGTACCTAATGACAAAATGACTCATTTCTGTTTCCAGTATTTTTTTTTTTTTTAAATTAGCCTGAACATAACTATGTCAGAATAAATCGGCAATAAAAGTCCCGACAAAGACCTCTTTGACATAGAAATCCTGTCTGGCAGATGTTCCGACCAGTCAGCAAAACAGATGAATTTAATGAGCATAGGTCCTCTGCCATGTAAACAAGTCTGCGAGTGAAAACACCTGTTCTACATGTACAGGTAGATCCAAAAACATGAAAGGACTTTTACTTTATGGCATCTGGATTGTACACATCTGGTTTGACCAAAGTTGTTACATATGTGACATGTGATCCAGATTGATTTGCTTATTAAAAGTATGTCATAAAATTATGAAACAACTTTTTGGCAGTTACTTCATCTCAATCTTGTCAGATGCTGCTTTTATTGGTTTGATGGCATCATCATTACTAGCCTGCCATTATTTGTTTGAGAAGGATAAATGAATGGGTTGCCCTAATGAAATTACAGCTTTTTAAAAAAATATTTATCTCCAACCTTAATGCTCAATCAGATATTTTCGAGAAGTCTTTCTCACCAACAGACACAATGCTGATTCAAAATGCTGAAAACGCTGAAAAATAAAGCCTGACAAAGCCGGTATACATTATACACTTAAAATCCGTAGCTTTATGGTAAAGGACCTTAAGCAATTAACTTTGACTGATCCTCATAAGACTGCTTCACTGGAGGGCCATCGCCGTTTATCCTAAAACAGAATTTTGACTTTAAATGTAAACAGGAAAAAGCTTTAAATATTCTGAGTTAAAACAAAAAAAGATTAATTCTCTATTGCTATGCAAGTAAGGTAAATGGTTTTCTGATAATCACCCCTGCAGTGGATATTTTATCTGATTTGAGTGAAAATCTATTTTGTGAGAAGTGATTAGTGTTTGCTGTTTGCTAGTTATTTGCTGTTAGTGCTAACACAGCTTTACATATACTGCTGCTTCAAAAATTGTGAAAATGCCAATTCGATGTAAACCCAGCTCAACTTTCATGCTGCTGCTTCTTTAATTCTCCGGATATACTTTTTCTCTATGTCGTCTCACTTTCCAATTATTATTTTCTATCACGCTATTTTCATTAACATGAATGGAATTACTATATAACCATTGCAACTTCAGACATAATTCTTGCTCTATGCAACAGTTTTAATGGTTATTATTTTAATATAGACTATTAAAAAGTAATCTTCATACTGTAAATGATCTGTCTTACTTAGTTTCCATGTTAGTTGTGTTTCTGCTCACCTTTTTTAAAAATGTCTGTACCTTGGTGGTAACATTAGCTTCACTGGTTCTACAATTAAAAATTTTCTCAACAGAAATATATTGTACAAAAGAGCTGGACTAGACTGTAGTTGCAAAAAGTTGTATTGTAAGGTAAGACTGTTACAATTATATTAAATATAATCAAATATGGTGACAAACTCACCAGATTCTGATCTTAATTTGACAAATAATAGCTAGACATTGCCATCTTCTTCTGCACAGCTGAACATGTCATTAAGAATTTCAATGTTAACATAAAAATAAAAATGAAAATCTCAGAGCGGATGCATTATTAAATCCATATCATTATGTTCTTTGCATAGTAACAATAAAAAAAATGTGATTTTTGTACATTGAAACAGAAAGTGGGTGCTGCTTCAATCCACAGTCTTTTGCTCTTGGGTAAAGTCATCTCCTTGGAATATTAAAGAAAATCTAGTCTTTTTTTGTGGTTGGCACAGTTAACTCCCTGTTACCTCTATTCAAAGTTGCTTAGTTCTGCCAAACATACTGCTCCTAGTTGCACATGCACTTCCTGAGGTGACAGAAACGTGTCTAATGTTCTTTATGGCCTGAACAGTTACACATGTTTGGGCACAATGCAGACATAGAACTTTTCTTCCTGGTTGAAGACAGTGCCATTACAACTATGCTTGGCAGAATGACCTCTGATGCCACCATTTCCTTCTTTAACATTCAGATGCTGCCTCAGCCCTGCAAATCTTTCTTCATCCAATATTCATGTTTTGTCATTCCCAATAGACTGTAATACTCTGAAGTGTCTGCATACATCAACATGTTTTCTTCTTCCTCATCTCCTTGCTTGCCACTGTCTATATTATGCATTTATAAACTATTTTCTTATTGTTTTCTGTCCAGTATGGGGATCTGTCGGTGCAAACAATCACTCAAACTGGCAGTCACTAAGCTTGGTATTGATCAGTATTGTGAGCTCTTGGCCTGTGCAATGCAAGATATCTGTGGGTAGCTCCAGAAAAAAGTCCTAGGATGGTATATTAATTCCAGGGAACATACATTTCTACATTTCTTCTGTGCCCAATCCACTCTATTTTAATTAAGAAATGAAGAAGTTAACTTTTCTGCTGGAGCATATATAATAGATCAAGTCTGTTTTGTTTGTTTAATTGCTATTAATGTTTTCTCTTGTGATCTTTACAATGACTTAATTTCATGAAATGTGATGCAATTCAGCCAATGAAACAATGTCTGGCTCCTGCAAAAATGCTTTTGGTGAATGTTTGTATGACAAACAAGACAATCTGCCAGAGATGAGCAAAAGGGATGGTGGATGAGCAAACCAACTGTGGTTTATTCTATGAAGAGAGGAAGCACAAACAGGCTGATAGACAGATGGAGAGAAGCAGGCTGGCAGAAAAATGGGCAGAAGGAATAGTATATTGATTCAAAAGTGTGTGGGCACAGAGAGACAATGAAATAGTGAATGACTTATAAAAAGGGGGAACAATCGAAAATGCATCATTACAAAAAAAAGTACACATGGTGAAGGATATGAGGTCAGATGGTAAATCTGATGCTATTACAAGTGAGGAAAAATGTTACTGTAGAGTTATGTTTAGTCATAATTTACATAAATATTTTTCAAAGATATTAAAGTTTTAGAATTTTGTACACAAATAAATTCAGTTTATAGTCGGAATGGAAATAAACTAGTACATTTGGGAGTGCTGCTTGCATTGATAAACAGATCAAACCAGAGATGTTTAGAAACTATGGCATAACAATATGTGCTAAGATGTAAACGAAGGAAGACCACGATCTTTTCCTTAACCAAGCAGCCTTTGAGCTAAAATAACAACTGTGGTTTGAAACTACTTCCAATTGGTCTGTCCTCCTGGGGGCTTGGCAGTCGAGCTTCCCTTGAGGCTGTGCCATAAGTGGGGTGACCATCTTCTGGTGTGTATGGATCCCAGTCATATCCTTTCACATTAACATCCAAAACAATCCAGATTTTGATTGAATTTCATTTTATTTGTATTTTTATTTAAATAAGTTTTTAAAATCAAAAGACAGAAGCCAGGGAGTCTTGTTTTTTTCTTGGGGGGGGGGGGGGGGGGGGGTTGTTTTTTTGGGTGAGGGGGTTTTTTTTTCCGTGGCCCCCAGGGTCCTATGGTTTTAACATCTCACTTTGTCCAAGGTTTTTTCTCCCACCCCCGT
>JBAMHX010000005.1:18215177-18229653 GCA_037177515.1 Pseudomugil tenellus
CCCCCAGCCTCCTTCCACTTACCCCCTTCTTTTCTTCCTCTTTTCCTCTCGCCCCCCCCTCTGCTTTTCTGTGTGAGTGAGTGTGTGTGTGTTTCAGTGGCTACGATGGTATGATGGTTATGACGTATCACGTTGTAAAAGCTTGTGGCTCAAACTCCAGTGACGCCCTCAGGACTGGCTCTTGAAGGATACCTCAAGTATGAAGACCTCAGAAGAAGACAGAAGAGCCTTTAATACCCTTCTTTCCTCTAAAGTAGTCTTACAGTTTTTCATAGTGCACAAGCTTGACAGAGTACAAGCACCTCTTCTCTCTGTCTTGAAACAAACCCATTGAAAGCTAACCTGGTTATTGGCCTAGTGGTGTATGGCAATATTTCTTATTTTTGTTTTTATGGAGGGAAACATTATTTACATATGTAATGAGGCAAATGTAATGCATTTCTGATGATCTATTGCATGAAAATGTTTTTCATTAACAAAACAACAAATTGTATGCACAGGCAAACATGCTCAAGAGAAAGTTCCCTAGATGTCAAAGCCTTACTATTTTGTTCATATTGCACATCCCTGTATACTGCACAAGTGTGGATATATTCTCATGAAGTCCATGTGTATAGTCCAAGTAGCATACAATGATGCACTGCTGATGTTTATACGTGACCCTACATAGTAAACATCTGTCAGTCTAAAGCTACCTACTATTACAGCACTTTTTCTGCATGAAGCTTATGAACAGTTTTATGTGCTGATTAAACATGTCAATGAATAACATCATTGTGTTTTTAGAAAAAACCCTGAGAAAAGTCACAGAAAATACAAATCAATTATGTGGAGACACCAGCAGAGAAGCCTTTTTTCTGTGCACTGTAACATATGTGGTCATTAGGCTAGTCTAGGCTTATATATTTGTTTTTTAATAGGCTTTGTTATGTCTGAATGTTATATAAGTTTTGTCATCTGAACATGTATTTCATGTGTAAATGCAACGATAATGATAAGGTCACCCTTACTCTGGGCAATTAATATGGCCATGACCATAATATAATGGTGAAGCCATCAAAGGACACCTTTGGATACAGTATCTCACAGATCACATTTGGCTCAAGCCTATAAAGGACCCTAATGAGAATTTAATTTGGTTGCGCCTCCTCAGCACCATTAGTGCTGAACTATTACTGGTGTTGCTAAATCCCTTTATACAGTGTAAATATAAAGCATCCATCCGTTCATGTTACTTATATTTGGATTAAAATATACCAGTGTTATTCTGTCTAATTTTCTTATTTTCTACCTTATAAAATGCAGAAAAATGTTCCAGTGTGTATTAGTATAATTTAATATTCAGTGATGTATGAGTGTGTATACTGTGGGTTACTTATTTAACTAAGTTATATAGATAGTAATATTATCTGACAGATAAGTTAGACATAAAAACACCAGTATTTGATTGATTATAGTGTCCACAGTCTGTGAAACATTTCCTTTAATGTTCAGCTGGTATATCGCATCAGTCACTGAAGCCATTTTTTGCTGATTTGGAAGGAATAGTCAATGAAGGAAGATAAAGGCTGACGAAATGAGCCACTCAGCACAAAATCAGTGGGAGTCACATTCACACAGTCAAGGACATAGTCTTGATTCTCACACAAGAAAGCATTTAACAACCATTTATTCACTTAAGCTCTCTTTTCTGTAAGAGGATTTTATATGAATTGAAGTCCCACAAATTTGGAGAGCTGTTGACCTGAGATGAGAGTCATCAGTGGGGATTTTATGTATTTGTCCAGTATTTTCAAAATCTTGTTTTAACAGCTTTTTTCCACAGAGAACAGCCTAAATGTAAGATTTTGAACTAAAATATTTATGCTCTCCATTCATTCTGGATCATGTCAGACCATCCAGGAAATTAAAGTCTTAGGATAGTATATACATCAATGTTTCTGCTTCTAAATGGTTATAGACACTATCCTGAAGTTAAGCATATGATCTGATAAATTTGCCTTTGTTTAGATACATCATCCTATAGGATACTTAGCTACTGCCTTCATTATTTATACGGTTAAATGATGTGGCTTGTCTGACCTTGAAAAATTCATGCGACATATATTTGCACATTCCCCATCCTCAGATTTAATATTGATCAGTTAGCTGATCATCTATCTTAGAATATATGTTCTCTGAGTGGAGCTACATGATTTCTTCATTTGCAGCCATGTGCAATCCCAACATTCAAAAGAGAGCTCAAACATTTTGAATCAGAGAAATTATTTTTTAAAGAAATATCCAGGAGATGCAAATAGTGAAAAAGGTGATAAGTAACAAGTAAATAAGAAAATTGGCAGAGTACACAGTAATGACCATGTTGAAATATAAAGAGCTGAGTGCTTTAACTGTCAGTAAAAAAAAAATACTGTGACTGGTGTTTTTTATGCATAACCTCCTAGTATTACTCTTTCTAATAACTTTGATCTTATGAGAAGTACTTTGATCTTCTGACAAGTAAATTTTTAGTCAAAATTGGGGTCTCATTTGACCAGCAGGTGTCATTGTTGTGTTAGGATTTATTTGAGTTTGCCTCCATGAGAATGCAGCCTGTCACTTACATTTAATGTCTGGGCGTGTGTCTCTGTGTGTGACTGTGAAGCCACCAGTCTGGCTTCTATCCATGGAAAAGTATTATCTTCAGTAAAGCTGATACTGTAAAAGCCGCTATTGGATCTAGAATTTTGTAAATGTGTGTGCTCAAGTGTGTGTGTGTGCTTTATCCACAGCAGAAAGCAGAGTAAAAATGACACAGTTAAAGATGCAGGAAAACTTAAATGAGAATTGAAAGCTGTCGGTTGTATTTATGGGGCTTCATTAGGCGGTGGGGCAGCTCTCACTTTTGTCCAAAATTTTTTCCTGATTCAGCTGCAATCATCTTTATGGCTACTCTCCTGTCTATCTTTCTCTCTTTTGCAATCATACTCACCAGCCTGGTCTCTGCCTGTCTGCTCTCATCCAAGTCCATAGGTGCATATAGACATGGGAAGCAGGAGGGCCAAGAGGAGCTTGATGCTCCAGCCAAGATTGAGCCCTGCATCCATCTCTCTGTAAGTCCAAGCCAAAGTCTGAATCTTTCACTCTGTCTCTTCTGTTCCAGCATCTGTCAACTAGTTTCTTTTTTCATTTTCCAAGATGTTGTGTGCTCTGTGTTTCATCACAAATTCTGGCTGCAGCTGTTATCCATGTCTATTGCATATATGAACATATTATCTCTGCTACTTTTGATGTTTATGACACCATTTAAATGTGTAAATAAACCAGAGATTCAGAAGAAGTAAAAATGTGAGAGAATATGCTGACTTCTTTGAAATTCTTGGTCAAAAGGGTTGAAAGGGGTTCATTCGTTGCTTCTACAATCCCAGTTCCAAAGAAGTTGGAATGTTGTAAAAAAAATATAAATAAAAATAGAATACAATGATTTGCAAATCATTTTAAAATTGTATTTATTTGAATAGACTGCAAAATACACAATCTTTATTGTGTAAATTGATAAATCATAAACCAACATCAAAAGTCTAATGTCTAAAATTCTTGAGAAAATAGTTTAAACTCAACTATGTGGCCATTTGACCAGATACATTCTGTTTGAATAATTTTATTCAGGATTTAGAGTTTATCATCACACAGAGACAGCACTTGAAGTTACTAATCATCTTGTCATGGCCATAGATAAAGGACTTCTGTCTGTCCTTATCTTATTAGATTTCAGTGCTGCATTCAACATGATTTATTAAAACATTCTACAATAGAATCTGGAACATGTTATTGGGATTAAAAGGGACAGTAAATAGGCTGGTTTAAGTCACATTTATCTCATAGATTTTAGTTTGTTATTGTAAATAATTAGTCTTCCTCACACACCAGAGTAAGCCATGGAGTTTCTCGGGTTTATGTCCTTGGACCAATACTTTTCACACTATACATGCTTCTCTTAAGTATTATCATTAGACAACATGATAAAAACTTTCATTACTATGCAGATGATACTCAGATTTACTTATACATGAGGCCCAATGAAACTAATCAGTCCATTAAGTTACAAAGATGTCTTGAAGACATAAGGACCTGGATGACTATGAATTTTCTGAGACTGAGGCTCAAAACTTTGGAAAAAATGGTCTAGCTTTGAAATTAATCTGGATGGCATTATTTTGGCTTCCATTACTACAGTGAAGAACCTTGGAATTATTCTTGACCAAGATTATAAGAGTACAGTGGGAAAAACAACCTTTGGGAATCTGGCCCCTCTCTTTTATGGAACCAGCTCCCAGTGTGGGTACAGCAGGAAAGCACCTTCTCTACCTTAAAAAAGCAAGCTTAAGAACTTGCTTTTTAATCTATCTTATAGTTGGGGGTGCTCTTGCCATTCATTAGTTATTCTGAAATTGGCTTGACTGCTAAAGGACATCCCATGATAGACTGAGCAATCTTTTTCATTTATCTGCTCCATATCTTCCATGTATGAACAAATAACAGTTTTTGGCATCATTAACATATTTCTGTTTTTTCCGAAGGTCTTACTGGATAAAAGTTACAGTGCATGTTGATCGGTCTTTCCTGTCCTCTCCACCCCAACTGGTCAAGGCAGATGGCTGCCCTCCATTGACTCAATGCAAGCTGTTGGTTTCCCTTAAATAGGCTATTTATTATGAACTGGTTCAAATTGATGCACCTGTCAAGTGCCCTGAGAGACCATTGGTCTTTTTCAATGATGCTATGCGTATATAGCTGAAGTGAAATTGAATATACAATTTTTTAAGAAATATTCAATGAAGTGTACAATGTAAACAGAAATGGTAAGAGTATCTTCCCTTGTGGCGCTCCAGTATTGCTGAGTACAAAGGCTTACACAAACAACCGTTCACGGACTAGTTCGTTATTTAACTGAGCCAATCTCAGTCTCTCAGAAACTTGACATGTCAACAGTTTAACATGTTCTCGTCTTGATCTTGTTGATCTTGATCTCTTGTTACTTCATCTCATCTGTTTGGTGTGTGTGGCATGGTTGATATGCGTACAGGATATCCTCCTGCCTTATGTGTAACACTGGCTCCATTTGGCTACCATGTAACATGGCTCTGCTTTAGCCAACCATAATTAAACCCCTGAACGCGGCATGTTGGGGATATAATGGTTTCATTACGACCGCCGCCGAAGCAACCACTATCCATCACTGTTACCGGATATCCTTCGTGTGAGCACGAACAATTTACACAATTGGAATTTGATACTCGGTGTACCTGTTTAGGTCTCCAAGGGGACAACCTGCATCGAATCTCAGCATTTTGGGATTTATGGTTTCCTCACTAAGTGGCACTTTATGCACAAAAAAAAATCTTATTTCATGCTGTATCTTTAGAACTATTTCTCTCATTGACCTCAAATCAAGTGCAAATAAAAGGTCATAATCTCAGGATGCATCCTGTCTTAATGCCATACCGGGCTGGTTCAAAGTTTCCACACCAGCTGGAGCTTTGTGACTGATCAATTGTGTCTTTATATCATTATATTGTGTGTATTTGAGGAATAAGAAATTGGGGGATTGGGGAATAGGAGGATTGGGGGCATTCAGGGATATACCCCTAGTTGCCACTTTCGACGGCATAGGCCTTGTTCCTTATTTTGTTGTTAGCCAATCCAGCCAGTCTCCCCCTAACAGTTTAATATTCTGTAACTGTGACAGCATTGCAATGAAAAATAACCCATTAGAGTTGTCACAAAAATAAATATTGCCATGAGTAACGCCATAATACTTAATCACTCTAACTCTCAACACTTGTGTAGATGGCATTGAAGTAGTGTTGAAGAATTTGAAATTGTTGTTCAGAGCAGGTTTTAGGAACCCTGAGGCTGACACCATCTTAACCTGCAGCAATTTCTGGTTCAGTTTCTTGGGTTGTTTCTTTACCTGACTGCAGGAGACATACAGGCTAAAGGAGGTCTTAGTATATGTCGGGATGTGGCTGGAGATGAGGCTGTGTTAAGGTCCGTGACTGAGCTGCAGGGTACCAGAGTGGAGATGTGACAGGAAAGCAGGAAAGCTGTGGGCTTGTGGAGTGTGGTCTATTGAGCTGGAGGCAGGAGGTAAACAGAATCTATTGAAGAATATATTCAGCTCATTAGCTTTAAGGACTTGTTTTGATGGCATGGTAACATTTATTAATAGGATGCAAGATGGTTGCTGAAATAAATATCACTAATCTGCCAAAGTTCCCAAATTGTTCTTTAAAGAAACACTACTAAACTGACAAACATTCACAATTTCATGTCTCCTCATAACATCTAATTTGGTATTAGTTATGTATCCTATCTCTTCTCTCAGCACATGCTGACCAGTACAAATTATTGTGATGTTGACTCTTGGCCTAATTGTTCCTCTGCCACTTTCTCTTTCTTGTCCTCACTTCTTCCTATAATTTCCTGTTATGTTTCTTTGCTGAATCAACTATGGTGTGTGTTGAAAATGGCCATTGTATTATTAACTAGTTGCTTATGCAATACTTAAAGTGAAAGTCATCTGTTATGTGACAACATGACCAAAAAATAAATGTCATTTTTTTACATCATCCACAGCAAGCCTTCTGGCAGTTAAAGCGCATGCCGAAGCTGAAGCAGTTCTTGCTCATTCTATAATTTTGAAAACAGAAATGTAACTCATGCTGGAAAAGGTCCAGCTGAAAGTACGTAGATGGACGGAGGCTTCTCTGGCTAAAGTGAAGTAAGAAGTTGCTGCTGCATTATCTGAGGCAGAAGCATCAACTGCAGCAGACTAAATCAGACTCCAAGGAAATGGATATTGCAAGAATCCCACATATCTAGGCTGGGAAACAGAACTAGTTAGTATGTGTAATGTAATTTAAAAATGATCTGCGGTGAGGAGACATATCTTGAGACTGCCACAGCAATACAGCAAACAACAATCCATTCAAACAGGAGGAGGTGAACTTGCAACCTGCTTTAGCATGCATCATAGGAATGTCCATCCACACAGTTTCTCAACTGCAGTTAACAATAAAATTTCCAAGTATACAGAAACACTGCAAACCTAAGTTTGTTTTTAAAAAAAATCCCAAATGTTTATCACAAAATTTTAACTTTGTGTTTTGTCTTACTTACATTGCTACAACATAACAGATTTTTATTTTAAAAGGCTCACACAGATCCAAATGAGGGTTAAGTATCACCAAATTTCATTAGAATTGGAGACACTGACATAACTAAATATCATAAAGTCTAGACCGGGGCTGTTTAACGTGGCCCCACTAGGACACCCCTGCAGGTTTTCAATGTATCCTGCACCAACACATCTGGCTCAAATTAACAAGTCATTGTACAGAAATGTATTGTCTGTTGGATCCATTTAATTTGGATCAGGTTTGTTGAAAAAGGGATACATTGAAAACCTGCAAAGCTGCAGCCCTCAAGGGACCAAGTTAAATAGCCTTGATCTAGATGATTAAAAGTTGACTGGTATTTTTCTCCTTTTTAAATGAATTTAGTCTTTTAGAATAACATTCCCAGACCCTACCCACATTACTATGACCACTTTGAAATAATTGCTATCTACCTACTTGGAGTTTTTCTTGCACTTGTACATTACAAAATTACATTTTGTATGGCCTGCAGCTATAAACCAGTTGTAAAGACAGGAATACTCTTACTCATCAATAGCATTTTTGACCCACTTGATTTCGTGACTCCTATTACCTCTCAAGAAAAGTTATTGCTAAGGCAGATGTGAAGGTCATATGCAAAAAAGAAAAATATATATTTCAACATCAGGAAGCCATGTTATCTCTCTTATCAATCCACAGAAAAGGTGGTTAGGGTGTATCTGTAATGTAACCCGATGGTTTTATATGTATGATGGCAACAGGGTTGAAAGGATAAGGTATTCACCACATCCACAGCAGTGGCATAATATCCAAACCTAGCAAAACAATTACCAGATTAGTAAGTGCAGCGCAATACTTGGCACCATTTGTGCAAGTTTGTCGTCTACATAGAAAAAGTAAAGGTTCTCTCCCCTCATGCTTTTAGCTCCGAACCTCTTTTACCAATGTGACTTTGGACGATAGATTTATAAGTGTACATGCTGCTCATATTGAGGTAATAGAATCACTGTTGGGTTTTTGTCAATACAACAAACAGCTTCCTTGCATCCTGTGAATACGATTCATTTTAGCAGCAGATCAAACTTTCAAAAGGAACCTGCAAAGAATTTAACTTCCTTCAAGATGAAACCAGTCTCTCTGAGTATGTAAGTGGGGACGGATGTACTTGGGTTTTCAACTAACCCTACTCCTTACATACAGGCAAAGTGTGAAGTGAGTTCCTGGTATTTCAAGGCAGATTCTTGACTTCATGCTTTCATAAGTCAGCACCTCTCATCTCACTCATGAAGTGCTTGTTCTCTATAAACAAGAGACCTCTCAGGCCAATGTCAAGTGATTCTCTTTTTCCCTCTAACTCCAACATATCGATGTAGAAGATTTGCACCTCTCTTCCTTCACCAGAATCTTTGAAACATGCTAAATCAACAATGGAAACATGTCCAACTCTTGGAAAATATAAAAAGCGTCCCTCTCCATTCTTCGAAGTTGCAACAAATGGCAAGACACAGCCAAAGATAAAGGAAGAAGCATAGGTGTTTCTTAAATCAGATCAAACTTTATTTATGAAGCGGTTTTCTTGCACAAAGCAACACAAAGTGGTTTACATAACAAAAATAATACATTAATATCAAAATTCAATAAAGAAAACCAGCCTTCAAACACCAAATAATGTAACAATCTTCAAACGTCACTGAATTCTAGTCTCTTTCACATACAATCACACATGCACACACAAACTCCAGTCTCAAATTTGTGTTTCTCAGTGGAATGCAAGTGTAAAAATATTAATAGAAATAAATATCTAGCTAGATGCTGCAGGAAACTATAACAATTTTTCTCACTTTCTCTATTTGGTCACATCTTTAGCCTTAGGTGAAATCTGTTATTTTAGATCATAGTAAGACTGCGTCTTCTGACTTCTGACTGCGGTGAGCTTTAAAGACGTCTTGTTTGTGAATAAAAATGACACCTTTCATGTTTGCGAACTGATGGTGATGCATATTTTGTTTTTATTTACTCTGTGATAAAATGTATCATCCGATACTTAAAATGTATCATCCAATACTTACCTCATGACGCTGAACAATTATGTTTTTTTTCATGATTAGTGCAAAAGTACAATGAAGGAACATTTATTTTGTTTACTTTTACTTTTACAAGAGTGGAAAAGCCAAGCCAATTTTATTTATAAAGCACTTTAAACAGCAGGAACTGACCACAGTCCTGAACAGTTAGAATACAAAAAAAAAAACCATTTCAAATACAATTTTATGTTAAAAAAAGCACTGTAATAAAGCCAACTGATCCACAAGACAAACAACTAAAAGCTTTGAGCTTTACTTCCATGTCAGAAAGTTAATGTGTTGCTTTGAAAAAGAATTTCTATTTACCTGCATTACAAGGTGAACCAACATTTCCATATTTTATTTTTTACAATTAGAAAATGGTAATGTATTCTGGCAAATACATAAGGAAGGGCAATTTTGGATTTTGTTCAATAAAACCTTTTTTGTTTGTCTTGTTGCCATCAAAAATCCTGAATAGCAGAGAGATTGTTGTGGTAAAGTATCTTGTTGAATTCTAATGGCACTTATTTTTGAATGTCCACAACAAATATGATATAATTCTGTAGGATTCACACCTGAACAAACAACAGCGTCTTTATAAAGGAAGAATAAAATGACTTTGTTAGGTTTTGGCAGGATATCTTTGATGAGGCTTAGGCACTGAAAGCAGTGCTCTTTTCCTCATCCACAGGTGGTTATTACAAGCTAAATACTGACAAAGTTTTTAGTGGGTGTGTTTAGTTCTTTTGGTATAGTGTAAGCTATTTATATATACAAAGGAAATGTTCACAACATTACAGTTTAACAAATACATTGCAGCTCATTAGCTCGAATAAAATGTGTTTTCCCCACTGAGTGTATTACAGTCAAAATTTCGGTAGTCTTGGTTTAGACCACCCAAGTGTCTTCTTACTAAAATAAATAAATAAAATAAAGAATCAACAATGTTTTTGGCATTGTCTAAAAATATTAAGGTGATGCTGTTGGACAATTCACTGTCACTGATATGAAGGAAACATCCTTCTCATTTGTTTTTATTGGAATCCTTAGCAACGACCATGGTAAGCACAACAACAAAAAAAAAAAAAAAAAAAATAGAAAACTACTAATTATATACAGTACATTAACCAAAAAATTAAGTGTACTTAGCAGAACTGTATAAAAACATTTATCTAAACAAAGCTAAATTTACAATCGCTGATCAGCAATGGGAATAGATGATAACAACCTAGCAATCTGCCAGGAGGGCTTAACTGACACATAAGAATAGGATGGTAACTCACTGATAATGTCCATTCAGTCAGGGGATAACATTCAAATCAGGTTCCCCCTTTCAATTTAAAGGTTTTTTTTTTTTTTTTTTTTATCAGTAAATGGCTTCCGAAAGTCTGTCATGCATTAATATCATAGACTGTATGTAAATGATTGACACATTTCTACTGAGAGTTTATTAATGCTATTTTTTTTTATTGTGTCCAGGAACTTGTGTTTCTAATAAAAAGGAGCAGCAAAAATTAAACTATTCAAAGATAAGATTTGAAGTCTGTAGATATGTCCAGAACCGAGTAGCGCTGTTATACAATTACATGCTATACAGTATGCAATATATCTGCAAGATTTGTGCACTACTATTTCTCGACCTTCTTCGTATGCTTAAAGAGCATATTCCTTTTGGACAATTTCCTTCTTCCTACTTTGATGGTTTGCAAATTGTCTGTATGCACCCTGTAAATGTTGATTTCTTCTCTCAGTTTAGAGTCCCTCGTACCCAATAATCAAAACAGCCCATCCACACTAATTTCTCGCCCACTGGTTCGTGTTGGTGATGGTTTCTCTTCCCAGCATAAGGGTGCTGGAGATGATGGTTTTAATGACACACAAGTCTCACTGACTCATTCAATCATGTCCTATGGGCCGCATTGAACGTATATTCAGCTCAGAGGAGCATTGGTCTCTGCATTGCCTGTCTGAAAAGTCCACAGAGGCTACTCAGATTGCATTCATGCTTTCAAAGTTACTCAGTGCAGCAACTCTTGCTTTCTATGAAATGGTGGGTGGATTAATCAAACAGATCTACTCTCCTCAGTGTGCCTGTGATTCCCACCATTCAATAGGGTACTGGAAGCAGTAATGTTGTAAAATGATCCTTTCATAATATATTTGCAGCTAACTCTGGTTCTCTCACCTTTACTTCAACATATATATTTTTTTGGCCTCCAGTGTATCCAGACACTTTGCTTAGTCATGTAAATAGTCTGAATTTATATCTGAACTGTACGCACTAAAACACAGTCAATTACTAAGAGATATACATGAGACTGTGCAGAAAAGAACTGGATTAACTGTATTTGTAAAAAACTTTACTCAGTTAAAATCTTAAAATTGAATTTATACTTACAGTGTCACTGTGTTCTTTGTGTGGGTCTGAGGAGGCTCAACGCACAGCTCACATCAACGTGTCTGGTACCTGAGCTCATATTACTGAAAGTAGTCACTTACGATTGACCGGTTTATGACTTTTTGTTTCCACATTTCTAGAGCTTCTAGAAAGTTGGTCTTATGTGTGGACATAAAACTTGGTGTTCACCTTAGTTAAGTGCTTTGTTGTGCAGGAATGAATCAGTGTTAGGTGGCTTATGAAAAGCCAAAAATAAAATGAAGGAACACATATTTCTCTTAAAATAGTTAATGGCAAGATTGGATTAAAAATGTTTTACAAAGCAACAAAGGTTAAATTAAAAACTTTGGAAGACTTTAAGAAATCATGAAGAAAAATTTTAACCATAACTCAAAGCAACTTGATGTGTTTTACAGTCTAACTTAAAATATGTGAGATAAATTCAGAAGGCCAAAAGACAATCTCCTGTTGTTATCTGTATACAAGCAGTGCACACTGTCAGTACTTGGAAGATTTCCCTACTCGTTAACTGTAACCAATATGCTTTTTTGCACATATCCAAAGAGAGTAGCTGACAGTGATTCTGGTACATTTTGAAGGCACAAGCAATCACTGATTCAAACATACGTCTATGGTGCTAGGATATGGTACTGCAGGATGAAACCGTGCCCCTGATAAGGGGGAGGAAAAGGGGAGCCTCATAGTTCTGCATATCATTCAAGGTTGGAGAGTTTTGTCCGTGAGTATTGAATTCTTCTTCTTTGTAGACAGCAGTTTGACTCTGTGTACATAAAAAAAAAAAAAATAGTGCAGCTGGTATCTCAGCCTGTCATAGTGGTTGATTAGAGATCTGTAACTGTGAATATAATTAAATTAATTAAATGTTTTCAAAAAAGCCTTTGGGATTTATTTGGTTTTGAAAATCTCACTTAGACTCTGTTTGAACCAATGATCCCAGAAATCCCTCTGAGGTTTTCATCTCTAAAGACAATGCCTCTCTTCCACTAGCATCATCTTAGACATAGTTCTCTCATTCCACCCTGACTTGTTATATGATGTGATGGAAGAACGACCACTTTGAGAGGAAAATGCCGTGTTTGTAGATACATAATTGTAACATTCTCCTAAATCCAGAAAGACTTGTCTGCACATGTCTCATTATGTGTTGTGCACGGCGGCTGTACAACAGACCCAGCAGCTGTCAGTGCTTCATGCAGAGCATTCCCAGGGGAAACCTTCTGACAAAACAACGGCTGTCTCACTGGCTATGTGAAGCTGTCTCTTAGGCATACCACTGTAGTAGAGTTACTCCCCCTCATAGGACATTCATAGCACAAGAACCAAAAGAAAATCTAAGCAGAGTTTTCTGATACATCTGTATATGTTTCTATTTATGGAACATAGAATGATTTTACTGTACTTAAATTTTTGTTAAGACATTACCCTCTGGGTGCAGCTGCAAGGTAAGATAGCTTTCTCAGCTATGTAATAAGCACTGCTTCATGTAAAATTCCTAAAGTTACAAGATGTTTGAAGAGTTTTCATGTATACAAAACCCAAAGAGACATTGGGTAAATACTAGGAATGAAACGATGCTTTGTTAATCGGTTGAAAATCGAGTCTATTAAAGTCTAAAAATGTCTATTAAAGTCTATTAAAATGTCAATAGATGTAGAACATAAATTAATCAACCACCAAAGATATCTAAATAAGCTCCTAGATGAACAGTACGCAAAGCATGAAAAGTAAGCAAAGTACATAAAGTATGTAATATGGCTTATTGTGTATACGTTATTGTGTATTGTATTTATGAATTGCAGGAGCACCACTAAGGAGCATGGCAACATCTATCAACTTTGAAAAAGAAGATGTCTCTGCTACTTTGTCGTCAACAGTGTGGCAGCATTTTGGCTTTCCTGTGTTCACATGTAAAAATGGCGATAAAACTACAGATAAGACAAAAAACGATGTGTAAGAATTGTAAGAGACTGATAACCGACACAAACAGTACGACCAATATGCTACCACAGCGAGCTAGCCTAACCACATACACCACCGCAGTAGTGAAGAAAAGTAAAGGGACAAATTACACGAACGAACTCGGTCGGTTATATAGCAAAAGACATGAGGACTTTTTTAACTGTGGAGAAAGAAGGCTTTAAACAAATGATTAAAATAATAGGGTAAAGTAATTCATCCCATCACGCTCACACTTCAGTCAGACGTAGTTCTGTCCTTCATAAAAGTTCTAATTGATACATAGAATTAAATGCAAAATAATAATAAAAAAACATCTTCCATATTACTTTGTTTTGTGTTAGGTTCTTAGTGACAAAAGATGTTATAATAAAAAATACCAAAATAACTTGGCCATGAAATAGCTAATGTTAATTTTGTTGAAAATAAAATTAAAAAAATTGAAATCGTGACTTTATAATCCTGAACCAAATCGAATCGTGACTTCAGTGCATCATTACATCTCTAGTAAATACCATTTAAAATTACAATGGGTTTTTACTAGATCTGTTCTCAACCATCCTTTTTAAAACTGTTCTTTGGTATGTTAACAGGGAGATGAGTATCATCAGCTTGCTAGCAGGTTCATCTTTGGCTCAACTTCAACTTTTGGACTGTTGGTCTCACATAATTTGAGAAATGCTGGTCTAGAGCATAGTACTGCTTTGTGTGTCCTGAATCAAAATATTCTTGGAGAAGAGCAGCAGTGTTGCGTCACCAATAATTTTAACTTTGAAAAAAATATACTCAGTTCAAATAAGTTCAATTTAATTTAATTTAATTTAATTTAATTTAATTTAATTTAATTTAATTTAATTTAATTTAATTTAATTTAA
>JBAMHX010000005.1:18236577-18260713 GCA_037177515.1 Pseudomugil tenellus
ATCATTTTAATAAACCTTTAATATCTTTCAATCCTATCCCAGACTCCTTCGTCTTTGACAGGCTCGCCACCCTAACAAGGGACAACCCATTGGATGCTCAAGATGATACTGTACCAAGAGTAAGCTACAAATTTTCCTAAGATGGGCTGATATACATATTTCAGCTATTGGAGCATCTCTAAACATGACGCAGATAAAGCATTCCCAGACTGCCCTGTAATACAATGATCTGAGTGCTGTCAGTTTATATTGTCCCATTAATTAATATTGGATGATCTGATGAACTTCCACATTACCGGAGTTGCTTTTTTCTGCCAGCATTCCTTCCTGCCTTTGCTGCAGCAAAAGTCTTACTTTTTGCCCGAATTATATTTTTAGGTTCCTTGTATTTTGGGAAAATGGTAGTCTGCCCCTCCATGGTTCAATACTGGGTTTGTACATGTTTGCGATAGGTCAGAACTTGCGAGCACAACCTCTTTTATGTGAATGCACAATTATCCTAAGTTAAAAGGTCTGAGTTGATTTAACAAATGGATAACCAGCTTCGTAGTACAGGCCTCAGGTTGTTCCAGCCACCTGGAAGAAGTATATTTCTCAATTCAAACTTCACACATCATTAGTTATTCCAGTGAAATATCTGTAATGAGAAAGGAGATTCATTCAGACACTCAAGTCTTTAAACCAAATTCATAGTTCAGAAACTCAAAACGCAATCAAAACACCAAAAGCGGTGTCTGATTCCCACTATTGAAGGTTATGTTACTCTTCATGTTGTTAGGCAAGAGTTAGCAGAACTTTCTTCTACCTAAGAAACATTACAGGTGATCAATACCACTATCCTCGGACAACTGGAATGAGAGAAGCTGCTGTCATTTCATGTGTATGTGTTTAATTGAAGCCAAGAACTATTGGTGATGCTTGACACTCCCACCCACTTTCATCTCATCCATCCATCATCTATCACTATTCTTGAATGTGGTGATGGGGGAGCTGGAGCCAATCCGAGCTGACATAAGGCCAAAGGCAGGGTACACCCTGGACAGGTCACCAGTCCATCACAGGGCCGACACACATATGTGGATTTCCATAGTGCCTACTCGCCCCCGCACGCCCCGGACCAATAGAACCCTACTCGAATTAAATTGCGTTTCCATTGTTATCCCAGAACCCCTGTTGAAGGAGGGGTCCAGCGCATTCCAGTATTTTAACCGTCGGTGATGTCATCTGTATGCGACCCAAACGCAACCAAAACAACACGGCTGAAGGTAACGTAACTGGTGCTCGGACCCTGCAAAGTGTCAGAAGATTTTTGCAACATGCCGGACAGTTTCAGAAGCAACAATTGCAATTTGGAAGAATTTAAGGTTGCTATAAGGTAAGCTAATAATAGCTAAAGCTAACTTATGTGTGCTGCTTGTAATTTCCGTTTCTACATGTTGCTGGATATACTATTGTACAGCAAAATAATTGCAATATGCTTCTGTTTCTCTTATTACACAAGATTATCTCTGCAAACCCTCTGTCTGGGCATTTCTCCAGCTTCTCAGTGGTCAAACATCAGTGGTTTTTGCTGATGTTAAAACAAGATCTGTGACCGCAGGGCGCGTTGGTTGATATTTTTCTACATATACGTCAATAAAGTCTTCAAACGCTTGTTTAGAAATAATAAGAATAAAAAAAAACTGACTTGAAATATTCATCAATTACTTCTGTCACTCTTGTCACCTTTTCTGATTGACTTTACTGTATTTTCTTTATAATGACCTCAGATTACAGTTTCCCTGAAGGACTAATAAAGGTTTTCTCATTCATATTATAGGTGTTTTTAAGCCTTTGCTCCTGTAGTAAAACATATATGAAGTATAGACATATATGAAAACATATGAAATATAGACTAGTGCCTCATGGGGTCACAGATTTTTATAAACACCTGTTTAACAAACACACAGCTTGGAAAACGTCAGACACCTTCACGTTCCTGCGGAGTATCTTGGAGTCATGCAGAAGCAAAATACGAAGTTGTTCGAATGTTTATCTACCAGGAAAAGAGGCTACTGCTGTCTGCAAGCTTCGGACATCTTTTTGCAGTCATTTTTATGAATTATGACATTGCACAGGATGCACACACACCAGCATTCAGCCGGAGGAGACAGCGATGCAGAGTGTGGATGAAGAGGAGAAGAATATCAGAAATGCATTTTTTATTTTATGAAATAAATATTGGTATCCTCTTAAGGTTTCATCATTTCTTAAAATTAGTTCATTTTCATGTACAATGAATTCCCTAAAGCTTAGCATGCAACTAAATACTTTTGTCAGTAATAACTTTGAGACAACTGTCTGGTCACATCATGGTCTCATGGTCACATAAGCGAATTATGGAGCTGGTAATAGTTTATAAAGGTGATTCGATAGAATTATTCTGCAGGTTCTTACATTAAACACTTCGACCACATTCTTTGCTATTTATAATGTTATTTTAATTAAAACTTTTCTGTAGTGCAGCTTAATGAGTTTCTGTTCTCATTTGAAATAAAAGACAATAGACTGAAATTCACTTTTATTTCAACAAGCCCCCTTTTTACTTTGGTTGAGACAAAACAATGTGGTAAAAGATTACATTTCTTGTAATTTCTCCTTTGTTTGGCGTGCCTCCATCGTGTAAATTCATCAGTTTTAGCATTATCTGAAGCTGTTGTCGCTGCGGTTCATCTCCAGCATTCATCGTCACTTTAAAATAGCTGGAAGATCCGGCTGCTCCTTCTTTTTCTCCGGCTTCCATGAAGACGTAAATGGGATAAGATTAACCACAATAATTTGATTAGATGTATAAATTGTGGAATATATATTTAAAATAAAGCTTACTGCTGTGAAAATCTTAGTTACATGTGATTGCTGAGCGCCGTGTTATGTCTGTTTTCTGCCGCAGTCGTAGGTGTGCTCTGCTCGCAGGCAGTGTGTACGCAGTGGGGCACCTAAATCCCTGATTTAGGGAGTCTTAAGATAAGAAAACATCCATCCATCCATTTTCTCCCGCTTATTCGCAAACGGGGTCGCGAGAGGCAGGGTACACCCAGGACAGGTCGCCAGCCTATCACAGGGCCACACATATAGACAAACAACCAAGCACACACACACTCACTCCTGAGGTCAATTTAGAGTCTCCAAACAGCCTATCCCAAAGGCGCATGTCTTTGGACTGTGGCAGGAAGCCGGAGAACCCGGTGAGAACCCAACACGGGGAGAACATGCAAACTCCACACAGATAGGCCACCGCCTGAGCCGGGATCAAACCGGCAACCTGCTTCTTGTGAGGCTACAGCGCTAACCACCTCGCTACCGTGCAGCCCGAATAAGCAAACACAAAATGAAAATTCTGTTACAAGTCACCACAACAAATTTAAGCACCAGAGAAATGAGAGCATACAGACCGCAACCATAATGCAAACACATGTGGAACATTGCGTTACCTTAAGTTAGCATAGCTAACTAGCTAGCCTATTGTTTGTTCGAAAAACAAAAGATCTGCGCTGCTCTCAGTATATTTTTGCTTGCATCTTACAAATTGGAATTTTCTAGTGTTTAAACACCTTAAAGTAAACTATTGCTTACCTAAATCCTTGTTTGCAATAACAGTGAAGAAGCTACAGTCATCCCCAAGGTGCATGTCTTTGGACTGTGGGAGGAAGCCAGAGTACCCAGAATGAACCCTCTAACACGGGGAGAACACAGAAAGGCCACTGTCTGAGGCGGAGATTGAACCAGCAATCTGATTTTCATAATTAGGCCCTATTTACTGATTAACTCAGAATGACTTTGAATGCTGCAAACATATCTATCACCAAGATGCCAGCGTTTCTACCAGCTGTTATACATATGATTTCAGATTCAACTTTAGCTTCTCTTATTTGAAAAAATTTTCATATTTTAGTGCTTTTTAGGTGAAGATGTAAATTTCATTAGGCTAGTATGGGCAGATGTTGCCTTCTGTCAATATTACTGTTGCACATTTGTGCCAGAAGCTCTTGGACTATAGTACATTAGTATGATTTCTTACTCCAGGATCTACTGGATTCTTCAGTCTCCCACTGCAGGTCTTTCTGCCATGTGATGGGGCGGGGAACGGGAGGGGACATAGACAGAGTTATACAGTGGCTATTTTGTATTCAGCTGAATAGTGACAAATGTGGCAGTGTGAGATGAGTGCTTATGTTGCCAGCCAATCGGCCGATGATGCTGGAATATTTAAGCAGACAGTGCCAGCTCCTGACAACAAACACCTCTTCCAAAGATGCCGCAGTGATCAAACCTGCAAAGAGTATCCTAAAGTACTGGTGTCGGTATTTATGTGTTATATCGGTTTTGTGGTGAGAGACATCAACAGAATCCAGCCTGAAGCTGAGCAACATGGTTTTAACAGGCTGATGGAATGAGAAAGGCAGAAACAACATGCCGAAATGGTCTCCCTTCAGGTGTCAGTTTGGTTGAGAATGACCAATGGCAACATGACCCCCTTGCAGTTCACATCAATGGCAAAATCTTGAAACGATAGCAAATATATACTTTTTAAGAGAGAAATCCAAAAGGTTTCGACAGAAGGAATTTTATTTAAATTCAAGTTTTTATTCTGATGGCAAAGAACATATTTGAGAGAAAAAAGTAACTTTTAGATTGTTTTTTCTCCAAAAATAAATTACAGAATATTTTATCTCTTTTTAACTCAAATATTATTTTTTGGTATCAAAGAATTACTACTGATATTTGTCTTTTTCTAATCTAACTCCATACCTGTGATTAAATTCATCCTTTTGTTAATCAGCTGCATATACATTAAATGTAAGTATTTTATAAATAAAACCTGCCTGTCATGTTATCTCCTGCTCATGAGGACTCCTTTGAGATTAGTGCTGCTATCCCGGGAAGATCCCGGGAAGATTGGAAAGATTTAATAGCACATCAGTCTTGCCAGCACAGAAGTGCTATGGCTAACTTGCTCTGCTGATCACCGCACTTACTCCTGCTTCTTTGCTTTGAGTTAAAGATGGCTTTGCATCATGGACACATGTACTGTTGCATTCTCTTGGGACTCTGCAACTGCTTCAACCTCACCAGCTGCAGAGCTCTTCATGTTTTATTTGCTGTAAGCCACTTGCTGTAAAGATTGTCAGTTGGAAGTGATGTCTCACTATCCATCACTCACTGCCCAGTTAAACTTTAGGGTGGTTGTTACTGTTGGGCCACTTGAGGGCTTAGGCTAATGTAGGCTTTGGGAGAATCTCTTAAAATTTTTTTGGCCCACCTGTCTTGGTAAACTTGACTCAGACTTCTTTTGTTGGTTTGTTAACAAATTGCTTATTAATAAAGATTGTTTTAATTGGCTTTATGCACAGCTCCACTACTTCGTGAACTTAAGACAACTTCTTTGTTTCGCGTTTTGATTACTGGACGAACTGTTTAATCCAGGTGTGTCTGGCCATTGCCGTTGTGGTCAGTGAGGTCAGACATACCTGACCTAATCAGTTAATCCAGTAATAAAAGACAGGAAACAAAGTTGTCTTAAGTTCAGGAAGCAGTGGAGTTGTGCACAAAGCCAATTGGAACTTTGTCTCATGCCTCAGTTAGTATGACTAACCTGGGGTGCCTTAAGTAAAGAAAACATAGTTAATGTTAATCTCTGGGTGAAAGTCTTTGAGTGGCGTGGTCGGAATTTGAATATATTTGAGATTTACATACTTCAATCAATCAATCAATCAAACTTTATTTATAAAGTTCTTCTTTTACAAATATTGCCATTCAAAGTGCTTTACAGTGCAATTTAAAATTTTAGACACTAAAAACAATTCTGTACGTCCACAAATCCCCCCTGCCATAAACACCAAACATACACATATACACACGAGCACACGCACACATACAACAAGCACGGAAATGAAAAGAGAAAACAATTATTTGAAAAGAAAAAAAGGCTACATTATACAGGTACAGATAAACCAACTGAGATTGCGTCAATAGATGAGTCATCTGCACCAGAAGCAGAAGGTCACCTAAAGCCACCAGACAGCAGCCCACCACCCAGAGAAGAGGTCAAGACAGATCCCCTGGCCAACGAGCCAGAGCCCAGCAGCCGCAGCCAACAAAAGCTCCCGGTGCAGAGGCTCATAAGAGGAAACACTAGAAATTCAATAACTGAAACAAATAAATCAAAATAAACAGATAAATAAAATAACCATGCCTACAATAGATAAATAAATAACTGAGTACAACAAAAAGAATAAATGTTAATTAAAAGCTAAGCTAAAAAGATGTGTCTTGAGCCTGCGCTTAAAAACCTGAACATTCTCTGCAGCCCAGAGGTCCTCAAGCAGACTGTTCCAAAGTCTGGGGCCAAATAACTGGAAAGACGCCTCACCGTGAGTGTGTCCTGACTTTAGGAATGACCATTAGTCTTCTGTGGGAGGAGCACAGGATCCGCAAGGGTTCATAGAGTAAAAGCAGTTCTGAAAGATAAGAAGGCCGAAGACAATTAAGACTCGTACAAACCAGTAATAAAAACTTTAAAATTGATCCTAAAACACACAGTGCTTGTAATTTGTAAAACTTGTAAAAGTTTCTCTCTCTGGGCCTCTGGACCAATGACTATGTCTTGTCCAGTTAAGCTGTAGAAAGTTTTCTGCCATCCGGGATTTGATGTCTAAAATGCAGTTAAAAAGTGGATCCATTGGCCTGGTGTCATCACGAGACATGAAGATGTAAAGCTGTGTATCATCTGCATAGCTGTGGAAGTTGATTCCATGCCTCCTGATGACACCGCCAAGAGGAAGCATGTAAAGATTAAAAAGCAAAAGACCTAAAATGGAATCCTGGGGCACACCACATGTGATTTCATGAACCTGAGAGGAGCAGGAATCTAAACTTACCATAAAAGTTCTGTCTGTGAGGTAGGATGAAAACCATTTGTGCACAGTACCAGAGAGGCCAACCAGGTGTTTCAGTCTATTTAAAAGAGTAGTGTGGTCTACTGTATGAAAAGCAGCACCTGGATCCATTAAGACAAACACTGTTTAGAATCACAATTTAATCTGAAATCATTTAAAATCTTTGTTAAGCCTGTATCTGTACTGTGGTTTACCCTAAAACCAGACTGACATTCTTCAAGAATGTTGTGTGTGTTTAAAAAAATAATGAAGCTGAGTAAAATTTAGATACTGTTCCTCTGGTCTGTAATTGTTTAAACCATTAAAATGAGATTGCTCTTCTTCAACAGAGGTCTCACCACCGCAGCTTTAAAAGCAGCGGGGAAGACCCCAGTTCGAAGAGAGCAATTCATCATGTTTAGAAGCTCGTCTCTGAAACATTCATAAAATTATTTAAAAAAGCTGTGCTAGAACGGGGTCTAAAAGACATGTGTTGGGCCTCACAGAGGAGAAAACCTTGTCAAGCATCTCAGCATTAACCAGGACAAAACTGTCCAGTGTTTCCTCTGGTAAAGAAGTCAGAAGTGTTAAAAACAACAGTTTGATTAGATAAAATGTCACATTTGATTTTGTGTATCTTTCCTCTGAAGTGGTCTGCAAACTACTCACAAAGAGCATCAATGGAAAGGAGTTTTGGATTGTTTCATTATATTTATCATTATATTGAACATAATTGTTTTAACTTTCAACATGCAATTGCTGGGAATCTACATTGTTTTATGTGTCATGTATGTGTTTATTTGTGCAGTCCAGCAAAAGTTCTGCTGCTTTGAAAATAAATTCTGTAATAAAAACATATACCGTATTAACTTGTGAACTTGGGTGTCCTGTAGAGACAGAATGGGAATAAATTTTGTGTATCTAAGAATAATCAGCTTTATGTTTGTCTCTTAAGTATAATCCAAACTCAATTTGTGTTTTGTCACTATTACACTATTACAAGTCACACTTTTACATGTAATCATTGAAACACAGCACACTTCTCCGTCTCCCCTTTTTCTTTTTTTTTAATTGGTGCACAGAATCCACCCTCCAGCTGTCAGGAGAGAGACACATCTCTGAGCTCCAAGCTAGCCAATTACTGTCTAGTCGAGAAGACCCAGTCAGACATCCAAAAACTCCCAGAGGGCTCTGCCAAGGCTGCCTGGTGATAAGGGGTTGGGTCAATGCAGGTCAAATGCTGGGGTGGTTCCCCCTCATCCTCCGTTGTGCCTTCTTCTTAATGGATCTGACAAACATGAACAGCTCATGGCCACAAGGTGTTGAGTGTGAGAAGAGCGGAGGGAGGAAGAGCGTGAGAAAAGACACGGTAAACGGAGGGCTGAGAGTCAGTAAGGGCAAAACAAGGTGTAACAGTGCAGAGTGTGATAGAGTAGTAATGGAGCTGATTATACATCAAACATGTTCTTCCAGGAAATCTGAGGAATGCTGCAGTTTGAATGAAGATGATCAGAAGGTACATGGTAAAAGAAACCAGCCAAATTAGAGTTTACAGATGGCAAACTGAACACAGGAGACAGGAAGTCTCTCAGGAGTGAAGAAACAGGAGAGAAGCTGGGGAGGAGGCACTGAGAGAGGACCAGATGTTGAAGCTTGTTTTTCCAGTTGTTCTCCTGACAGAACAAACTTGATTTCATTTTCGGCCAAGAGCTGACTATATAACAGCTTGTACTACATAACTGTCTAATCTTAGGTCTCAAGTAAAACACATGAAACTGACAATCCAGTGAGGAGAACATAATCAACTGTTTTGTTTTATGAATTCTATGCAAGAAGAGCTAAATAGGCTGCAAAAGCATAGTCGGTGTTTGGGAATAAAAGAAAATGATAGTGACAGATGGAAATTAGCTTTTGCTAAATCTGGTGCAGCCATCTTTTGAATGTACCTGCATGTTGTCCTTTAAATAAAAAAAAAAGAAACCCAGAAGGGCAGCCATAGCATTTTAAGGGTTAATACTGCGAGTTTTAATGGTAACTCTTCACATGAAAACATCATTAGACATATTGAATCTTGACCAAAGATGTGCTTTCCTGCTGAAACGTTCAGCCTAATTTCTTTGGCTGCTATTAGTTCCTTTTGTTATAAAAATTATGTTGCATTTTTTCCAGTCAGAACATTTTCATAGTCATCTATTTCCCTTTGTTGAAAATGAATTTCTAACAGACACTTTTCACTGGCTGAGTGAGGCCTCAGTGGATAGTATATGAATGAATTTAAGGTCCAAATGCACATGGTTCTCTTTTTTATTTTTACTTTTTCTGTGGGTGCAAATTGAAAGAGACAAAAGACAAAGAGCAGATGGTCCACCACAGGAAGTGAACAGCGGCCAAAGTTATTGGGTTTGCTCTTTCATCATCACCCAGGCAATGACCCATGGATTAGTGATGGCAGGAGGTAAAGAACTAGTTTGCCACTTTAATGGAGGGGAGAATGTTTGTCGATGGAGAGAATATTTGCTAAAAGAAAAAGAGGAAGGAAACTTTCTGGGCAAAATTGATTATTAACATGATAAAAAGTTAATAAAGACATCAATTTGTACAGTATTTTAGGCTGTACTCTGCAAAGTGCAACTGTGTGGGAGATCTCTAAACACATAAGGTGAGTTAGAACAGGAACATAACTTCACTGCCTAGAGCAACTGAATAGAATAATTAAAATAAGTTGGTTTAGAAATCATACTGTAGCGTAAGGTACACTGGTACTCTAAAGTTCAATAATATAAAAAGGAAAGGTGTAGCCTTTAATAATGAATGGGTTTTATAACAAAAATATTAATTTTTTAAGAAAAATACAATGAGTTCAAATAGTATTTAAACTGGGTGTTTTGTAAGAGAAATTGTGTTTAATCAAATTAATTAACATAGGTACAACACACCCAGTGCTTGACAGTACAAGTCTGGTATCCTTAAAAACTTAAATAGAAAAAAAAAATTGGATTCTACTTCTAATTCGGAACAAGTTACCAAATAGCTATTCGTCCATTCATCTTCTGAGACACAACTAGCGAAAGTTATAATTGCTTAATACAACCCGACAAAATGCTACAACTTAAAAAGCAAACCTCATGAATGAGATACTGGAATACTAAAAAGGTCTAAAAACAACATCATACCTTAGAGAAGATTATACCATACTGTTCCACATGGTTAAGAGAAGCAGATCTCTTGTTCTGATCATTCCTCCTATTGTAACCCACCCCAAATCACTTGCTCAGCTGTGACTAAGGGGTGCGTTAACTACATAAGAAAAGGCGTGGTAATAAGCTTCCCTGTCCAATAGCTGGGACCTGCTACAATACTAATGCAAATTTACTGAACTCAAACAAAGGCTCGACATTACATTTCTTTGATGTGTGGGTCATTGCCCAGATGGAAAATGATGCAGACCATAGGTGGTAAAACCTGTCCGGCAGCTGTTCCGACCAGTTACCAAACCAGCTTAATTTAATGAGCAAAGTTCATCAGCCAGGTAAATGAGCAAGTGAGTGAATGCACTGGTTCTAAATGGACATGTAGAACCAAAAATATGGCATAACTTACACTTTCTGGACCACCTCATTTCCACATCACGGTTAATAGTTAATATTTATAATAGACCATCTGTCATTACCATTTTACTCCACAATCTCTTATTTCAAAACTCTTGTTGCTTTTCAAGCATTATGTGTAATGTAACTCCCCAGCCAAAAAGACAATAATAAATTAATAAAATAAAATAAGCTGTAGAGCTTCTGTGGCAGATTTTGTGTTGTGTTCTGGCTAATTGTCAAGTAATGTGGCTTTTGTATTTTTGCAGTAAAGTGTTGTGGTTTTTGTGTTTGTGTTGTGGATTTTGTTTTCTTGTGACTCCACCATAGAAACTCCTCATTTGTTGTACATAATATACATTTAATAATAATAATCACTTCTTGGATAAGCTTGACACAATTAAAAAAAATAAATTATTGAAAACACAAAGCACCATGGGATCCAAGTTCAAACTGTCCATGCCTAGGTTCTCTGTGGCTTCGCTTTGCAAACTACTGAACTGAACATGTAATGTATTTTAGTTTCAGTAGTGTATTTTTTATTCACCCCAGGAATGTGTCTGATCTACATAGTATTGGGATGTTATGCAGAAATGTGGTCCTAAAGCAGAAATGAACTCAGAATTAGTTTTTTTACATGGGCAGTTTATTTGTGGTGGCCTATATTTTGCAAAATCGACTTTTATTAACTTTTCACTTTCTGTCAGTGCTTATTGTACCCTAAAACAATACCCAAAGCAGTTTTATTTTTCATATATACGTTTCATAGCTTAATTTCTTTTAAAAAGAAACGCGTGGCTTAGGCAGAGAAAATGTTGTGAAAACTTTAGCACTCACGGAGTAGGAGGGTGACTCTAAATCGCCCAAATGAGTGAGTTTGTGTGTGCGTGTTTGTTTGTCTATGTGTGTTGGCCCTGTGATGAACTGGTGACCTGTATAGGGTGTACCCTGCCTTTCGCCCTGTGTCAGCTGGGATTAGCTCCAGCCCCTCCCACGACCCCTTTCAGGAATAAGTGGTAGAAAATGGATGGATGGATGGAGTAGGAAGGGAGTAGGCCGAGCAGATGCACACCGTCTGAGGCAACATTGGGCGGGAAAATTGGAGGACCTCTCTGGCTTCTTTGTCCGGACGGGCAGATGAGCTATAGGTGCTGGGAGCAAGTCATAGTAAGCTGTTCCCAGTTCTGGGTAGGAGAACTGGGTAGGAGAACTTGCCATACCACTCAACAAATGAGTGGTATGGCAAAACTATAGTATGGTGCAAGTTGCAGAATACATAATTTTATAAATGTGCAAAGGATAGCTGTGAAATGGCAAATGCAGGAAAATATGGGACCTATAAAGCTCTTGTTAGAGATGGCGACCCTCTCAAAGACGAAGGAGTCTGGGATCGGATTGAAAGATATTGAAGGTTTATTAAAATGATAAGAACAAATGGTAAAATACAAAGTTGCAACAATGGAGAAGGTTGGACAGATATCTGTTCAGGTCAGAAGTCTGCAAGCTTCTGAGCTGTGTACCAAAGAGACACAAGTTTACAGCTGGCACATTGCTAGAGACATAACATCTATGAAATAATATTCTTGTTCATGTGATCATAGTGTTCCCAGATAGAAATGTACCAGACACAAGGATGTATGACGTACATTGTATGCCATAACAATATGAAACCAGAAAATTCCACATGAATTGAGTTACCAAGTAATGCACATTGCGTCTCAAAACCACCTGCTCTGCTGCACAGCTCATTCAGAGAGCTGGTGCTTATGATGGATAGCTTCTGTTATGACTGTCTCTCTTTAAATAATCTGTCCACACAAGCTCTGCAGGAACTCAAGGCATTCTCCAGTTCTTTTTATTAAACACTTCTCAACAATGTGACTTTGGCTTCACAAGCATCTTACATTACTGACAACATTTCAAATGTTTTCATCCACACTCGTCATAAACAAGCATTAAAAAAATCCAATAGCGTCTTCCCATCATCTCCTTAAGAGAAAAGCTTTACATGATACTAACTGCTTTCTATCAAGAAAATTTAAATCTTGTCTTCCTTTGTTTTCACTGCACTTACTGTTACTACGTGTATGTCTTGGTTGTTTGTATGTGTCTGTGTGTAAATGTTCAGCTGTGCACACTGACTTCAAGCCTCCTTGATGAAGCATTTGATATCCCAGCAATCATCATCACTTTATCCAGCACAATCCAAAGTCCTCAGTCCCTGCTACAACACACCAGATTCAAAATGTAAAGTTGTTATGCTAATCTTGGTTGGATCCATTTAATTTGAGTTCGGTGTGTTGGAACAGGGATAATCTAAAAACCTGCCGTACAGCAGTTCTCGAGAAATCGCTTGGGGCACCATTGACTTAAGGATTTCTCTTTGAAATCTCCAGTTAAATTACAAGACCTTCTGTGTGCTGATTTATAGTCATGCTGTTATCATAAATAGCAACAATTATGGTCCTGTAACAATGGTTTGACAAAATGCTTAATTTACACGTTACAGTGAAAAAGTAACCCATGTTAGTTTCTTTTAGCACTGTTATTCCCATCTCTGCTAAGCACACAAACATGTGAGTTACATGACGTGTCATGTCCAGAAAGGATCAGCTGGAGTGCTAAGTAAGTAAAATAAGAAAATGATGCATATATAATAGTATTCCCCTTGTGCAGTTCACGAAAAGGAAAAGAAAATGTTAGAAAGCTCAGCTAGACATTGAAAAGCTATCTGATTTCTGAAGGTTGTTATTCCCTATCTGCCCTTGAATGCAGCATAGCTGCATCTGTAAAATTGCACCTCTCCTCCTTAAAGGTTTGTTTTTTCTTCCTCTTATATGTGGACTGTTTATCTTGCCTTCTTCCGCCATTATCTAGTGGTCCTCGCTATGTTCACAACTGTAATTAAATATAAAGAGACCACAAGTCTAGTGGAAATAAGACAGCCAAACCGGCAACCTCTGTGTTTCCTGAACATCGTACCCGAAGCCACTGCCAGCACACCATAGATCCCATATTTCCTTTTGTTTAATTTATTTGTTTCAACCACAAACCCATTCTTTGACTTCATCAACTTATTTGGCTATTCTCTCTGGTATTCTATGTATCTTATCTTCTTTTCTTGATTAATAGCTGGTCACAAGCTAACCCAAATAGGTACCCTGCCACCCACTACCCTATTATGTTACATCAGCCCCCACAACATTGCTGTGGCTCGCTAGCTTTGCATCTTACTGTAGAATTTAGATTTAAGGATCATATGATGGAATGGCTTGTGGCACACACACACAGTTACGGGCACACACACAAAAATAGCTGTGGCCCCCACACCAAATTTAGTTGATTTCACCCTGGTAAAGAATGGCAGATTAATGACTCTTATGGACTGGAGTAGGGAAACATCTCAAACAAGCTGGAATGTTGAATAGCTCTGGTATAGAGCATAAATGAGCCTTAATGTCTCTATTTACAATGTACAGCTCTGTGCTGCTGTGCTGTCTTTGTAATGTTCTTTGCAAACAGTTGCCAGCGCATCTGGCCGCATTCTTTCTGCTATATACATCAAGGGGCAAGATTAACACACTGTGAATTGAGCACCTTGATTAATATGTTTCCATGCTTCCTGCTGAGCCTGATGAGGTAACAGCAAGGAAAAGAAAAAACAAATAAACTGTTTTCAGTTTCTCAGAAACCTGCTCTCTCTATCTTAAATAGGAGCACACAAGACATTCTGCATCTGCTCCGCACTCTGTGTGGGCTGTTGTTGGCATTAACAATAAACCACCTGTTTTCAGAGCACACATTCGTTACTGAATACTTGACGATAATTGCTGAAGCTGTTGTTTTTTTTTTCTTTTCTGTGACTGTTTGTAAGTGGTAGGCAACATTGCTTGCAATCAAGCAGTGATTATCTACATAGTGTGAGAACAATCTGGGAAAATTGCCCCTGAATTATGATGCATCCTGCAACATTATGGTCCCTCTTGGAGTAAATGTTTGGCTGTGGGTGGTTATCTACCATTCAGCTGCAGATGAGTTCTGCAGCAGAAACAAGAGTTAAAATGTTTAACTCAAGGACAAAATGAAATAATGTTAAATTTTATAAACAAAAATCTCTCAATAATGAGCCCCGTTAATCCTAAATCTTAACTATGGTGGAAAAGCCAGTCTTAGAAAGCGTTTTTAAACTTGTCCCCTTTGGAGGTAATTTCCCAGAAGTTTTTTCTCCAAACCTTCCATATTCTAAACGTTATTGCGTCTAAGATATGCAGTCATGCACCAGCATGCTGGAACCACGTTGTTATTAAATATGTTATCTATAAACAAAAAGAATCTGATTATTGGCTGAAACTAGGTCTGTATCTGTAATGTTTTGCCAGACAAACTGAAGCAGTCTGAAAACTGCTTTTTTTCCCCCTGCTGTTCACTCAGTAAAGCATATTTGTTTTAGTGAAAACTTGTTTTCTACAATGTCTCTATTCTCACCAATCTTCTGTCTCCAGGGCTATCTGCTACTTTGTCATAACAGATAAGACAAGAAAAAAGGATTTTTTAAAGGATCCAACAATTTCCAGTATTTCATCATTTCACATATCAGTAGGTGAAAACAGAATTTAAACTTTATTTAACTTTATTTTAAGAGTTTGAATGTTTTTTTGAAGGAAAACCATTTTGAGAGATAAAACAATGCATGTCTACGTTACTCTGTGCAAAATACTTCAACTATGCATGAATATAAAAAAACTAAATCCATATGGTGTCATCTGTAAATTTGTTCTACTTTATCTGACATTTATACAGTACAGTCCATTTGTTTAACTAAACCAGGTATTCAGTACAGGGTTATAAGTCTTATTTTGAAAACATGGATTCATTTCGATGCATTTTAGTAGCATGGAGTTTTTTTAAAGGGTAAAAATTATGTACATCTTTTTTTTTTTTTTTTTTGAGATTTCCATATTAGGTCAGAAAAATATTTCCTACTAACCATGTCTTAAAATTTTGGGAATGTAATTACATGTGAACATTATATATTACACCTTGTAAAAGAAGCCAAAATAAAAGATCAGTGTGTGGAAAACTCAGATGCTTTCAAAGAAAACCACAGGGGATTCCAGCCTTTTTACTTTAAAAAGAAAAAAAGACAACTTCAGGCTAAACAAAATAATAAGCATTTGCAAATGTTGAATAATCATGCTTTTCTTTTTTTACTTTTTCAGAAGTTAAAACAAAGGCAGTTCTTGTCAGTACTACAATATTCAGCCTATGTCTTTCTGACCATGACTCATCCTCCACATCCTCTTTATCTTATTCAGGGTGTTTTTTTTTGGGGTGATTTTCTTTTATTGGGTTCTTTCTTCCAGACTGACCGCCCCTGAAAGCTTGAGCCAAGTAATTACAATTCAGCTGAAGCTCAGACAAATTCCTGTCAAGAAGTTGGTATGTGCATGTCTACGTTTCCTCTATTATCACATTTCACACAAAATGGAAGTGCTTTCCTCGTGTACAATTTGCTGAAAGCAGCAGTAACTGCCCTTTATGTCCATACTTGTATCACTCTCTGATATTTGCATCTGTATTACAAATATTATAATTAAATAACCTTTTTAATCTGTTTAATCCATTGCAGGTGCAAGGAAATAAAATATCTCTTACAGGTATTTGAGTATTGAGTGGACAAAGAGGAGAGGGAGCTTCACATATACTATGCATAGAAAACAGTAGCTCTTTCTTAGTATATGTAATATTATTTTGCACATTTTGCATACACTAACACACATGATCACTTACATACGTAAAGTTTGCAGGCACAATATATACACACATAAAAGCATATTTGAATCACAGTTGGGTCACTACCCTTCTTTTTCTAAGAATTGTGTACAATTTAAGCCGGTCCTTAATGAACTGGCTTCAAAGTATTAAAGTACAATATTCTCAGAACATCAAGTAATTAAATGCAAACACACACTTGACTGAAGTGAGATCACAAAATTCCATCCACAAACAGAAGAAGCAGAGAGAAAATGAGGGCATTATAAATATGTGAGACAGAAGCTGAAAATATATTTAAGTATAGTCTTAAAGGAACATTTCAAAATGAGTAGTTAGTTCAATTTAATTCTTTATTAATAATCAAACCTAATCAAAGACAGACTGGAAATGAATTCCTATAGTCTTGCAGCAGTTTGTCAAACTACTAGAAAATGTTACATTTCTGATTGATGTGCTTGACTTTAAGTAAATGACCATGGCAATCCCCCTAGGATGGAAAAGGGGCTCACAATGAGTTTATACCTGCTTGGTCTAGGAGAGATAACCCTGAAGAAATGCAATATATGAGGGATTCATTGATAACATGTAGCCAAAGTTGCTGGAAATGTGGATACACAGAAACGATGGGGTCAGATTGAGACCTGAGTGTTTTTTCTGTGGTGCAAGAAACTAAATCTTCTAGGGAGGTGATTGTGCACAGTGACCAGAGATTGGTTTAACGTGCACAGTTGACTTTTCCTTTAGTTTAAAAAAGTGACAAAAAAATCCAAACAAGTCCTGGATCAACATCTGGAATGGGCAAATGTGGAGAAGACCAATGACCAAAACAAACGATTTGACTGCACTATACAACTAGAAAGCAATGAAGTGGCACCAGCTGAAAAGCAGATCCAGGTTTTAAAGGAGCCAGCAAACAGTAGTCACCAGCGAGCTGAAAAATCACAAGATTAGCATCTAAATGTCAAACTCAAAGATGGCAGGAACAGGGTAAAACTAAGATTTTGTGGACAAGACAAAAGCAATTTTGTGGCATTATGCTGAACTATATTGGTGATCCATTCCTCATATTACAATCAAAGTTTTATTTTTAAAAGAAAACTGAACTTTGGATAAATTAAAATGTATATATTATTTATTTATATAATTATCTTCTAATAAAAACAAACAAACAAAAAAAAAAACACATCGCACATCGTTTTTTTTTTAAATATTAAAATTCATGTTTATACAAGGTCATAAAGTGGTTAGCGTTGTGGCCTCAACGCAAGGAGGTTACTGGTTCGAGTTTCAGCTCAGACAGTGGCTTTCTGTGTGGAATTTGCATGTTTTCCTCATGTTAACGTGGATTCTCGCTGGGTACTCAGGCTTCCTCCCACAGTCCAAAATCATGCATGCTAGGTTGATTGGTCATTCTAAATTGTCCTCAGGAGTGAATGCGAGTTTGCCCGTTTATTTGTCTGCTTATTCGTCTCTCTGTGTTGCCCTGTGATGGACTGTGGGCCTGTCCAGGGTGTACCCTGCCTCTCGCCCTTTGACTGCCTGGTTATGCTCCAGCTACCTGTGACCCTGAATTGTATGAAGCAGTTAAGAAAATGGATGGATGGGTGGAAGGAGAGATGTTTAAAAAGGTAAAGCAGGTTTAATTTTGCTTAATGTTTCCTTACTGGTCAGAAAAAGTATGAAACTGTGACCTTAAAAGCAAGTTATGAACCATAATTTTTGCATACTGCTACACCTTATGTGTCATAATGTGTAGAATATTGTGGTAGCCTGAACTGTTGATAATTTATCTAATTCAATAGAGTGATTTGTTGGTATATGGCATAACTTGATATAAAGTGTCACATCTGTAATGGGTTTTCTACAGAACTAAGAACCAGAATTTTGCAATAAGACAATACATTGAAACTGTAAATAATAGTCTTCAGTAAACCTTTTTGGCAGCTTGGGGGTGGGGTTCCTGAATGTGTCCCTGGATATAAACACCACATCACAGCAAATGCTGCACTTATCTGATCCACAACTTGATGTCCCACTTAATTCTTCCTAATTTCATAAAAAAATTATAATAATAATCATTTTTTGCTTCCCTCAGATTTCATGGGTTCATATTATCTCAAGCTTACGTCATATTAAATTATGTGACGTGTATGTGTCTAGAACAGTTATCTATAGGAAAAAAAAATCTGCCTTTGTGTCAATTATCTTGCATCAAATTTTTGTAACAACATATAAAATCTGTTAACCTTATATTTATTATAAGACTCATTCTAACTTGACCATTCATATTCCCGTCAATTTGAAGTTCAGAATACACTGGATGAGTCAGCTAAGTTTTAGTAACTTAGTGAACAGATGTAAAACACTGGAAGACCTTAAGGAAGGGTCTTATCCTCCAAAATGTTCTACGGGTGCCAAAACAAATGCAGACTCGTTACTCAATCGGACTAAATCAGAAGAAGAATGATCAAATAATTATGTAGAAACGGTCTTAATCAAAACCATACAGATTGCAATAGAGTTTGACCCACAGGACAATGAACAATCACAGCCTAAAGTTGTTAACTTGCTCACAGTTCCCCTTGTTCAAAGAAATCACGTCAGACGTGGAAAGGCTACTTGGTCACCTGGCTTTCTGTCACATTTGAACCCTGTATTACAACACAGACAGCTGTGCTGTCTTTCACATGACAGTATGAGATGGACGTAGGTGTGAAATGATTAACAAAGATGGAAAAAGCAAAGAGGTCGAAGGAGAGGCAGATTATGTTTGATTACTCATGTCACATTCAATCACAGTCATAGCACAGAGCTGATGAACTCACACAACTATTGACTGCAGTGAAATTCCAATTTAAATGTGTTAGTTTCTTATTCAACAGATCTGATGTGCCCATGTAGGGAACACTTTTTGTTTATAATGTCAAGCAAACTACATAATAATCCAGTTTTTAATTGGAATTCACATATGTTCTTAGCTAATAACCCAAACACACACTCACATGATCACACACACAAACGTACACAATCTCTCGCTGCTAATTGGAAAACTCATATCTAATTAAGATGTGAGTGTCTTTGGATGTTTCATGAAGCACAAAAGCCTTCACTGACCCACTTCAAAATAAAGGTAGGGCATAATAACGTTCACGTTTGCTCTAATTAGAGAAGTCTTTCTGATTGTGTTCCAAACATCACAAAGTGCTTCAGACGCTCTACTCTTTTGATGTCCTTGAGATATAAACTGGCTTCACACTGTGTGTGCATATGTTGTTACACGTGTACTTGACTCCTAAATGTGCATGTCAATTTGCCAGCAACCTATCATCCGTTGCATCAACTCTGTAAATCATAAAAACGTTTAGAAAGTTAAACTAAGAATAACATCTTCTTGTCCACTTTCTCTTCTTGATTGTCTGCATTTTTCCCCTTTCAATTCATCTTGTAATTTTCTCATCCTTTCTCTGGCTCTTTTCAAACTGGTCTTCCCATTTATACAAGTCCTTTCTCACAATATCATCTCCCTTGGCCTTCACCTTAATTATCTCTTTTGCCATTGAGCATTCAGAGATGATAAGACAACCATTTCTCCACTGACTCATAATCATCCCTAGTTCCTTGTGCACATTCCCTGCTTTTCAGTGCAGTGAACATTTCACACATAACTCAAGGAGTCTAATCAATGTACATGTTGTGTGCTCACATGCAGAGCTGTAAACACAGAGAATGAAGCACATAAATATGTATTTTTATACACGATGGGCTCATTCACATACAAACTGGAAAAAGGGAATCATGTGGTGGTATAAGTATATACGCCCGATTATATTGCCTTTGGCCTGTGTTCACTATTTAACCATTATGTGGACAGACCTGTGTCCCTGAAGGCAGATGATTGTGTTAAATTGCATCACTGTCAGACAGTAGGCTCCACATTCACCGTTCCAGCATGCTTATACATTGCTAGTGCAAAAGGAACACAAATACCTCATCACCATCGGTGCTGGGGGGCTATGTTCTACATGTTAACCTTGCAATGACCTCCTGTTATTCAGATTTTATTACCGTATGAATGATTGAAGAAAAATCACTAAATTTAAATGAGAAACAGAAAGCTGGTTATAGCTGCTTAATGAAAATGTATGGACCTGCAATACAATATGTGTTTTCCTTGTAGCAATTAGGGTGCCTAATATAGAGATTTTAAAGACACCATAAAACTTTTTTAGCTTATTTAAGACCATAATGCTTTTCACTGTATTTCAAATTCTATTTTTTAAAAGCATAGCATATTTTATATATTAGCAACAACAAGAGCTCCTAGTCTTAAGTAGAGCCACTGCAGTTAAATATATTAAGCTGGTAAATTAAAAATTCAAATGTTTTACTTTCAATTTTCTGGTTGATGTTGTTGATGATTTTAGTGAGGCGTTTCCAGCAAGAAATCCCTCCCACATACACACTAAAGGGAAGCAGTAAAGCTCAAGGTGGCGCATAGGACTATTTCTCTCCCATGTTTGTACAATGACATTTGCACATTGCAAAAACACAGAGCCCATTTACTGGATAATCTAAAGTATAAATGGGAATTAAGGATTGATGTTGCACACTGAGATACGTTCGTTGCATGTTTAATGTAAATGCAGGTGATAAATAGGAAATGAACAATGGCATTTTAATGACGACACATTAGTCTGCTATTTGTGCAAACATGCTCCTTACAATGCATGTTAAAATTAAAACATAAGTAGGGAAAAATTGAAACAGAAACTCAAAGTAGTATACCTTGTGCTAACAGGAAGTTTCTTTGTCCACCAGTTAGCATTTCGATTTACTATAGATAAGCTCATTACACCTTTGTTGTATTTATGTTGCTGTGCAATTATTTAAGAGTGTATGGACCTCTTTATTTATAGTGGTACCAGAACTGACGACATAAATAGCCTTGGCTGTGATAATGTGCTTGTTCACTTTCAAGCTGATTCTGTGTCATAGAAGCCTTTCTAGGCAACATGAACAAAGGGTTTTGGATTGCAAAAAGACATGTTTCACACAAACTTAAAAAACTAATTATTAGTTTTCTATACCTTTTAGGTCAATTCAGGATCATGGTGTGCCAGAGACTATCCCAGAAATGGTGAAAGGCAGTGACTATAGCAACTACAGGCTGAAGAAGTAATAGCGCCTAGCTTTGGTATTTATAGTGATCCAAGCGGCAGTTGCAGAACCAACACCAATGTACTTTCTGCAGCTCTGATTGTTGGCACAGCACATTCGGAACCTCTCCCACATTGGAGGGTCCCGAATTATTATGGAAAACCAATAGAGTCGACTAGAGTTGAGCTAATCGGGTAGAGTGGAGTAGGTACTAATGGAAAAGGCCCATTTGAGAGAATGTATAAGGCATCTTTCCACACGGACCTAGTCCATCCAGCCTTACACCAGTACACCCGGATTCAGAGTCACGATTTGTCGGACTGTACTGGTACACTTTTCGGACCTACTTTGTAGTTGGGCCAGGCCTGTCGGACCGTGCGGGTAGCGTATGGTCTGCAGGCTGATTGGCTTGCAGCGAATGATGTCACTACACAGCGATGTACACAGTAATGATAATTACTGCTTCTCCAGGTCGTCTTGTCTTGCCCGACGACTACGTCTCCTGATTTGTGCGATGACTTTATTACTCATTATAAACCATAACCCAAGCAGCAGGGAAAACGCTGCTTCACATCCTTCCATGTTGTCTCTGTCTTCTTCTGTTGTATCTCTGTAAACTTTTTTTTAAAATTGTTTATTATACAAATTAAACAATAGCCTACATTAAATCTCAGAGAATGTGTTGTTTTGTTGCGTCGTGTCGCTATCAGATGACATCAGTAACTTTCTAGAAGAAATGTGCTGGGGGAACCCTAACCCTAACCTTAACACCTCCCACAATAGAGCGTCTGGACTTAGACTGGATTTGCAATGGAAAAGCATTCCAGCAGAATAGAACGTTCTCAGGCCGGTGGAGTACGGCAGACTAAGTGATAATGGAAAACCCCCTATAGTGAACAGTTAACCCAAAATGCATGTCTTTGTTAGTGCAAAGAACCCAAAGTATTTGGAGAGAATCAATGCATGAAGAGCATGAACACTCCATACAGAAATGAGCCTACTTGGAACCTTTCCAAAGTAGGGTCTTTACAGTCAGGTTTGACTTGAAGAAAGTCAAATTAGTCTTTTTTTTCCAATGGGAAAAAAATACAAAAAAACAAATCATAGGAATCTGGAAAAGTCAGAAATCTAATGTGACAGTTACGAACAAAAGCATTTATAAAATTAGCAACATCCGGGAAGGTGTGGAGGTGTTTCATGCAAAAGGCAATTGATTGGTCAGAATTCAGTCTTCCAGAGCAGAGAGCTATCCACCACTTTCTGAGTAAAACACTGAAGGTCACCATGGCACCTTTTCTACCCGGATGCTGGATTTTCACTTCTGTTCTTTGCTAAATGCATGGAAAACAGTATATTTTAGAAGTGTTATCTGATATATTCATGGAAATGATGATGTGATTTTACTACGACTCGCAGCGCTAAAGGACAAACTCCCCCCTAAGAGGATCTTTTTCTGCTCTTATTATTTTGCTGATCATAAACTGACAGAGCTGCACCCAGATTGAGAATTATTGTTGGGGTTTTGGGGTCAGCTTTTATTTGTAAACTTCTTTTTCTCCTCTAGGCAGTGCAGCAGTCCTGGGCATGTCAGCACACCTGGTTTCAATCTTGTTCATTATAGCTAAGTATTTAAGGTCTGTGTCACTCTCAACCAGTGCCAGATGGTTAATTGATGTTCCTGCTGCTGGGGTGCTTCACTCTCCAGAACTCCTGCCTGCCTACTGCCCTGGACTCATTTTTTTCCTTTGAAGAGTTTTTGTGAGTGGACTTCATTTTGTTTGTAAAACTAATACAAGATATTGTGGTTACCCTACTCTGCTTGTGTTTCTGTCTGTCACTTTGGGTCTAAATCATCTACAATCATGACAATTATATCTGAGTTCCGATCCATCACCAGCAAACTACAGGTGAAGGCTAACTAGTTACCATGATGCAGCAGATGAGACACCTACTTCCACCTGCAGCAGTGCAGCACAAAGATCCTCATAAGAACTTTGATTAATGGTGCAGGTTAGTTAATGGGGTATCTTTTATTTCGTACCGTATTTTCATGACCATAGCACAGACTTAAAAGTGTAATGTGTTGTTGTGTGACTTTGAGAAAGTGGCTGACGGAGAGGACAGCATTAGAACCGAGTAGAGAGAAGTATGGCTGCAGTGAAATGAAGTAAATGAACATTGACCAACAGCTTACTAAAAAGGAAGAAATTGATTATAAAACCATAAATACTCTGCGAGGAAGCTCAGACACGGACTTCTTGGAAGCTTGCCAAAGTAAATATGGAGCAGCTGCAGCATCAGTTAGAGAGGCTGAAGCTAGCTTTCACATCGACAAACTAATCAAATTAAATAAAGTTTAAAAAGATTTCAGAGACCAGAAAATAAAACTGGGATGCAGCAGCAACGATTGACCCAAAAGAAACCCACATTTTTCACACCCTGAATCCTGATCGCGGTAAACGCAGCTAAACAACTGGAGGCCTGAACTGTCATCAACCCATTCTGTTAAAGTAGAAGGATCGGACACTAATCTCTTTGTTCTGTCTTCTTTTGATTGAAAAGTGACACGTCACTGTTCCCTCTAAACTGCGCACCTGCGCAATCGCGCACTGCTCCCGCATTCTCTGCGCACAGCAAACCTATGCAGCGCATAAAATAAAATCCATCCTGAATTGTAAATAAAATAAACACATTACAATTTAT
>JBAMHX010000005.1:18266552-18284510 GCA_037177515.1 Pseudomugil tenellus
ACTGCACTGCTGTAACACCTAAATTTCCCAATTTGGGATTAATAAAGTACTTCTATTCTATTCTATTCTATTCTATTCTATTTCCACCAAAAGAAGTGACTGATGCAGCAAAGTCCGTCTGGATAAAAGATTTTTCAGACACATTTATTTGAACCCAGGAAATTTCACTTGAAAATAGAGATTACTTAATCTGGAGCTAAACATAATCTCGGCTTTTTTTACTTAAAAATCTAATAAAAAATCTGAAGTTATCATTCTTAATTAGGTGAGATGGACAACCAATTCACATACTCATATGTTTGCAGTTTTGCCTGTTTGTCATTTCAAACTGACATGGTTGCAGCAGACACACTTATGGCATAAGGTTTAATGGTTATTAAAGGATTTGTAGTTGTAACCATCAAAAGAAGCAATATACAGTAGAAGACTGCATCAAAACAAAATGAACTGACAACATTCACCATATTAATTAATAATTATGGTTTCATTGGTGATGGGTCTGGATAGAAAACCAATATTTTAATATTTTTAATGGATTTTAGCAATCAGCACATTACCACCAGAACTTCTCTGGTGTTTAGTTATAGAAAAAAAAAACATTTGTTTCAAAGAAGCCATTGTGATCCTGAAGGTTCAACCTAAAAAGCACAGTTCAGCTCAAATATAAGCTATATTATGATAGGAATTAGATGTGAAGACTGCACATCATTTTTCTTGGATCATGAGACGATATTAAATAATTACATAGCAATAATTATAGGCATGTCTCCAATCAAAATCTTTGAGGGGGCGGCCACAATATACACAGAAAAAAGCATAAGCTGAGAATTAAATTTACTGGGAGGGGACAAGGGTGACGAGTGAACTGTTGGGAAAGGTTTAGGAATCTAGAGATAAGAGGCGTGAGAAGCCAATAACTAAAAGTAAATAAAAGAGAAGAAATGGAAAAGAGAGAGGAGAGAGAATAAAAACAAATAAACCCTTAATTTCAAAGAGAATGAAAAAAATAAATCTGAGGATGAAGAAAATATTAAAGCGCCCACAACGGCATATCCGGATCTGAGCTTATTATGTGACAGTTTCAGATTTTTGGACTTTTACAGATCTTGAAAAGACATTGCTGCAATGTGATGGATTTGTGCTTTTGAAGGGTGTATTAGCAAAACTGGACTTTAACATACTTAAATTGTTACAGTTGCACTACTTCCAATAGCAGCCAAAACCTGATGGGAATGGCCACAACTTGCTTGCCAAAGCTGGTGTCACAAGCCAGCGCTAACAGCTCAAAGTGATGCGGTTCAGGACCACCTTGTTCTTCCACCCCTACACTGTGTAGCTGAGGGGATTCTGCAGGGAGAAAGGTGCTTTGTGAATCTTTATTGCTTCCCAGCTTGCTAGTCGCCATTAAGTTGCTGTCTCTTATTTAGTCATTTCTGTCTTTGTATTCACTCTCCACCCCTGGCTTCCCCCTAACATTACACCCACACATCCCCAGTTTCTAGCACTTTTCCAAATTTGGCAGGGAGGGGGATAACACAAAAATGCTTGTGTACTTATATCTGAATGAAAGAGAATCGAGGTAAAAGAAAATGGAGAGCTACAGAGCTAAAGGACAAAATGTAAATCTTAAGAAAAAATTTAAATGGGGGTGGAGGGAACAGCTCCAAATAAAGAAACACAAATTTGTTTAGAAAATGGCTAAGAAAAAAATGAATAAAGCTGTGAGAATAGTGTAGCTGTATTTAGGAGAATGAGAAAAAAAGACTACTGGAGAACAGGAAATTTGAAAACAGGCACAAAAAATATAGAGTCACATAAAAGAAAATAAACAGGGATAGACAAAGGCAACAGCATTTTCAATAAATATGAAATATTGAATAGTGTTCTGGCAATTAAGTAGACATAAACAAAGCCAAAGATGGGAACAGAGACTTGTAGATACAGAGGAAGAAATAGAAAATAAATATTTAACAATAAATATAAATTAACTATGTTAATTATTCTTCTTTCACCTTTGAATGCACCAACTTATAATAAAAGTAAGATTAACAGAGATTGAACCAACTTAAAGAGGGCCATGGCTATCACCTTTGTGGTGTGCAGCGAGTGTGAGGAGGCAGGCTAGGTGGGGAGAAATTACAGCAAGTTATAAAGAAAGCTGATCAAATGGAAATGAGAGAAAGGGAAAAACTGAGTAAGAGAGAGGATGAGAGGAATGGAAAGATGTAGAGGATTAAGTCTGGGAGGAAGGATGTGTAAAGACAAGCTTAAGGAAAAAAAAACAAAGAAGGAAATGAGAAAGAAGACAGTGGGGAAGAGACAGGAGTTGAGTAATGTTTTTCTATGCTGTCACACTAATGAGACTTGGGTTTGCTGTATGGGTGCATCCTGCTTCTGCCTGTGACTTCGCTGTTAGTATCAATCTAGATTAATGGGCACACACACGTCCATAATATCCACAAAGTTGGCGGAAAGTTGCTACAGGGGAAATTGCAAGCATTCCAAAGGACTATGGCAATAAAGCTTTGTAATCAATATGTATGATTTAAATACTTTCTGCAATGCCACCACATTTTATCTGAGATCCCTGAGCTGCTTAGAACTAAGCATTATATTAGGACTAAGATTTGAAAGTTGTCATATTGAAACAGACCCAGAAGGCCTGTTCAATCAGACAAAATGTTAGTAATGCAGCAGATTTCTACATTTACAGTGATATGTAGCTGAGAGTAATTTAACTACTAGATTTTGTTTTTTGTTTTGTTGAATAATGCAGACCTCCTCAAACTAATTTGATATGTATAATCTTGGCTGAAATATAATTTTGTCTCTTTAGAGTGTTTTCTTAGTCTCCTGTTTCAGGGTCATCCTCCTTGAGTTAAACATTGCATCCACATCACCTCCAATCACAAGCTCCGCAGAACTTTGTCAGTCATTGACCTTAATTGTTCACGTTAAATCAAGCCCTACCTAATCAGTGTTGTGCACTCAGCTATTGCTATGCCACTCCACCAGCAAGACAAATTTGAATTTTTTTGGACTATGGACTTGCTTACTCACAATGCCGACATGGTTTGGTTAACTTGATCAGTATTAGATTTACCAATATCTAGTAATGGCTCCTTTATTTATCTTTTACACAATACATCCATGTCAAATGTGGTCAAATGTTTCTTTCTACACAAATCTACCTCTTTTACATTCGTGGTATTGTTAGACAGGAAAGTCTTTAGAGGGCAGTAGAGAGGTCGAAGCTTATTTTGGAGTTCTGTATTTCAGAAGCAATACATCAAACAGTGTGAGGGTGAAAGTGATCATGGTGATGTATAAAGGTCTAAAAAGTAGACTAGTAGACAGCAGCAGTCTGGAAAACATTCAGGCTGTGTCTGAATGTGACCCTTCGCTCTACATAGTGCCCTATATAGGGGTCAAGACCATTTTGTAGGGGTGTCCGAATGTACTTTGGGGAAAAAAGTAGTGCACTTAAAACTACCCACTATGCATCTTGAAAAGTAGTGAGCATCGATGGTCACTAGACAGGTCAATTATGTAAACATCAAAAACGTTTAACAAAAAAACTATAAACCATCATTTTTATCCTTTGCTACTGAATCATTATGTCACAACAGAAGACTAAATTGCAATATAAGTAAATAAGACATTTTCATACAAAATTAGATTGGATTTACAACGTCATCTTACAGTTGTGGTTTCAATAGTTACACCTACACAGGGAAAAAGAAGTGAGTTTCGTTACTGAATCGCCATCAGATTGAGGGCACTATATAGGGGGTTTTTCCATTATCCCTTAGTCCACCGTACTCCACCGGCCGGGAAGCACTCTATTCTGCTGGAATGCTTTTCCATTGCAAATCAGGTCTAAGTCCAGATGCTCTATTGTGGGGGGTTAACCCTAACCCTCCCCCGGCGCATTTTTCTAGAAAGTTACCGATGTCATCTGATAGCGACACGATGCAACAAAACATGTTCTCCGAGATTTAACGTATTGTTTAATTTGTATAATAAACAATTTTTTTCAAAAAACATTCGCTGAGATACCACAGAAGAAGACAAAGACAATATATAAGGCGGTGGAACAGCCTTTTCCTGCCGCTCGGGTTATGGTTTATAATGAGTAATAAACTCAAGGCACAAGTCAGGAGTCGTCTCTTCGGGGAAGACAAGACTATCTGGAGAGGCAGTAATTATCATTACTGTGTACATTGCTGTGTAGTGAGATAATTCGCTGCAAGCCATTCATTGGACACCAGCCTGCAAACCTCATGCTACCCTCACGGCCCGACAGGCCCGGCCAAACTATCCAAAAAGTGTAACAGTACAGTCCGACAAATCGTAATGGAAATTCTCTGAATACGGATGGACTGGTGTAAGGCCGGGTAGACTAGATCCATGTGGAAAGACGCCTATAGTAGGGACATAGGGGGTGGTTACACTTGCTGGGTGTGGTAATGGGGACCATTAGGGTGGCCCTTGTTGCTGCACTCGGTATCCTATCGCCTCAGTTTTAATCGCACTTATATATAAACACAACTACTACAGATAGCAAACATACAGCTCTGGAGGAGTGGGCCATTAAATGTATGGTGGGTGGGGCTACTTAGGTTGCCCTGCTAACCAGCATGATGTGGTTTGTGTGGGTGAATGGGAATGTGTGCCTTTTTGGAGGGGTGACCGGGAGGGTTGAGAGATTGAGGTGAGGGGATAAGTGTGTGTGTGGGCTGTTGGGTGGAGAGGGGAGGAAGGGTTGTTGTGGATGGGTCACTGTATGTATGTGGGTGTGACTGTGTATGGGGGTGTGTGTGGAGCAGCGGAAAGGCACACTGGGTGTGAGTATAGATGTGTGTGTGTGTGCGCCTGTGGGTTAGGAGGAGGGGGGGGGGGGGGGTGAGTTGGATCTGTGTGGATGGATGTATGTGTGTGAATGGGGGGATGGTTCCCTGGGGGGCATCTGGTGTGCCGGGGGACAGACTGGCTCCTGTCTGGTGGCGGGCTTGAGGCTCTGTACGTCCGCTGGCGTTGGGTGGGTCCTTGGCTTTTGGGGGTAGGGGAGGTTGCCTCCGGGTTCTTGGGGCTCTTGTCCTGGTCTTGTGGTGCTGGCCTGCCTCTGACCTTCTAAATTGAGGGGAATACCTGAGCATGTTCACTTTCCTGTGAGCACTTTTTTCACTTCTGCATCAAGGCAGTGCTGGCACCAATCTTTCCTACGTATGTATGGGCGTCAAAGTTTTATTCAGGGCATATGTATGTATGTGTATGTATGGTGGGATTGCGGTTCTCTTTTGTGGTATGTATATCTGTCTCTTTTTTTTTTTGTGTTGTTTGTTTCCTCTATCCCTTTCTCCTGTCTTCTTGTTCTTTTTCTGTCCCCTCCGGTCATGTCCAGCAGCTCATTGAAATCTTGACGAACGATAATGTAACTAAAATAAATAAAGAAATCAGATCATCTAGAGGAACTTTGTATATTCATATATACATATAGTTCCTCTTGACAAAGCAAAGTTGTTCAGCAAAACACAACAGACAGATTCACATTATCTGCCCGTTTTAATGCTGGACAAGACAAGATGCCTATAGTGTACTATGTAGTGCAGCCCTATGTACTGAATAAGGGGTTAGGGCATAGGGTGTACATTCGGACATTGCCTCAGCTAAATCATGGCTTCTTCCTTGTTCTTTTGCTCATGTATGTGAGCAATACGGTGCAACACTGCCCCCACAATTCCCGGTAGTTCTGCTTTGTTTGCTCTTTTCGGCAAATAAACTCCAAAGACAAAAGAATAGACTTATATATGCATGAAGTGAACACAGTAGGACAAACATTTATCTCTGTCTGCAAATGCATCTAATTTTGAGCACAAATAAGTCCAAGACAAGCTGCAGAACATCTATTTCATACCCCCAAGCCAAGAGAAAAGGAGGAAAATAGGAGGTGGGTGGGTGAAGAAAATGTAGAATAAAAAAATATTTTTTAAAAATGCTCAAATTAGAAAAAAAAACCCCAAAGAGATGAAAAATAACTGGTGTCATTAATTAGATTAAAAATAAGTAAATATATAACATTTTATCAGCAAGTCACTGGGTTTTAGTTTGCCAACAAACTTCAGTTCAACAACAGTTGTCGTGGAACAAAGAAGATGCATAAATTAAAAAGTAAATCACGAGGCTAGAATGAATTTGCTTTTCATCCATCATGGACAGTAGTGCTCAGCAGTTATCATCAAAAGGTTCGGGGTGTAAAGGGCAGATCCCAGCTGAAAACAGGTTAACTCCACAAACTCAAAGAAAAATCCTTGTAAGAGAATATAAACCAATTTTTTCCCCTGGATACTTATTACAGAAGAAAAGAAGATTTAATTTAAATATTAACCCCTCACCTAGGCCTACAGAGGACGGGTTGAAAGTATCCTTACCAGAGGAAATACAGTGTGGCAAGGGAACACCACCCAGGATGAGAAGAAGCTGCAGCAGGTCGTACATACCGAAGGGAGGATCTTAGGCTCTGACCTCTCCTCTAACCACAAAGCATCCTCAGGGACAGACACCATCCAGCCCTGAGAGCACGCACGGATCTTGCTACTTCCCAAATGCTGTAGGGCTGGTGGCTCAGAACATCAAAGAGGGAGAATCCCACTATTTCTCTCAGTTACAGCATAATTAACCCTCCCTCCCCCTTTTTCTGACCAAATGTGTATACCTTTTTACTGTTATCACTGCTTTTTGAATTAATTACTGTTGTTTTATGTGTAGTAAACACAGGAATTCCAATGTCTGTTTTTAATCTTGTACAGGTGACAAGTAAATTCTATTATATTCTATTTTTATTCTATTCTATTCTATTCTATTCTATTCTGAATGTAGAATAGAATTAAAGATATATACTTTATAATAAGATTTGTACTTTTTATTGAACACATCACGTATTTTGATCACAATCTTTCTCCATATTTTCTCTAGCAATCTTAATTTCTAGGTTTTGTTAATATTAAAAAACGTATACAAAAATAATACTGTTAATCACAATGTGATGACAAAATCCTTCCATACACCATACAAATCCTTATCCTTCCAAAGAAAGTGCACCATCCTCGTCAGCTCTTTATTAACATTCATTTAAAAAACCCAAATGGCAGCAAGGGAAGCTTCCCCAAAGACCATTGTGGAAAAAATGTTTTATTTGGATTGTACACTGATTTTACCATCAATAATATTTTGATAATAAATTGTTTTTCACAAAATTAAGATGCTTTTCTAAATACATACAAAGGGTTTGCTATTGTTTGTCAATGGGCAAATTGCAAATATTGATGCTTCTCTTAGTCATTTTTGAGCCACTTTCTTGTGTTTCCTTGGTGTCTTAAATGAACACTATTATTTTACTGGTCAGCTGCGGTCTCAGGATTATTATGTTATGTTTATAGATTGGTTTAGGTCTTTTGATATTTTGAATGCTAGTCACCTTTTTTATATAATAACTTTATCTTTTGCATCTTGGTCTTCTACAAATCCTTATTTTATATAGTTTTTGCTTCCAATGCTCAGTTCAGGTTAGTATTGTTTCCTGCCCTTGAGACACACCATGTTTCAAACAGTGATTGCCACTCAGTCTTTTTAGGGATTTGTTTCCAGCCCTGTTTTGGTCCAGCCAAAATGTTTTTAAAGTTATTTTTTATTTCTTCATACTACTGCCTCCAGCATAGTCCCGCATTTGGCTCCTCTTCTACTTCACAATGCCATATAAATCTCATGAAAATGTTTAGTACATTTCAAACTGTAATCTAGCATTTGTAATATTATATATATGTATATAATATGAGTTTAATTTAAAAGGTCTTGACTGTGGACGTGTAAAACAAAGTCTGGTGGCGGAGTATACAGTGCTTTACATTGTTCAGCAGCATACCAGATCATTCTGTGGTAAAGAAAAAATAGGAGAGACAATTGAAAATTTTCATTTGTGCGGTAATGTGGACTTTTGTCTTGTTGTGTTACCAGTGGTGTGAGAGAAACACAACTTTGCATTGACTTTACTTGATGGAAGTTGAGCAAACTAGCAAAATGTAGAAGTTCATATGCAGTTCATGTGTACACCACAGATTGATACAATGAAGTAGAGGCTGTGGTGAATAGTTCAAAGTAGGTTACAGTGGGCCTGTTTTATTGGTGGGATGAAAGATAAGTCTCTAAAGTTTGGTTGTTATAATTACTACACATTTTCAAAAAATTTCTCTCCGTCCATTGGTGGGAGTTCCCTCACTTGCAGCGCGGGCATATGTCTTTGAGCACTGGGACAGAGGACAATTGTGAAACTTAACCGTTAAGAGTAAGAACATGTTGCAATGTGCATAAGGATGAAATGTTCAGAAATGTTAGACTGACATTGATGAAGTTATTTTCTGATTTATGATGGAGGATGATTTCACTGGTTTTTGGGGGGACCATGACCACATGAGCCCTGCAGACTATGGATGATTAAGTCTAGACTGAATTATTTTATAAAGAGCAAATATTTACAGTTCAGTTTATGATATGAGAAATATTTTATTTATTTTTCAAAAATGCAAGAGTTTTAGCTATGAGTCTGGACCTACACCATGATACAGTTATATTTGTTTGCACACAGTTTGCACACCCTGCCCTAAAGGCTTTTATGAAAATTGTGGCTTTTGGGCTAAGCGCTATAATGGAAAAATCTGCAAATCACAATTTTATTTTAAACTTTACACATATTGCTTTTATTTTTCATATGTAACAGAAAGATGCAGATGACACACAATTTTAAATTACAGTAGTTGTGTTTTCACAAAATAAAAGCGATTTTTGTACAGTTTTAAAAAGCCACAAGTTTTATTTGCAGGTGTTTCCATTGAACAGTGTTCAGTGCCTAAGCTGCAAATCTCGTAAAATCTTGTCACCTAGATGCGATTTTATAAGAATTGTGGAGCACGTTACGCTTTCGCAAAACATTACCTTGGGGTTTTCTTCATGCTACGGAAAATTTACTACAGCAAATTTCCCTTTCTAAAATCCATTAAAACTCTGTATTTCTTGTTTGTTTACTTCGTACCGAGCCATCTTAACCAGTTACATCACCTACTGTGTTATGTCTGGGGAAATGCGAATAAGATGTTTCTTTTACACTTTTGAGATAAACTGTTTTATTGAAACATCTGAAAAAACAACGATAGAAAGCGCAAAAACTATTATTTATTTATATGACATGTTTCGAAATGTAGCCGTTTTCATTAGGAGATTTCTTTTGCAATAAGAGATCACGGCTGGATGTGCTTAAACGGTCTTCAGTTTAACATAAACAAAAGTAAGATGAGTCTCTGGAGCCAAAGAGAAACTAGAAAAAGTCATCACAAAGTTTTATACACCTAAAAGCACCAACCAGACCACCTATGTTGGTGTAGTAGGGTAGGCGTGGTTCAGGTGGAAAAGCAGTTGTCTGTTAACCGGAAAGCTGTGGGATCGATTCCAGGCTTCGCCAGGACACTTCGACTACATGTCAAAGTGTCCTTGGGCAAGGCACTGAACCCTAAGCTGCTCCCTGATGTGCCTATCGGGGAGTGAGTGTGTGTGTTACTTACCATTAAGTAATGGGCTTAGTCTTGAATTTTGAAAAACACATTAAAGAATCACATAGTGAGCCTACTATCACCTTAAAAATACATCAAGGGTAAAATATCTGATGCCACAGCAGGACCTGGAAAAACTAGTTTATGCTTTGATCTTTAGAGGGCGTGATTATGGAAACACTTTTTACGGGTCTTCCAAAAATTCAATTAGACAACTGCAGCTCATTCAGAACACTGTTAAACGAGTCTTCACTAAGACCAAAACAGTGGACCACATCAGTCCAGTTCTGAGGTCTTTACACTGGCTGCCTGCCTGTCAAATGATGCTTTAAGTTATGTCGCTGGTCTATAGAACTTTGGACTTTGGATTAAATACATTAGCAACTTCTTAACCCAGCATGAACTTATCAGATCCCTCAGTTTCATCTGGATCCAGTCATTTATCAGTTCCCAAAATGAGAACCAGACATGAAGAAACTGCATCCAGCTTCTCCCACAAAGCCTCAGATCAGCTCAAGTGCTTATTTTAATTCAGGCTAAAGATCCACTTGTTCTCAGCTGCATTACAATAGTTTTTTTATTTAAAAGTCCAAATTTGCTCTATTTCTTGCATGATCATGTTGAAATGACCGTTTTTCCTCTCAAGGACGAGGAGAATGGTTTCTTAGATTGAGAAGAATATACATTTAGTTAAAAAAAATGTTTAACCTGGATTTGAATGTTTCATTTGGTGAAAGTTTTAGAAATAAATTGTAGAAATAAAAACATTTTACTCATATTTCTGCCAATTATCTTTTTAAAAACATGTAGATTTGTAGACAGACAATGTAGACAAACAGCTGATGGGCATGTTTATTGAATGGTTTGAGATTTAAATTAAGGTGGTGAATATTGAAAAAGATAGAGAATTGAGCAGAACAGGGAGGAAAGAATATGGGGATTGAGCGATAGTGGCAAAATAATGAAATAGTGATGACTCAAGAACTGATCTCAGTCATATTTAGCAACCGAACTACACAAGAAATGTCATGTGTGGATTAAATATTAAAACACCAAGGGAGAAAAGAGATGAAGCCCTGTAACTCTTTCTATCTCCTTCACTCTTCCATTCTTTCTGACTATTTCTCTTCTCTCTCACTGTGAGCCTCATTTTAATCCAAGATGCTGATACAAGAGCCCTAAGATGAAACTGTGGGGTTCAGCATGAAATGAAAAGAGCACAGAAGACTGTAGGAGAAAGAATGCAGATAAAAAGAATATGCTTCTTTCTGGAAGGTTCCATGTTTAATGTATCAGGGTCATTAAAAGTGAGCAAGTCATCCCAGCTCCATGTGGAGCCTATTACACCAGATTGTCTTACAGCGGTATGAGGGCCCCTTTTGCACCAGCTGCATCATTCTGTTTCTCATTCGGACAAACTCGTGCTTCCTCTCTTTTCGCCTGGTCCTCTCTTGTTAATGTTGGAAACTTAATAGGGAGTTATATGTAATTAACTAGGAGATGGTGGTGTGTGGTGACTGAAATTTTATTATGCGATATGAAACAATTTTCTCAGAAATTTCTCAAGACACAAAGAAAATTCAGAAAAAAGTAGAAGGTTCTGCAGAAACAAAAAAAAAGACCTTGAGGCATATCTTTCCCACAGGCTTATGCATGTTAACACACAAAAGCTTACTTCTAGAGTCAATGACATATGTGCAATAAAACATGCACACAGAATCATGAATTAAATAATGAAAGTCTTTACAGCAGCTGCTCTTTGCAGCTTCATCTCTATAGCTGTCAAACAGCGTTTGTTCCTATTATAATTTTAGGTTTCTGTAAATGTTTTTTTTAATGTATACTTTCCAAATGTGTGTATAAAATAGTTGGCATAGTAAAAATGCACTGAGTTATGATGTTGCAATATTGCATTTGTAAGTCACTACTGAAGTTAACAAGGCCTATGTTGTCAGGAGCAACGGCTAGGGATATATCCCCAAACGTCCCCAATCCTTGAATTTCCTAATCGAGTATAATTTATAATCTAGTGAATTTCAGCATTTTCAAAGCAGAACTGTGACCATGAACTATATAAAAGAGACTGTGATCCAGGGGTGACAGATGATGATTCTCCCAAGTCTGTCAGGAGATTTTGTGGGAAGTAACTAAAATCTTGTTACTAACTTTACTCAACAAAAAAAGACAACAACCCTACAACCCTTGAAGTATTGAAAAAAAAACTCATAGACAGTTAAAATGATCTTTTCTTTTTACCATTGTTGAAACTGGTTACAGAGTAAACAGTACTGGTACTGCCCAGTCTGCGCTCATCTCATTGGTCAGTCAATGAACCCGTCACTGATTGGCCACGCGATGCAACAAAAGTTGAAAATTTTTTGTTGCGTTGCCGTGCCTCCGTGTGCATGCGTATGGGAACGAGAGTGAAATTTCTCATGCACAAATATCGCCTGTTGCTTGGCTGGAAAAGGACAGCGATTTTCACCTCATCGTGTAGGTTCCATAGGAAATTCATGGAGTATAAGCGACGTCGTTCCCTGTGTGTTGAGCCCATAACATGGGGAGAACATGCAAACTCCACACAGAAAGCCCACCGTCTGAGCCCAAGATCAAACCAGCAACCTACTTGCTGAGAGGCTACAGCGCTAACCACCACGCCACTGTGCACCCAGTTATTGCCCTCACACGAAAGATATCTGACAGCTGTCATGATGAAACCATTATATCCATGACACTCCATGTTCGGATATATAATAATTACAGTTGGTCTCTTCATTCTTCATTCTTTTAAACAAAAAGTGGCACCACTAAAGGATGAATAGCTCCAGGCACTTTAACCTCTTCATGTTCCTATTGTAGGCTATTTATATGTTGTACTGCATGAGAGTGTATGATAGGATGACTTCTCACTGCAAATCTAATTTACCTACAAATAACGAAACCTGAACCTGAACCTTAACAAGTAAAAAAGATATTTAGCAAGAAGCACAACCAACTCTATCCTCAGTAGAAGAAAGCCTTTTGTTGTACTTTGAATTCAACATTGTTGCAGGGAAATACCTGTGTACCATTATGTGAAAATGGTGGGGATGAAAGAGGAAACAAACTTATTTATGTTTTTCGGGGTGTGTTTGTGTACAATCAGTGTACCATCATTTTGCCATGTTTAAAAAGTGAGAGTCACAATTGTGCCCTTTAGAGGTCCACTCTTGTCCTAATATGTTGCTTTATAAACATACTGATTCACAGTTAATACCCAGCATCTCTACAAGGATTAGATATCACTGTCTTTTGTTTTTCTTTCTTGCTTTTACAGATTTTTGAAAAGTGTAAAAAAATATGTTTAACAGATTTGATCCAATCTGTTAGAAAAATTAGAACTACTAACTATGTTTTAACTGCACTTTTGAAAAATACTCATTAACTTTTATCCATTTCTTACTTCTATTCTTCACAATTGGTTTTGAAGAGTGTTGAAAAAGAATCTCTTTTTTCTTTTTAGGAACTAAGAAATTTCTTTTGGGTTCATTTTCATTTAGCTGGTGACTTGTTTTTCTCACAGGATCTGACAACACTGTCCCCCTCGACAGATAGTACAATTTGTTTAAAGCAGTAGGAACACTTTTAGCATTCTGGTAAGAACTCAGCAAATGAACTCTGGTCTACTTGAAAACAAAGGTTCTTGGTTGACAAGCTGGTGAACTCTGGTGAAGTCTGCTTACAATCTAAAAGCAAATAGTCTCATAAACCAAAATGTTGGATAATTCATGGCCTCCTCCCCTGCTCGTACTGAGATTCTTGTGAAAATCATATCACATTTAAACAACAAAATAAAAACAGAAACCTAAAGGCTGAAAATTAAATGTTGGTCCATTTGTTTCACACAAGCTGACTGAAGGGGAAGTATTTCAGGTCTATGTATATTCAAAACAGTTTGTCTTTTCATTTGAAATGAAAACCAAAAACCCCAATTGTGTTATCTGTTTCATAATCCAAAGCAAAACACCAGATATCCAAGTTTTGATTTTTGGGAACAAAGCAAGAATGGAAAAACCTTCAACTCGTTCTCAGATCCGGTTTATGACATTATCTGTGTGAACTCTGCTTACATTGTGCCATTGTCTTGTATCTGCTACAATGTACACAGACAGCTGCAGTAGGACTGAGGAGAAAAATGAATGAGAGCAAGCCAATGGTAGGTTTTGCATTTCTTTGCCTAATTATCACTGTTGACTTTATTTATCTCAAACAATTTTATTATTGTGTTATTTCATTTTTATTATTTTGTTAGTTATTTTTTTACATTCTGCCATTCAGTTTGTTCATAAAAATGCTGTTTTGTGTTTGCTAAAGATCATAGCAGTGATCAGTAATTACTTATTAATTCATTAAATGTAAAATTAAATGCAAAAACCTTTAGTATACTTCACCTGACTTTAGTTGGTATAAGAGTGATTCTAAATTTCGCAGTATCACCCAGCTCTAAGTAGTATGGCAAGCTAGACGGACTACATTTAGACAGTCAACACTAATTTTTTTCCCCTTTAATTACATTTCTGTGCGTTAATAGGTACAACAGGGTCACCGACTTGACAGCCACCTTCAGACAACAAGCTATCACATTTCTAATTTTATAATGCTGATCTGTATCTGATGGGGCCATTCAACCTGTCTTTCCCTGGCTCTATAATTACAAACATAGTCGAGAAAATCCCAAGCAAACGGGTTTCTCACCGCAGTTCAAACCCCACCTACACCTATGGACACAAATCTGAGCTTTATAAACCTTAATTTAATACAGCTTTTTAACAAACTTCCTCAGCTTCAGTTGAGTGCTTTTATGTCTGGCTCCATCTCCACGTTTTGCAGAATCAGGAGATGGTAAATAGGAAGCTTCAGCAGGTTGCTCCGCATGAACACCTAGATCTCAGGTGATGTCTTTTGGCAGAGAAGCCATCTTTTTGGTTGAGATGGGCATCGTTTGAACAGAGCTGGTGTCGCCCACCAACCTGGCTTATCCACAACTTTCTTGGTGGATCCCGTTCCCATAATCCATTGCGTAAAATTATGCTGAAGTCTGTTTCCCCCTTCCGGCTACATTAGCAATACATTAGCAATAAAAGTACAGTTTTAAAATGTAATACTGCTTCAGACAAAAACTAAAAAATAGCATTTCTATTACTCAAACAATGGCCAAAACTCAAAGATGGATACATAGAAGCAGGCATAATGAGGATCTGTCCGCTATACCATGCTGAGCAAATTTATTCTGTCAAGAGGAACTATATGTATATAACTTGTATATAAATTTCCCCTCGACAATTTGTATTCTTTATTTATTTTATTTATATCTTATTTCCACAGAGATTCCATGTATTGCTGGACACCACCGGAGGGGACAGAAAAAAAGGATGAGAAAACAAGAGAAAAGGAAAGAAAACACAAACAGAACATAAAGAAGAGACAGAATCACACAAAGGAAAAAACGCAATCTAACCACCTATACTTTGCCATTCTCCACACCTGTACAGAAAAAAAAAAATAAAAGAAGAATCTCATGAGTACGGAAGCCGAGAGCGGTCATCGTCGCAAGATTTTTTTTACTACTGTTTTCTCGTGATAACGAGATATATCTCGTTATCACGGGATAACGAAACTCTTTTTCTCGAGATAACGGATTAATCAAACCGTACGGCCGTACGGTGGACTGGAGCTGTTCATAGCACATCAACAGTTGCAGTTGCAGTGGATTTTACTAGTTTGTGGTGTACTGGGAGCAGAGTTGTCTTCCAGTATGAAGGAATTAAGCACCTGCCAGCTTTGGATGCAACAATCTGGTGCAGAAGCAGCTCTGCAGGGCTGTCAGTGTTCTGGGAGGAGGAGGAGGCAACTGTCCTTCATCATGGATGAGAGCTTATTGTTTTATTATTTAACAGCACCTCAACTAATGTTTGCTTGGCTTGACTGTACCGAGACATCCCAGAAACATTTAGAACATGTGAACCGACCCTGCAGAAAGTCATCAAGTGGGCTGGAGCCGCGGATAAAATGCAGTTGCACAAACACCAGAAGCTACGGTGCTGTTTATGTAGAAAACTCCAAGAGGACAAAGAAGTCTATTTCAGAAGAAATTCTAAATACTATCATAATTAAATACTCTCCACTGTCAAAGGACAAATATTTTACTCTATTGTTTTAGGCAAAAATATTCTCATGCTTTTCACCATCACAGTAGCTGTCATATTTTAATGCATTTTACAACAAAACCTTAATAGGTGATGCAGAACTTTCGCTGGATACTGGTTCATGGTGGTCACAAGTAATGAGGACATAGTATGTCGAACTGCGTCCGTTTGGAGATTTCCACATAAGAAGAACCGTATTACCTGATTTCTTGTGCAACTGCATGTAAGTGGGAAATGAAGGCGGGCGAATGGCAGCTCTGTTGACAAGTAACTGCAGGTGTCAGTTTGCATGATCGCAGCCTCATTCACAAAGTTACACATGTACACAATGACTGTAGAATTTGTCAGGGGTCAGTTTAGATCAATGAAATCAGGTGTAACACAATAATACTGAGCACATCCTAAATATCTCGTTTTTTCGAGAACACAAATTTAGTTTTCACGAGAAAACGGTACTCGTAATGTCGAGAAAATTATATCGTTATCTCGAGATAACCACTGAAAAAAAGTATGAGAAAAGTACGACCGCTCGAGCTCATGTACGGATGCCGAGCGACTGTTATTAAACAATCTACTGCCGAGCGACTGTAAACAATCTAAAAGAAATCTTGGTGACTGTGTCATCATGCAGAACGCACGAGGTGAGAAGTGCTCGCAGGAAAGTGAACATGCTCAGGCAACCCCCTCTGCTCAAAAGGTCAGAGGTCGGCCAAGAGAATCCCGAGACCCGGACACACGGCAGTCAGTACCAAACAAAGACCCCAGCCACCCCACCCCAGAACCATACTTCTCTCTACAAGGTTCTCATGCTGTCCTCTCTTACAGCTGCGTTCTCAATGTCCCACAACAATACATTAGACTTTTAAGTCTACCCTATGGTTGTGAAAATATGATATTAAATAAGAGAAAGCTCATGAACTAAACCTGCACTAATAGAGGTTCTTCATGTTGCAGTGCTGCAGGTGGAAGCAGGTGTCTGATCAGCTGTGTGGTATTTAGTTAGCGTTAGCCCCAGATATAATTCTGTATCTGGATGCAGCTCTGTCGATTTATGATTCACGAAATAAGAGTAGACGAAGATCCTTTTGGTTGTGTGTTTTACCTTTCCGTTAATATATCGAAAAAAAAATGGCCTTTCTAAAATATACGGTTTCCATTCATTTTGCAAAGAATGAAAGCGAAAAACAGACTTCCAGGAAGAAAAGGTGTCATGGTGACCTTCAGTGTTTTGTTGAGAAAGTTGTGGATAGAGTGCAACATGCATACTCCACTTCCCCTTCCCCCCACCCCAAGCCTACACCTGACTGATCTGTTCACCACTGATTGATGTATCTAGATTCAAGGTTCTATGTTTTGTTTTGTTTTTTCACCTCTGACACACACAACAGTGGACTTGGACTTTTCTGTTTTCATTAACATACCAATTCCTGTCATTCTGACGACCCGATTGCAAATATTCACTGTGAACTGGTGAACTTAGCCTATATAGTTATTTTTATACCATATCTCCAGTGTTTCCTCCATGGGGATCATCTGCCCTTGGAGCTGCAATTGACTTTGGCTGGGTACTTATACTTATTGTCCATAATTAAATAGATTTTGTGCAAACATAAACCATTTTATCATAATAAAAATAGAATTAGAATGTTGTCTTTATTTAATTTCACTGAAGAGCATGGAGGTGTTTGAAAAACGTGCTGCAGCAGCTCGTTAAATCTATGAAATGCAGTGAATGGACTTATAGCTCACTTGCAGTACCCCCCCCCCCCCCAAAAAAAAAACACCCAACACACACACACAGCAAAAACCCTAAATACAATCCTTTAATGTATTAGTGTTTAAAAAGAATCTGATTTCAATTTGTTGCTGAGCTGCTGGTTTACACTGATGAATGTAGTTACTTTACCTAAGCATTGTCTGCGTATTGCTTGCTCATTAACACAGCTGTTGTAGTTTTATTGAGATGGAGAGACTATGTTGAGCTCTATTTCTACAAGAAAGAAAGAGATCAACAAATTAAAAGAGTTATTTTTCTTCTTTTTGCCCAAATTGCCCAAACTGGAAATGCAAACTCATAAATAGCAAGGGCACAGGCTTCCACACTGATACATAAACCTCACTTCAGTGCATGGAATGAATATTGACACCTCAGAGGTTCAAACCAGTTTTGCATG
>JBAMHX010000005.1:18284610-18300479 GCA_037177515.1 Pseudomugil tenellus
TATATATACACACACAATCGCACACACTCCATCCAATATGGTCTGGTGTAGAGCTGGATGTGTGCAGGTCATGGCAGTTCTGACTATGGTGGGAAAACACTTAAGTAATCAAACATTAAAGTGGATAAACTCAGAGTTAGACACAAACTTTTTTTTACCCATGGAAATCATTTAAAAATATTCTCACACTCATACAACTCCAGATATTCACTTCATGAATCCCTGCAGCTGATTTTCTTTAAAGGCACTTTTTTGTTATAAGTGACACACAGACAGACCCACACACATGCTGTGATACGACTGTGGGGAAGCTTCTCTTTTTAACATGTCTATTGACTTTATTGTTCCAGCACATCCACAAACATCCAGGAGCTTACAGTATGTGATATTGCATATAGGAGCTTTGTATGTAACATCTCTATTACCTCACAACACTGTTATGCTGCGCTGCACAAGCTGTGCAGTTTAATCCAGTTAGGCATGTCACAGCTGAGGTTTCTTTGTAAGCAAACACCAAGTTTAAACAGTCAAATAAAGACCTTACTGCGACAAGGATTAGACTTTTTTTTGTCATTGCCATTTATGGGATTATGGTTGGTTTTGAACACTAAGCTATAGCTCAGAGGGGCATCACTGCAATTCTGCTGAAAATGTTTGTGAAAAATACACAGCAGCGGAGGAATATTTAAAAAAAAATATGGCTAAACAGAACAAGAATTCTTTTGGGAGAAATACTCCGACACTTGTGGCTTTCTTGCGTATTTTTTTAATTCAAGACCCATCATGATTTTTTTTTTTTTTTTTATTTTTTATATCTGCATATTGTTTAAAGAACGAGGATGAATTCACTTGTGACCTTTTGGTAAACGGCTCTGAAGACTCCCAGCAATCTAAAAGCCACACTTTGTAACTATCTGCAACCCAAATACAAAAGCCACAACAATACACAATTAATCACAGAAATTAAGCTACGTTTTAGGAGTTTACACGGCGGGTAATGAAAAAAGAGAAAAGAAAGTACATAAAAGATTAGTGGTAACCGTGTTGGGTAAATGAAGTTATTGCCGTTTTAGAGTTGTAATTTACATCACATATCACTTCCTGTGTACCTTTGCAGTTGCACACCAATTGATGCAACTGCCTTTGCAAATATGTTGTGCCTTGTTATATTCGTGTTAGTAGGTTGGTAGACTACAATTCCATGTCTCAAAAATACAGTCTTAACAATAATGTCGTCACTCAGTGAGAATCCTGGTCCTAGTCACAGATATAAAAACATGAGAGAATGTAAATGGAAAGGGTACCACAAAAGTATGGTACAGCATCTCCATATCTAACCAACACATTATTTCTTCAGAGTTGTTGCAGAGCAGCAAAGTTTCTCTAAATACTTTTTTTCCAGTGGTACAGGTGCTATTAGTAAATTAGAAGTGTATTTAATTTTTAATGCAACGGACCAATCAATAACACTTCAATATCCTCTGCTCAGAGATTCACACAGTGCTACACCTGCCAAGCTTCCTTTTCTCTCTCCCTACCTTCCCGTAACTCCATTTTTATTAAGTCGTTTCTCATTTTGCTGACCACATTACAGTTGTAGCTCTCCCACAAAGGCCTTGTTGTGTTGCTTTCATGGTAAAAACGCCAGATCCCTAGAGCTCAGGCTTAAAAATCTTTAACTTTATGAAAGTGATAAAACAAACAAAAACAATGAATAGACATTTGGGTATAACAACAAATTTGGTTCATGAATAATATAGAACTAAATCATGTAACAAAATAAGGAAAGTAACCATAAAGAAAATGAGTAATGGAATAAAATAAAAACCAAATGAGTGAAAAAAGAGCCTAATAAGTGCTTTTCCTTCAAACTATATTATACGTTTTGTTTTGTTTTTACGGTAAGTGCATAAAAAAGGAAAAAATAAATTAAAAGAAAACATGGAACATTGTTGCATATTAACACAGAATATTCCAACTATGTATGGGATTGTGGCAAGTAAATGAATGAATGGAAAATTCTTTATAAATCACAGGAGGGGAATTATTATTGAAATAATAACATACAGAAAGACATCCATCCATCCATCTTTTACCACTAATCAGGACTAGGTCACAGAGCAACACTTAGGGGTCCCCAGATCTTATATTCCTCAGTCATCTCCTCCAGTTCTTCTGGAATTACACTTCAGCACTCCCTGGCCAGGGAAGAGGAAATCCTATCAAGTTTTGCATCTGCACAAGCCTTCCAAGAATGTCCAAAGCATGTCCGCTTGGAGACATATAGAAGGTATGTTTTGATGGAGAATGTTTCCAGAACGCATCAAGCTCAACGGTTTAGATAGGAGGGATCCCTTTGGAGGGATCTCATTTTAACTGCTTGCATTGTCAGTCTCATTCTTCAGTCACTACCATTAGGTTGAGACCTTGAGGGCTGGAATGTAGATCCACTTATAAATCACCCTTTTCCATTTTTAACTTAGATCTCTGTTCAACAGAATTGACTCGGCGAACGTTGCATCAATCATCCTATAAATCTCTATCGCCATCCTACTCATATCTGTGAACCAGATCCCAAGAAATTTGAACTCATCCAGTTGAGGCAGATATTAATCCCCAACCTACAATGTGCTCTCAGTCCATTTTCCACCATAGGAGGTTGACCTTAGACTTAGAGGCATCATTGGGTATGGTTACATGATGTTTTTTTTTTTTTTATTCCAAATGATTAATTCAATATTAAATGATTCTTCTTCAGGTTAACATAAAAACATTCATTACAAATTAAGGTTTAATTAGAAACACAGTTATTCGTCTTCTATTAATTCCAACGTGACATTGAGCATGATGCACCTACGTAAAGCAGAAAAACACAATCCCCTTCCTGATTCAAGCCTAATGAGCTACGTGGAAATCAACCTAATAGAAAATGTTTTCGGTTCCATTTTGAATACATTTTTTTAGTACTAACTCATCATGACTATACTATAACACGTAGCTGAGGTGGAGAGGAAAAATATACTGGGCCGAATACTGGAGATGAACTTATTTTCATTAAAAAAAAAAAAAAAAAAAAAAAAAAAACTTTATTGCACAGTTCTGCATTTACAAAACTGCGAGACGAGAGGCAGAAGACTGCACGTTTGCCTAATTGCGTCAGGAGAGGGTAAGCATGCGCAGAACGGAAGAGGAATTAAAACTCTTATTAATTAAAACATGTCTATATTTATGTCCTTGCTTCTTCACTTGGCTTTAAAAAAAAGTTGATTCTGTATATGTGAGAATGTATAGGGATATACCTAACCATTGTTCATATAGCCTTGAAAAAGGCTTATTACTACTTTTTATGAGGTGTCTTGTGAAATGTTCATGGTACCCGATGACAAGAGCTTGTTTTACATTCCAAGCAGAAAGCTCAAATCATACAACACATGCCACAATGGAGACTTGTGCATTTCTGCTAGCTTTTGTTTGTGAATTATTTGTTTTCTCTTTTTTTTTAATAAAATTATCTCATTTGAGTTTTATACAACTACACACTTACAGTGCCACAGGGACCTAAGACAAAAAGCATATTGCTTAGTGTATTACTTTGGAAATGATTAATGTTTGTCTGGCACATGGTCACATTTAGTCGATATAAATGTGCATTACAGTTGTTCATGTCCAAGATACAGTTCAGCCAATGGTTACTGAGTAAACAGTTCTGGAGGAGCACTGTTCATTCAGATGGTTTACAGCTTCACTGTCTAAATTAGACACAGAGAGACCATCTAAAAGGGAGCAAAGGGTGGGAATTTCCTGCCTCAAAGTCTGCACCAGATTAACTGCTCATATAGAGGAGATTAAGGGAATAACAAAAGCTCCCGTTGGCAACTGCATCAGAAATAACAGCAGTGATGAATATGAAATGCTGCTATGTTCATATAGACTTCGAGAAGACAGGCAGCACGCAATGGGCATAGATTTAGAGCAGTAAACAGGGGAAAAGGAATTTGAAAAAAAAAACCCACAGATAAATTATAGTGGGTTACTTACAGGGTTTCATTTACAACTGCAGTCACATTCTGGCTCATCAACAAGGAGCCCACAGTAACACACTCATGTACACACACACAAAACTGTTGGAGAGAATGTCTGACACAGTCTGTTTTTACATACAGTTGTGCATTGCCATTATCACCCAAACAATTTGCTGCCATACTGAGTCACATTTAATCACAGTCATAGATGTACGAAATAGATTTTAGATTTTATTGGTCTGAAATGCCCATGCTAAACATCGAGTTACTTTTTTTTAAATTCAAAAGTTCAAAATTCAGTCACGAAGAAAAAAATCTGACCTTCATTGACAGGAAAAGAAGGAAGAATAATGATATGAAATAATGATAAACAATCAAACCAATGGAAACCCGATGGACGTTTGGTGTTGCTTTTATAACATGCTTGTTGTGTAGCTTGTTGCAAGCACCAAATCAAAGGCTGTGGGGATTTTTAAAAGGAACAAACATTTTTTGCACAGGACTCATGCTCATTAATATATATGAGGAATCTCCAAATCCAGTCCTCCATGGCCAGTGCCCTGCAGGTATTGAAAGTTTTTCAACCGAAACACACCTGATTAATGTTAAGTATGCTAATGACTCATTCATTTGAATCAAGTGTGTTGCTGGAGGGAAGCATGGAATACCTGTAGGATACCTGGCTAGCATGTACAGTATAGCATACTATATCCACTGAGAAATGTGATTGCTTTTAAATGTTTGTAAGAAATATAATCAACATCTTTACCAAACTGAGTTTCATGAAAGTCAGTAAATAGTGTGGGCAAAAGCAGAATAAATTTAATGCAGATACAGGAGAAAGTTAAGGGCAAGACAAGTCAAACACAGTCAAAGCATACCCACACAGTCTTGATGTTTAATCTGTCAAAAAAAAAAAGTTGAAAACACTCCCCAGGAGGCAGACCACCAGGGAACTGCATGTGTTGAACTTCAAAAATGGATTCAACTGTAAAAACTGATCTAATACAGGGGACTGCTTTGTATTAAACAGAATGGTAAACAAAACCTAAGCCCACCATTTCTGACAACAGGACATCAAAGCAGTTGCTGTTCCCAAAGCACCTCTAAACCCTTTAGTAAAACCTCAGCCAATCCCCAGATAGCTAATACATTTGGACCTAATACATTTGTTTCTGCCTAGGTTTTCTTGGTTAATTGTGAGCAATATGTGAAGACTATCCAAACATTACAAACATACTGAGTAGCATACATGCTGAGCATACACGTTCTCATGTAATGTTGATGCCCGCATTGGATCAAAAGTAGAACATGTGAAAGAGGTGACAGAATGTTCATCTTGTTTAGATTTGACTCATTATCTATTGTATACCTCATTTTCTGTCCCTTTTTAGTGCTGACATTTAATAAATTCACATATTAATTCGAATACAGTATGTTGTAACATGGTTTTTGTGCAAATGTTTACTGTTGCCGACACTGAGAGATCATGTCTAGCAAGCCTCTGGACTGATACTGAATAAATAAAACTGCTTCTCCCTAGTTAACCATCATCAATTAGACTGGTGCTCTGATGTATTTTTCCATTCTTTATTTATGAGGAAATATACTCAGATTGAAGAGTGATTTCACTACAGCATTAACAGCAGAATTATTTGAAGTATTACATAATTGTTAAGAAGCCATATGGGATAGGTCAAAATGGGGACAGATTGAGGACTGCTCTACAAGTTAGTATGAACAAGTGACTAATATCAGTGTCCAAAGTGGACCAGTTTCTTTTAAATAGTACACAAAGACTGTAATTTTGGTAGTTGTTCTTTTCTTCTGTGGGATCAATCATCCAAAAGTTGACTAATGAAAATTTTGTTCAAGTAGCACAAATACTCTTTTAAAACAGGAATTAATAATTGAACATTAACAACTTAATCTTTCAGTGTTAAAACTGACTACACTTTTTTGTGGTGAATTTCAGTTAAAAAAAATTGTTCCTATTACCCATTTTGTAATTAATTACACAAGGAAAAGGCTGCTCTGAAAACCACTGGATGTCCCGTAAATCTCCCCAGTTTCCTCATCTGCATGAGATAGTCTTTATAAAAAAAATTGAGTTCTGTTGACAAGCTTGGGTCTTTTTTCTTTGACATTGGGTGTCAGACACAATTGATACTGTATAGCGCTAATGTTGACTAACATATTAAACTATGACTCACCATCGTGACAGATCAATTTAAATATACAATTACAATACGATTATCTCATACATTACTGTTGGAGAGTTTAAAACTCCACATAGATTTTCTTGTGAGCTGTTTCTGTTTGAGCTGAATTATGTCAGCTATTAATCTTCTTATCCCTCTTTAATTCAACCTCTCATCAGTCTATTAAGCCTCTTTGTAAAAGTCTTTCTTAATTCTTTTACAAATTTTTAGAAGCATTAGTGATCATCATGTTTATTATTTACATATATACTTTTTTCCTTATAAGGAAAGGACTTTTGTCTTAACTGGTTAATGTATTTTTAAGCAGGTGCAAACCTTTGGCATTAGTAATATAAAATACTTTGTTGGTGTTTCAATTTCTACTCACTGTTTGAGAAAACAAACATATTTGCAGAGTGATTGAAATACTGCTTCAGTGAGCAGTATATGCAACAACAGATGGAAAGATATTCATTTTTCTAAAAAGTGTTCATCAAGAAACAAAGCCACAAAGACAAGTGCACTACACACAGTAAAAATACCTGAGACCCTTTAAAGTAATGACATTATGAGATTAATTTTGGGTTGTGTAAGTGAAAAATTAGAAAACAAAGATAAATAGGTGGGTGTACTTGAGATTCAAAATTGTAACATGCTTTACAATAGAACATAATTGCATTTTAAACTTCCACTGGTGTCTCTTCAATTTCAAAGATTTAGCTATCATACAACATTCCATAAAATATTGGGCAAAGGTGAGATTGAGGTGTAGAAGCCTTCTGAGCCAGGAATGACCTCATTTGTTATTTTTAATACCTTTCTGTGTTTGCAGGTCCATCTGTGAATCAACTGTGTCAATATAATATAAATATTCCATCTGGATGATCAATGCTATATTGTTGCAATCAAAATAACAGTAGAATTGTTGCATTCTTAAAGAAATCAATCAATTATGGCTTTTTTTGCACATTTTGCAGAATCATTTACTAATAATTTGCATCTGCCTGTGGAACACCTCCAATCTACTAATTCCTCTTAACCTGCTTACTACCGGTTCTTCACCTATAATATGATACGAGCCGTTACCAACGAAAAATCCCTGAAACCATCTTGTTTTCCTCTTTTTGTAGATGCAAGCCAAATTAGTAAAGCTAAAAGAAAACTAAAGAAGCTAAAGATGATCAGCAACCATTATATTTTTCATCCATTTTAATAATCTAATCTATTTTTTCTGTGGCTAAAACCAGGTATAAAAACTGATTAAATAAATGGAAAAGTAAATAATTAAAAATAATTGACCATTTTAACAAACAGTCCCTACAGCAGGTGGTCTACATGTTATTGTCAGTGCCCTTGTGAATGACATATTAAGCTCTACAACCCCCATGTTGTAGTCTGTTAAAATAAGCTATTTTATTTTTTGTTTAATATATTTTATTGTATATTGCAAGAACCTTAATAAAATTAAGTTAGTATTTGATTGGCTACAGGGGTGAAAGGACATACAGTTTAAAAAGTCAAGTTAATTTAGTTTTAAAATAATTAGTTACTGTCAAATCTATTTATTTCTTTAATGTAAAATTTGAGGTATCTGTGAAACTTTTTTTACTTTTATTTATGGCAAAAATTCAAATATAACACCGCTTCTGCTTTGGTTCTTTCCAATTCCCTCACTTCATCTTTTTATTCTACCAGTTGTATTTCTTTTCCTCATCTCATCAGATAACTTAGGCCCCGTTTCCACGACAATGGCTACGGGGAAAACCGCAAAACATTTTACCAGATGTCCGTATCGTTTAGACGGCAACTGAGTTTTGGAGGGTAGAAAACGCAAAAATTCCAAAACGCCTTCCAGAGTGGAAATCTTGAAAACGCTCCACCGTCATGTTGCCATCTAAACAGTTGACAACGCAAAAGTGCGTTGCGGTCACATAAAGATGATGTCATAATCACAAGCCAGTTCAAGAAAAAAATAACACAACATGGCTTAAACCTCAAGTTACATTAGCAGCAGTATATGCGGTGTACTAGTAATGTCGGCAATTGACTACCACATTTATCGCACTCATAGACATGTATATAATAACTAAAGGCCTCAACCATGCTGGAGTCAAACAGGCTCACTCGGCAGAAATCTTTTGTCAGTCATCTCGCTCCTTCATGACATGCGTCCCAGCTCAGGATCTTTTTAATGAAGCGTTTACTTAAAAAAAAAAAAAAAACACATAACTTGCTGCCACTTACACACTGGGCGTGCATACTACCACAGGAAATTGGAAGGTTTGTTAACTTTTGAGTCTCCGTGTGCACGCAGATTTCCCTTTCAAAAACGCAGAATTAAAGTGAGAACGAAACGCTACTTTTGCGTTTTTGCTTTAAACCGTTTCCGTCTAAACGTAGCCTTAAAGTATTATCAGCCAAGCAGTCATACATAATACACTTACACTTAAAGCAACATTGTGAGTTACACCAACTTAGTATTATTATCATTATTATTATAAAAAACAGCTGGATCATCATAGAAGGATGTCATCTCTTAAGACTTATTATAGTACTAAAAATGTTTAAGCTTAGAAAGTAGCTATATTTCACAGTCTGCTCCAGCCCATGGACTCCACTGTCCTGCTCGTACCACACCCACTCATGGATCTCTACACCTGCCCTCTCTTGCTAATCACACACCTGGTGTCACTCACCAATCAGTTTACCTCAGTATTTGCTCTCCAGACTCACATTCACTAGGTTTTTCTGAAACGAGTCCCTACTCCCTTCCACTGTGCACTTCCCCTCGGTTTGCGCATTCATGCGGAGTGGTCACCGTATTAAGTACCATCCAAAACCAATTGCTGGCGAGTTAAAATGACCCATTAAGCCCTAAAAAGCGAATGTGCATACCATGCTGACCTGAACGCATGGAGTAACGCAAATAGCATTCCGACACTGCCATAGAGAAAGTGTCATAAGTTCCGCACGTCGCACTGTTTGAACGCCACTATTTATTTGTCTGTACCATTAAATGAATAAAAAAAAAAAAAAAAATCAGAGGTCTACAAAACATAGCCCTGATATACATGAGAAACCACATGGCTTAAAATTAATGCTGCAATCATCAACTATTTTGATTAATTAATTATTTGATGAATATATAAATATTTGAATTTGCAAGGGTTGTTTGAAAAGCAAAACAGCCCATCACGCTGCATGCTGAAAAGAATGCCGTATTTAACAGAAAACTATAGTTTTACAAAGAAGGCTGGGAGTAAGTACATAGTGCATGCGCCACAGTATCTCACCTAAGTCTCACCTACCTTAATATGCTACTGCCCTACAATATTAGAACATACATGTAAAATAGTAATAGTCTATTTTGTCATTCCAGAGCCATAATTAAAGCGTTGGACATTGAAGGCTTGGTGTCAGTAAAAGAAACTGTGTACATGCAGAGAATATTATGGTACTATATTTATTGTAAGAAATACAGATACAAATTGCATTGTGTAAATTAAATTTTCTCAAATCAAAAACAAATTAAACAAGTGCAAAATCTTAAATCTAATGGTGATCCAGAAACTGTAGTGGTAGTTTAGAGCATCATGGGTGAGGAAGCAGATGTTGTGGAGAAAGGCATTAAGGTGGAAGAATATTATCAATAGACATCCGTAGAGGTTTGCGCCTTCTGGCAGATCGTTCTCTCTCATCCTGCAGCACTCAGCGTAAATGGTGATGCAGCTACTGTAAATGGTGTACGAATGCGAAGGTTTCGGATTCATACCCTACTCCGCAATTAGGGAACCTCGTTCAGCTGTGAGGGTGCCTTCACGGAGGGTGTAGGGGAAGTGCGTAGGGGTAGGGAGGAGGATTTGTTTCAGAAAAGGCCACTCAGTGCCAGATTGCTGTTTGCCATGGGAGACCTTCCAGCATTCTTCTGCTTGTCTTCCCGGAATTAACCCTGCCTGACTAGGACCTGCCATTTAGTCTGTACCCTGGTGAATTTCCTCAACCTTTTTTCCTGGACCACGAATTCAGCCTGCTTCCCTTTTGGATCATCTGCCTGTTCTGCTTGCCTCCTGGTAACCAAACTTTTGCCTGTCCAGACCAAGCCACCAGCCCAGTGATTGAATTGTTTTTAGTTAATAAAATGTTAAACTGACTATCTATCTGTGGCTGTTTTGTACTGCATTTGGGTTCATACAATACCGTCACACTAAGTTTTATTCAACACTATAAAACTAAAGTTGATAATAATAATGAATAATGTTTTATTTTAAGCAGTTTTTCCTTCACAGCACTGTCTTTTTCTGGGGGCTTTGTTTATTCCAGGAAGCACTGAGCTTAATTTGGCAACTACTTCAATATTTAACATCAACCATAATAACAGTCTGCCTTGGTTTTGGTATTAAGACAACCCTTTCTATAAAGTGTTAACTTAGTGTTTCCTCTTTGATTTTTTTTTTATTATCTGTGAACATTGCTTGTGAAAGCAGTCAAACTGTATTAATTTGGCTTCTTGCTTCTGTAGCTTTGTTTGAAAGATGGAGTAAATTGTAAAGTTCTGAAAGAAGTTCTGAATTGCCAGAACCTTCATTGATCTTTGACATGAACCAACTGAAATTTTGCTTGTAAGTGCCTCCCTGACAGAAACTACGACAATGACTTAGAGTTCGAATAATTTGTCAATATTGATCAGGCCCTGTGAAGTCTTAGCCAACTGGTCAATCAACATTGATTTTTTTTAAAAAAAGTCACTTTACAGCCGTTATACAGTTCCTAAAAAGCACTGAAAGCAAAAGCTAAAATTGATTCAATATTGGTTGTCGATGTGTTAAGCTATTCTGATGATACTTTAATGTTTCCTAAACATTAGCACCAGTTCTCATAATTAGCTGTATACACCAAACCTAGATTATGGAAAAGTAGGGTATTTGTTACAAATTGTTAATTAAAAATACTATTAAATACTTTTTAATGAAGTTAAAAAAGTATTTAATACTTGAGATAAAACTTTTGGTGTCTGTGAGCTTACCTGGGTGCAGATCTCAGTTTTCAAAGCACATGAAACAACTCAGCCGACCCCCACTGACCCAAGTAATGAACACCTGTAGAGAGAATTGGTAAGTTGAGAGTAAATATGCAGACAGTGCTAAGTAATTAAACCTTTTGTTTTGCCATAAATATCAGCATAAATATCAGAGAACTATGTATAAAGAAGTATTCCCATTCATCACAGTAATGAGAATTTAGGAAGCATGACTTTAGGTTTCATATTCACACACTCAACTGTGATGTACTCCCTCAGCTTTCTTTATAGATCGGAAAGGGGGGAGACCGCAGATCTACAGAGGGAAGATGGATGGCTGACTGTCAGCCTTCCTCTGTTGGAATCATTTGAAGAGGCAGCTGAAAAGGCCAGAGAAATATATTTTAGGCTAGAAGTTCTAAAACTCTCATCAGTCATGCTCTAACTTTCTCTTTGCAAAACAACCCAAGTGGGATTCATGCACTGGATAATCTGCATAGAAATATTAGTATCCTCACCAGTGATTGATAACTAAATATCGACATTAATACAGTTTTTTTTCTTTTATCTTTCCTTCATATCTTATTCCAGTTCCTTGAATCCCATGAAGAGTAATTAGGTAATGATTTAGCTTCAAACAAGTAAAAACTGCCAAGTCAATCTGGAAGTAGTAGTCATGGACCGAGAACTAAATTTCAGCAGGTCCAAATATTACACATTTTTTCAACAATTTCATATTGGTGTTAGAGGTCCATCAACTTTGTTTGAACGTTTATTACTCCAGATTCTCTGAGGTACACCATTCTCTGGGGGCTCTGAATTTTGCCCATTCCAAAAGTTAATATTGAAGTCTTATGAGCTGTTTCTGTGTCTGAACCTTTAAATGTTTGAGCGGTGCCTGTTCACACCTTCTCCACATCCATCTAGGGGAGTAGATGCAAATTAGGCTGCTGGTTGCTTGGCAGGCTCAGCTAGCAGAGGACTGGTCAATGGCAATATCCACTTCTGGAGAGAGAGGTTCATTCTCTTAGTGAGGTCACACACTGAAAGATCTCAGTCTCAACCATTTTAGTGCACACTCGCTAAAAAAGTGACTCAGCACAATTAAAAAGCAATCATACTACTGTAATGCAACACTGTTATTACAGACCTAAAGTGTCCATCATACAGCTGCAGTTAGTCCAGAACACCAAGAAAGTAGATCACATAACTCCTGTTCTCAGTTTTCTGCACTTTGTCCAAGAATTAATTTAAAAACCGTGTTGTTAGGTCATAAAATTCTGAATGACTAAAGACCAAAATATATTTATTATCTCCTGGTTTGTTACAAACCAACCAGGTCATCAGAATCAAATCTACTTTCTGTGCATTCAGTTTTTATGCTCTTCACATGTAGAACAAACTCCCAGAACACTGCAGGTCTGCTGAATCTCAGATGCTTTAAATCGAGTTAAAACATTTGTATTTGCCATCTTTAGCCATTAATTCATGAGATTGTCACTTCTATTTCTCTTTTTTAACCGCTTTAGATGCTGTCTTTATTTGGGATGTAAAAGGAGGTAAAAGTAGTTTAATTAAACATCTTTATTATTTGGGACTGTTGTCCAAATGACCACAGGTTGAACATCATGTGGGAAAAGTTAAGGTGTAATGCTGAAAGGGAAAAGCATTTTTCCCTTCCTAACTGCAAACTGCTAGTTAGGAAGCTATACTTCCACTATGTCTCACACATTCAAGTGAAGCAATCCTGTCTTTCTGTTTTTAATTAAATGTCTTTTTTGGTTTAAACATATGTTTTATATCTCTGAAATCTTGTTGACCACCATAAAATGCTTCAGACTGAGTGAAATTGTTTCTTTTTCTTTTTGTATGGAGCTGCAAAAGGTATCAAATGAGTTTTATTCTCATCTAAAAATCTAAACTGTGAGTGGAGGAAAATAATCTTCAGTCAAACTTAAAAGCCAGCAATCTGCTGCTGATTTTTGTGTTTTGTTTTCTTTTTTAACCTGTTAGTTTTATGTTCTTATCTGGTTCCAACATACTGGACATATGTGCTTGTAAGGTCAATCATGCTTAGCTTGGGTCACTATAAATAAGATTGATTTTACACCTCTTTCACTGTGTAAATGTCATAGAGGGCAGAAAGATGGGCTAACGTCCTTCCGTTCAATACTGTAAATAAGTAGCTCACAAGTTCATGTAACCTTTGTTTTAAGGTTTTATTTCAACAAAGCTGCCAATCACAAAATCCATACTGGCACAGAGCTGAGAACTTTTACTATTTTTGGTGTTTTGTTTTCAAGTTTCAGACAAGCTCAACCACTGATATCAATCAATCACACTTCCTTCTTTGCAGATGAAAAATGTTGCTTATAGATCAGAACGTGCAGCGTACCAATGGCATAGAATAAAGCCATAATGTGCAAACATCCCACTTGTGTGAGTAACACAAATTCAAATCATCATCATCATCAAATTCACATCTTGCCGCAGTTTATCCTGCTCCCATTTTAACTTATGATCTGTTTGCTGCTGCATCAAGCCTTTGATTAAGCTGAAAAGGTCAGCCAAACTGTGCGTGTCCATAGGCTGTCCACCAGCTGCACCCAGGTAAAATTCTTCGTCTGGAACATCTTCTATTGAACACTCCATTGCAACTTGAAGTTTTCTTCCTATAGTTGTGAAAGTGGGCAGAATCAGCAATCCAGGAACATACTTTGAAAGTAACATTTTATTTTCCATGGTTTTTGTTCTAAAAGACTGCAAGGATCAAACCACAACTGACACCATCTACACTTTTCCCTCGCAAGCTTTCACACGCAACCCTTTATATACACCTTTGAGAGACACTGGTTCCCAATTAGACCACACCATCTTCCCAATCCCTTCCTCAGCAACCTTACTTTACACCTATATTAACTAATCAAAGTCCTTAAACAGAATACAACAAATATAAGTAATAATACAATATATCAAATTAAATTAAACTAAATTAAACAAATGAACAATACACCCCAAATACAGAGACTACAAAAATGGAAAACCCTCCACTTGGTTTTACCCAATAAACTAAAGTGGAAGTGACACCATAAGTGTTGTTGGGTTGGCCCCTATCCAAACACCTATCCTGCAAGGTGGACCAAACTAAACAATGTTCGATTTTATACAATAACAATGCAACTCAATTCCAACACAGACTACCCGGGATAGTACATGTAGTATGGTCACATACCAACAAATGTAACAAAATAAGATTAAAATAACAAAAGAAACTTAAGATAAAATGACAGGACAAGTGGTGAACGACTCCAGTCCCACCCACTTTGTCACAATGGGTCACAAAGATTAGAAGGTAACTTCTATGGAGACTGGGGGAACAGGGAGAAATGTTGCAAAATTATGTTTGTGTGATTCTTTTTTCCCTATTTTTTTCTGACATGGCTCTGACTTCACAAAGTTTCCCATCGGGTCTTGATCATATCTGACACAACAGCTTTCTCTCTCGCTACAGCTCTGCCATCATCTGTCTCTGTCTCTGCATATTGGTTAACATGTTGGCATCAGTCCCCTCAGGGCAGGTGTGGGTATAGATGAACACAACTTTGGATTTAAGAGGTGGCCTAAAATGCTGGATTTTTGGTTGGCACACAATCTATGGCCAAACAACAATCCAACATTTCAGGCAACTCTTAAGGGCAACATCTGGATATATATTTTTTTTTTTTTGGCACACACAATCTATGGCCTTTCCCTGAGCTTTTAACCTTTATTTACATGTAATTTAATTTAATAATAATGACATAAAAACCTGGTCTATGTGTTTAAGTCATTTATTGGATACCACTGCAAACAGTTTAAAATCTGTATATCTGTGTAAATCTGTAGTAAATTGTCAACAGTGCTGGGGAACTGTTATTTGAAATGAAATGCAGCCAATTTAAGGCACACACCAGAACAGGTTTGGAGTCTTCCATGAATGTAGCAGCATCCATAGCAAACCACTTAGCAACAATTTCATAAGAGGTGGGCGAATCTTTGTAAATAAAAAAAGGACTGATCAGTTTCTCTGTTGAATAATCTAATCAGTTTAAGGTCCATTTAGAGGAGGAAGCAGCCTTTTCATCATTGTATTGGAGGAGTTCTATGTTCCTAAATCTTCTCTTGGCAAAGCAAATTTGGTCTACACAAAACATCAGCCTGACCACCACTCTGCTTGCTATGATGCAATATGTATAAATGTATTGGTTTGTAAACGCATAATATGTATAATACCTACCCAGGCTGTACCCTACCTCTAGCCTGATGTCAGCTGGGATTGGCTCCAGCACCCCCATGATCCCATTCAGGGAATAAACGGTAGATAATGGATGGATAGAGAACATTGACTCCATAATGTAAACCAAGGATCATTCATTTGGGCCATGCCGTAAAAATCAGCAATAATATCATTTCCATTTTAGACCATATAACAAAGGTCTTCTACTGTTTTTTTTTTTTTCACATAACCTTGCTTCACATACCAGTGATGTGTAAGTAGGTAAGCATGATATACTTGTCAAGTTCTCTTCTGATCAATGCTTGGTCAAACTTGAAAGACCCGAAAGAGTACACCAGACACCAGGTTCAACT
>JBAMHX010000005.1:18337061-18355460 GCA_037177515.1 Pseudomugil tenellus
TGCCCAAATACACTACAGCAGTTCGACTGAACTTATCTATGATGTCCTCTACTGTTTGATTCTGTGCTTGTGTTGTTTTTATTCTCAGATGTAAGTTGCTTTGGAGAAAAGCATCTGCTAAATGACTGTAATGTAATGTAAACGGTTTTAAGAGAAAACCTAGGAGAGCATCTTTTATCTCCATCTGTCTATAAATGGTAAATGGACTCGTTCTTATCTAGCGCTTTTCCAGTCACATTGACCGCTCAAAGCACTTTACACCACATAGTTCACATTCACATCAGGGGGCAGCTTAGGGCTCAGTGTCTTGCCCAAGGACACTTCAACATGTAACCAGGCAAAGCCTGGAATCAATCTCACAACTTTCCGGTTGAAAGACGACTGCTCTTCCACCTGAGCTACAGGCGCCACTGACAGTTCACCCCTGACAGTCAAAATCATCTTCTGTTTAGTTAAGGGTTCCACGTGACAGAAGAAAGAGAAAAGAAGGAGCAAGAGGGAGGATTTGCTAAGTACAGAGATAAGTAAATTAAATGTCCCTACCAGAAAACCTCTAACTGAAGCCTCAGAAAATATGGTAGTCTAGAGGAAATGTGGAAGTAGCAGGGCAGTAATCTTTAGAACAGCAAAAATGAGAAAATTCTACGTAGTAATGGCTAAAGTGAGTACTGTATTGTGTATTAAAATTAGGAATAGACATTATAGGCTCATTATATCCCCGAATGCGAAGTGTCGCGGATATAACATTTCATCATGACCTCTACGGCAAAAAAAGATCAGTTTTCACAATTAGAATTTGATAGTTGGTGTACCTGTTTAAGTCCCCAAGGGGACGAACCGCATCAAATTTCAACATTTTGGGATTTATGGTTTCCTCACTTCCTGCTACCCCGTTTGGGAATAACCAGTAGAAAATAGATGGATGGATGGTTTCCTCACTAGGTGGTGTTTTATGCACAGAAAACCAGATTTTTGCCTATATCTCTGGAACTTTTTACAATTTGATTTTGATACTCAGTATACCTGTTTAGGTCCCCAAGAGGACAATCTGTATCAAATTTCACAATTATCGGATTTATGGTTTCTCCACCAGGTGGTGCTTTATTCACAAAAAAATCAGATGGCTGATTTTGGCTATATATCTCTTGAACTATTTGTCTAATTGACCTTAAATCAAGTGCAAATGAAAGGTTATGATCTAAGGGACTACTTGTATCAAATTTCACAACTAGCAGATTTATAGTGTCTCCACCAGGTGGTTTCCTAATTCATGAAAAATCTGATTTCTGGCTACATCTCTGGAACTATTTCAATAATTGACCTCAAATCAAGTGCAAATAAAAGGTTATGACCTCAGGGTGCATCCTGTCCTGATGTCATACTGGGCTAGTTCTAAGTTTCCACACCAGTTGGAGCTTTGTAATTGAACATTTGCGCCTTTATATTATTGTGTTCTGACTGTTCGAGGTTGATGAATTGGAGGATTGGGTGCATTGGAGGATATACCCCTAGCTGTCCTCTCTGATGCCATAGGCCTTGTTGTCTTTTATTTATTTATATTTTTATTGAAACACACTCTTAGGTAAGACCAGACAAATGCAAAAGACTGAGTAAGGACTGAAATAGGCTATGTTTTCTCTGGGCTACACCAAAGGAGAGAGACAGTCTTAGTTCAGGCCAGAATAAATGGATGAAAATTATGTTTGGATCCCTTGCACTGACCCACAGTCAGCTTTAGGCCATAATCTATTGAAGAACACAGACAGGAGGCAGAAAATGGGTAGATACAGTACATGGTGAAAAAAGACAGACCTGCAGAAGGAAAAAGGTAAATGGAGTCTCACAGAGAACAGTTGGAGAGAAGAGAGAATGTGAAATTGATGTCACACCATGTTGAATTTAGGGTAATTTGAAGATATTGTTTTGTTTTCATGTAGAGCTGCCACAGTAGCAGCAAATTTGGAGGAGCACAATGTTGATAGGCTAACCACAGGAAATGCCAAACAACTGCTGAAATGCAATGTGAACTTTTGTTCCTTTATTTTTTGCATGTGCACGTAAATGCTAAAGAAATGCTGAATTTGAAAATTCAAGTTTACCCCTGACAGTCAAAATCATATGACTAAGCTGACTTATGCCCAGTTTCATTTCTACCCCTTAGCCCTTCGCCTTAGCCCAAACCTCTCATTCTGTGTGTTCACAAGAGACAAAAGGATATCCCAGTTCACTTTGGCAGTGAGGGGGAAGGGCTATGGAGAAGGGCTGTACACCCCTTCAAACAAAAGGACTTTAGATGCACACTCAAAACGAAGGGGTGGAAACTCCAACTTTTCCACATTTAAGCATTTTTGCACAAATAATCATGTGATGATTTATAACGTTTATAGAGACTGTTGTGTCCTGTTTTCTTTGTTTGTAATTTGCCGACAACAGCTGTAGAAAGTTTTTTGTTTCTTGTGTTTATATAATGTAACGATAGTGTAAAGTAATATAAACTTCAGTGGCTCTTACATGTTATAATCTGGAGGTTACAATTCCCATTCCGATGTATCATAAGCGTTTTCAGCACGTCTTTTAATCTTGAGTCAGCATGGTGCTGAAAATCAAACTGCACATTAGCCGCGCCTAACAACTATTTTAGCAATGCTAGATGATGATGCTGTAGTCATGAGTCGGAATAAGGGGAGTCTCATTTCTTAAGGGCTGAAAAGTTTGCCCTACACCTTAATCCATAGGGGTAAAAACTGAGAAATGGAATTGGGCCTTACTCTAGATGTATTTCACTGAATGACTTCAGTTTGGTAGTCCCTGATATGAGTGGTTTTCCAGGACCTTGTTTATATTATTTCCCCACCTGCAACTATTGAAGAAATGTAGTTGCCACAACAAGATGGGATCCCTGGAGTTAAGCTTTCCTTGGTCATACTATCCAAAAGGACAACTGCAAACCCAGCAACTCTCAATGGACCTTATAGTTAACATTTTCAACTATTTATCAAGGGGGGGATGTGACTAAAAATAATGTAATGATTAATCAACAGACAAATAACATTACAAACTAATGGGAAACATCGTCTTACATCTCTTTGAGTATATGTTTTGTGATTACAGATACCTGGTTAAATCATTAAATTTCCTGCTTGTTTAGTTTTTTAACAGGTTTGATCCTAGTGTTTCAATGTGTAACATCTGCAGCAATCCTAATTTAAAGAAAAATGCACATATGAGATTTGAATTGTGATTAACCAAATAAACGGATACCGAGCAAATGCAGGTGCAGTGGAGTGTGTGTAATATGCACATTCAAAATTCTAACAGTGTATTTCTTTTGTTCCGCTTAAACTTATGTAGGATATGTTTTGACAGCTTGCCTTTTTATTTTATTTCGGGGTGCCAGTCAGGTTTCTCCTGACGTATTAGTATTATTATATTAATATTAATATTATATTAATATAATAATATTAATATTATTATATTAAAGCAGCATACACAAGGACATAAACTATGGGGTGTATACTCTCAAAGACACAACTTAAATGACCAACACAAAAGGATTATGGAGTGGTAATGTTATGAAGATGAGGAAAGCAGATAATTGAGTAATCGGTGCCTCACCGCTGTTTGCGATTAGGTGGAAGACTTAAGATTAAGGCAGGAAGGTGATCGTTGGCACAGTGTACTTTACCGATGGTGAGTGAACTGAGGGAAAGGGAGTGATGGTGGGAGTGACGTGAAACTGTACTGCTTGTAGAGGTGAGGGCGTGGAGGTGTGCAAATGATGCTTGGGGAGGCCTTAAAGTAAAGAACACATGACTACCCGGTGGTCACATGCAGATTGTCACAATGTATCAAAACACCTGACATGACAAATTTCAATACTGGAAGAGATTCAGTGGATGGATTCTAAAAGATGATGCAGCAGAATAGAACATGCATTAATATATAATTAAAGGAAAGGGTAGAGGGGTGTACGTTATTTTAGTTTTTTATCTTTCTCTTGTTCCTGGCTGCCCGTTTAACATTATTCTTCTTTTTAATCTTTGCCTTTTTTGTTGTATTGTGCAAACCTAAATTAAATCTTCAAGATTTGTATTCTTTCCTCTCGTCACGCATCTTCACTGAAAATGTGCATATTTTCCTTATTATCGTATAATCTTTCTGCAGTGCAGGTTTTCCCCTCCTGCCAGTGTATTCTTCTTCTCCTCATACTGCCTTCTCCATTTTTAGTTACTTAAAAAAAAAAATACTGATAGCACTGTCCGCTTATGCTTTTGCAGTTTAATTCCCTGTGATTTTTTGTCAGAATGGGTGTTTTTATAGCACGAAGTTGCCTGTTATACAAGCAGAGCACTGACGGAGCACTTCAACCAGGAAACTGAAATTCCAGCTGTCTTTAAATCTCAGAACTGAAAAAAAAGTTCTAAATGCATGGTTTGCGTACACTGACACAAATATACTTACACAATGCATAAGACAAACATATTTAACCCTATGAAGTATCTATTTGATATGTGCGGTTTCTTTGACATTTTGCATCACTTTATGGTAGAACCGTTACTCAAAACCTTGTTGTACACCATATGATAGTGGTCTCTTGTTTCTTGCTGCTTACCAGAAAGCAGTTAATTGAATCACAATAATTTTTGCATATCTGGTGGTGATTGATGGTAAAAACATCAGAAGATAAATTGTTTTCAGATTTTGTTAAAGGGGTAAATAAAGACTTCAGATTGAACTTTTCTGTCCAGCTGTTCTAACTGAACCACAATTTCTGAATTATATATAGGACTGATGGAAATAAATGGAAAAAACATTTAAAGACAAAAAGATTTGAAGGGAAATGGAAGCTGTGGAAGGATGGGGCAGCGGGAAGGAGATATATAGGTATTGGGTCAAACTGTACAAAAACAGATGATTCAAGTGTATAAACGGAAACATTTATTGCAGTAACTGTTGACGAAGAACCACAGTAACAAAGGAGGGAAGCAAAAAGGTAATGTCTGGTAATGTGTATATGTTTAGAAAAATCATAATGGAAAAAGAAAAGGATGATGATCAACAAAAGCAGCATTAAAGTGATGTACAAATGGAAACCGGTAGAGATGAAGGGAAGCTGATCTCTCTTCATAACTAATTTTCACTGAGTTTTATGTTTTTTCCCATTTCTTTCAATTTGAAGTTTGCAAAATATTTATCAAAATGGCCTGCATGCCTCATTTTCAATTCAGTAAATACCTAATGATGTTTTGACGTTTATAATGCAGCTATTTGGAATGTGGAAGTGTCATGATAAATGTAAGAGAAAGAAACTTTACTTTGATCTAAACAGCAACATTGTTATTGATAATGACATCATTTTTAACATTAAAAGGCAGTAGAGAAAATTAGTGTATTTATACACCAGAGTTGCATGAAGTATCTCAATAACCTTCAGAGTCTAGACATGAACAAGTAGGCTACTCAAAACCAGTGAGTCACACTGTTTATATCTGGAAATGATTCAAGGCATATCCTGAAATCTGCTTTTACCCAGTGGAGATTGCTTAAACATGCAGAAAGTTTTATTTTTATTTTCTATCTTAAATGCAATTACTTAGCCTTTCCAACTGAACATTGAATGGATACAGTTTTGTTCACAGTCCAGGACATCAAATTAATGTGAGTTAAGTGAATGTATTGATCCGCTTGTCTATATTCTTGTACACACAGAGAGATTTTTTTAAGACATTGAAGTCACAGGACATGACATAAATGAAGAATGAGTCAAACGTAGTGCATCAATAAAACCTTGGAACAATAAAACATAATGGATCCCAGCAAATTGGCATGAAGCTATTTTCTATCTCTGCAGAGAATTTGTTTTGTGCCCTCAATAATTAAACTAATACTGTATATATGAATTATTTTTTATTTCTTTCTCTTATATCATCATAATTTATTATTATAATCTTTATTTCAGACTCAGAAGGTGGTCCATATATAAAAGAAAAACAGGGAAGGAATTAAAAAAAGGTAACACACAGAAGGACATATACTACTCAACACCAGTGAGGTTTTGCGTGATATAACAAAATGTTATAAGCTATCCAATTAAGATTGCTGACTGGCACGGGAGTTGGCATCATAACCTAACATAAGGGGCCAAAGTGTCAGTGGGGGAGACAGGATATGCTGGGAGATCAAAATATAAATACCACAATGAACAAAAAACAACAACAAACATGAACTGAAACAGGGTCCAAAAGCATATGGCTGCACTTGCTGTGCAGAGTAGGTGGGACATAAGCAGCTCACGACAGACTTTGAAAATCAAATCACATCTTATCTAAAGCCCTGCTACTTGAACCTGACTATAAGGTTGCTGCATGAAACCTGATTTATTTATTTAGAAGTAACACTGATGAAGGTGAAAGCCAAAATCCATTATGGGGTTCTACAAGATGACACTTTTACAATCGCATGAGCTACAGGAAGTCCAGGATGTGTTCTGGTCAGATGATTATATCTTTGAATAGAAAGTTACTTTAACCTTTGGCAGCATACTGCAAATACAGCAATTAATTAGCTGCTGAAAGTAGTCAAACAAGTCAGATTAAGGAGCGTCACTTTGATGTCTTTAGATCCCTTTTGTTTTAGAGTTTCTAAAAGCAGATGAGCCATGACTGCAGGAAGGGAGCTGATCTCATCGTGTAACTCATATGTGGATGCGGAGCAAATTTAAGGATGTCGTAACTTGCTTTCTCCTGGTAAGAACATGTTTTGAAAATAAAAATAATCTTTTTAAACAGCAAGACATTGAGTATTTTAGAACTACTTGACCTTTCCAGAAATTCTCATCTTATGTACTATTGAAAACATAATAGCTTTATTCATCCTGCAGAATCGTGAATGACTTTTATAATGGAGTTTGAAAATAAAGGAGCAAGGAGGAAAGAAAGATAGAAAAAGGGAAACAAAGAGTGTGTGGTTTTAAAAAAAAAAACTATGAATGAGCAACTATCAAAACAAAAATTATCCACAGAAAAGAAAATCATTTTGAGCACATTATGACCTTAAAATGTGAAGTACTGAATGGGATCTTTGGAAATAAAGAAAATGTTTGTGAATGAAATCACAATTGAATTTAAGAAAGTTTAAAAGTCTATCTTAAATTTGAACCCATTTCCTTAATCCTGACACAATTAACAATGTTTTAATTTGTATTAATAAACAGCAGGGTACTGAGCAGTTAAGCAAGTCATAGTAATGAAAATAAATGTCAATTGGAGTTTATTATCACATCAAGAAATCATTGAAATTCACTTTAAATTCTAAACAAAAGCAACCAAAACGGAAATGCAACAACATGCTTGATATTGTTTAATCACACCTCTTCGCCTGCATTTCCAGTTTATCCACTGTTTACATGGATGTAATGTCATAAATAATGCCAGAATTATATCTTCTGAGTACAGTGTATGTTTGCAATATCATGGGACATAGTTAGGGTCTTCTGCTGATAAAGTTGCCACATAGTTGATTCATAGTTGCATCCACATGAACATGCACATGCAGGTGAACACATTCCCACCAGGAGACAAGCAGATAGTGTGTGTATAAATACCATTATTAACCACGCTCTACAAATGTACCCTCTATCTCACCAATAAATCGTAGTTTGATTGTAGTTTTATTTGTGTACAGCTATTCATTAGCGTCTCAGCTTTATTGCATCAATCTGGCACATCAGCTGGATCTCTCATAAATATTCCAATGTCCAGATTAACTTCTGATTGGTTATTGATATGCAAAGATGTGTTACTCTCACATCATCATTGGATGAACTCAATGTGATAATAGACCATCTCAATCTGCATTAACTCATCGAATTGGCTTTTTAAATTTCTTTTTCTCAGTTTTTTTGATGTATTTGTTTGTTTTTTGGTGGAACTTCTGTTTCTGCAAGAAATCCACATGTTGAAAATGTAGAGCATTGTAGTTTTGTCATAAGTGACATGTATGTGTGGGCTTGTTCCGAGTATGCCGGCTTGTGAATGTTAGTTAACTGGTCAAAATAAATTCTCTCTTGGAGTGAATGAGAGCATGAATGGTTGTTTTTCACTCTGCCTTGGCTCTGTGATGGAAAGGTAACCTGCCCAAGGTGTACCTCTCACCTGCTAATAGCTGGGATACGCTCCGGCTTCCCTACAATCCTAAAATGAATTAACCGGATAGATGAATGTATATTTGTTAGCTTGGGACATCTTCCCTTTTGAAAACATTTGTCACAAATTTCATTTAGTTCTATTTTCCTGCAAAGTGCAGGATAGCTACAAAATTATACCATTATTGGAGATGATATTGATTTTAAACACTGTGCTTTTTTGTGCAGCTTAAGAAAAGTTGTAACATGAATGCGCAAATGTTTTCATAAATCACTGCAACAGTAAAAAATGAAATAACCTATTTTTATTTTATTTAAATTTTAAATTAAAATGTCTAAAATTAAAGTGTCACAAAATTGAAAATGTTGACTGATGGACCACTTTGCTAACACAATGTTAAAGGCTTTATTGGCAGGATTATGCAATCCGTTTCAGAAAGCAGCAGCAACACTTTTGACACAGACAGGGACATTTAAAGGTATTACTGTTCCCATCAATAACCGTTCAATGTGAAATCACATTTATAATCCTCCTAATAGACCATAAAGCACTTAATGGTTCAAGCCCTGAGTCCATCTCTGAGCTGCTCACTGTGTGTAACCCATATGGAGTTAACTGGTTATCAAGTGACGTTTTATAGTTGAACATAGGATTAAGTAAAAGCCTGTTGAGCTGTGTTTATTTGCTGCAGCTCTGTGGAACTGGTTGGCCTGAGGTTGTGTGTGTGTTTAAAATCAACTTTAACACCTGTCCTCACAGGCTTGCTTCAGTGTGTAGTCTGTTCCACATGCAGCATTTATGTAGACTATGATTTTACAGTTTTCCTGATATGCTTGTTATTTGTTTTTCAGTTTGTAATGCTGTTTAGTACTTTTGCTTTTTATAGGAACTGTGTATATGTTTGAAAGAAATTCTCTACATAATCTGTGCTGTTACTGATGCATCATTTATTTTTGTGCTCTCTGCTATCGTTCATTTGATTATTTTCCTATTTTTAAGCGTATGAACTATGCTTTTCAATGTTTAACGCAATGCATTTACATGGAATGAAATGTGCTACAGAGATAAAATTGCTATTTCTATTTTGGTGACCCGATTCCTCCACATCACAGAAGTGAATAAACAGGTGGTGTGTGTAATGCCCTCACTAACCCACTACAATGCAAAAAATAAAATCTAAGATTAAACATCTCAAATCAAGGACACATATGCTTATTTTTTTTTAAACGTAAGATAATTATTCTTACTAAGTAGGTTTTTTTAAAGATTTTTTTACTTGTTTTAGGAATTCTTGACAGGTTAACGCTCCTGAAATAAGATAAATTATCTGCCAACAGAACAAGAAATTTTATCTTATTTCAAGGAACATTTACCTAATTTTTGTAGGTTTTTTCTTGTGTTTTAAAGCCAGTTTTTGCAGTATAGTTCTACTGTAACAAGATCCCCTCCAGCACCAGTGCTGTATCCTGGACTCTGTTGCCGAAGGCAGCTGTCATTGGTAAATATAAACAAAAAAATGTGTTCATTCCTGCCATTCTAGTAATGGTATAGCCAGATTATTCTGTAGCTCTGACATTACACTGTGGGAATATAGCTACTCTTAAGAGAAACACAGTTTAGCTACTTTGACAAAATTCAAGCCGGAAAATAAAAAGAATAAAGTAATATCTGTGTTTGTGCATGCAGCAAGAACATTTGAAGCTTGAACACCTGGTGGAGAAGGAGCGATCAGTGTGGTTATTTTATATTTGTTAGTGTTCTTTTTTTAACCTTGGCCATGAAATGTTTAAAAACTATTAAATATGCATCGTCCTTATGAATGACTGCCCCCCCGCATTTCTCTCCATCTAAATCTTATCATGTTCATAAGGAATAGAATCACTCTCAAAATATAACACTGGAACAAACTGTCATATTATTTCTTCGTGTTCTTTTGTACACCACCCATTAAGCATCACTCCTCTCCCAGATATGCATATCTTTTATAGCTCAATATTTCTATGCAGTTGTTTGATGCACTCTTGATGGATTACTTGCTAAATACTTATTTAAAGCCCTGTTTGCTGATTGGGTAGATCACCCTTCCACCTGTTCAGTCTCTAATCTCACTGACCTGTGCTTAATGGCTTTGGCCCAGTTATTTGCTTCAGTTATCACAACACTGTCTCACATTCACTATTCATCAGTGAATTGTTTGTGAGTCATTTTCAATAACTGGTGACATATGGAGAATGTGCTCCTATCACTTAAGCCATCATAACTCAGTGTGGCAGATCGGAGATGGCTAAATACATTGTTAAGGTGGGAATTTCAAGCCAGCAGAGACTAAATTATTTTTAGTCTCTGGAGTAAGAGTTGGAATTAAATGAAACACAGTTTAATTCCTGGGTAAATTTATGCCATTGTATGCTTTTGCTGTTAACTAAGCACTTTCAATGATGCACCTATAAATATTGATAGTGGGTTTTGGTGTGTAATTATCACCCATTGCATCACAATGCTGCTGTACTGCTCTGCAGAGCCCAGAGTCCTCAATTACATGCTGGATAACCTTTTTTTATTGCAATTAATCAGGATTGGAGACCTTAATGTCAACATATTTCTGTTCTTCACATAAACAGTACTACAAAAGACTACAAATATAGTATATTTTAGCAAACTTGTGTAATCTTCTACCCCAAATTCTCTTTTTTTCCTCTTCACACTTAAAAACTAAATGTGTTTTTGTAGGAGTATATTACCTGTAAGGACTCATTATTGTGACGCTACATTTTCCACTTCCTATTTTAATCATGGCGACACTAAGTGAATTTGTAAGTGATGATAAAACCAAGCTTTAACCTTCTAAAATCTCTATGTACCCGTATGTACCAAAATGTTGTTTTTTTTACATGATTTCCCCGTAGGTTGGAGTCCGGTCAGAGTTTTGCCCCCATTATGCAGTAAAAACAAGCATGCACACATAAACAAGCACATTTTCTGCTTGTGTCCTTTTTTGTCTCTCCATAAATCACACTAAAGGACACACACACGCAAACTCCTACAGCCATACCTGGCCAACGTAAGACAAAGAGGACAGTGTCAAGAGAAAAAAAAAACAGGCCCACCTTGGCTCCCAGCTTGGAGCCATTTGTTAGTGTGTGTGTGTGTGTGTGTGTGTGTGTGTGTGTGTGTGTTCGTCTGTCTGTTTATTTCAGGGTTCACAGGAGTATGAGTATGTATACTCACCATAAGTCATTGTAGAATGTGAAATCAACTAAATGTAAATAAGATATATGAATATGTGTCTGTTTCCGTGCAGGCCCCAGGGAGAAAATGTCAGCACATATCCATCTGAATACATTGAGTGTCTGTGTGTATGTATTTGTGACTTTGTTTTAAAAATACACTTAGTGGGGCAGGACTGTGTATGTAACTCCTTCACACTTTCACAATTGCCCAGTAAAAAGGGAATAAATTTGAATTATTTGGAAAAAAAAGGAAGACAATATTACTACTACTAGTAGTAATACTAATAATAATATTGTTGATAAAAAAACAACTTCAACTGCTTGTGACATTAAAATAAAATTAATTTCCTTATAGTAATTAGACTGTCAAACCTATTTCAAGTTAAGGATCCACCGATTCCTTGTCATTTTCATTATGTCTGCACGAGAGAATGACATTTCCCAACTCATCGGTGACTGAAGTGCACTACAAAAATAAATAATATAGTAATCACATTTATAATTCTTTAATGAATAATTAAAATAATATAAATCAGATAAAATAAATTTAAAAATTCTTCCCATTGCATTCAGGACCATAGGATAGAACATTTAAAACACATGCATTATTCACTTGTGCCGCTGCCTAAAACAGACATATGCAATAATAATTATATCAATCTAATCTAATCTAATCTACAGGCATTCAGCAGTCACTTTTATCCAAAGCGACTTACATCTGGGATGTAGGGGTTCAATGTCTTGACAATTCAGCATGTAGTCAGAGTGGAATTGAACCACCAACTTTCAGATTGACAGACAACTGCTCTTACCTCCAGAGCTACAGCCTCCCCTAGGCATGAATCAGGCCTGAATGTGATTTATGACATTGAGTAGATGCAAAGGTGGGCTTTTCAACGGCATATTTCCCATGCAACCATGGAATATCCAACATAGAAAAACTTAGCTGACACAGAGACGGAAAAAAAAAATCTTGAACATCTGGTAGCATAGGAAATCAGATTCTCACAGCCTTTTAAGTTATTAAAAATTACATTTAAAGCTTTACTGTGCAGTACTTATGGCAATCTGTTGAGATCAATGAAATATAAATCATGTGAAAAAATCACCCTGCAGTCATGTTGTTTTAACGTATTAAGGGTTGGTTATAGCTCAGGTGGAAGAGCAGTCATCTTCATTGACTCCTGACTACATATCTAAGTGTCCATGGGCAAGACAGCAAACCCTGATGTGTCTATAGGCGTGTGTGCATATGTGACTGTAACATGTAGGGAAAAGCACTTTGAGTGATTAGTGCTTCTTTAGTCATGCCATACATACAGAGGTCCCTTTAGCTCATTACTAAAGTAGTCCAGAGAGACAAATCAAACACTGTGGTGACCTGTAGTTTTTGTTGCAGTCTTAGGCGAGTGTGTTGGGAAGCAGTTCGTTCCATTAAATGTAACTACACAATGAATCTTTAAACTTGATTAATATTATGGCAGGCCTAATTTATTGAAAGGTGACGAACACAGTGGATAAAAATTATTTTTTCTGATCCTCGCCTACATGCATTACTTGCACGTTACTTCTTAAGGCAAAGCCTCTGAAGGGCAGACTTCACAGACAGCAAACAAGCCAGTGGGTGAGCTGCAGCTGTTACATGTCCATCTTTTATTGTGAGCCCAAGAGAACAATACAAGATTACCAACGAAGAAATGGCCATTCTGTGATTATCAGATTTACTTCATTTATATTCACCTTCGCACATTAGAACCAAACCAAAAAACCCCATCAGCAATCTGTCGGCAACAGACTGCTTGTTCGCACAGTCCAGCCTTGACAAACACAGCAAGAGGTTGGAGCCAGGAGTCAACACACTATAATCAGCTAGACTGGGATACAATATGGTAGAATAAGGAACTTCTCCACTGCAAATATGTCTGAAAAAACTCATTATCTCTGACACAGATGCCTCATTATTCCCCTTAAAATCACATCAGTGAGTCTGTGCGAGTGGAATAAACTCCAACAAGGGAGAAGAGGTACTTTTACTGCTTAGCAACAAGCTTTGTTTGTAGAGACAGCTCAAAAATATCCCAGACAATCACAAGAGCCTTCAAAATACTTTTTTTTTTGTTCGCTGTCACGACTTTCTGGGATGTGGAGCTTTGGAGCTCTGTGGCAGCTCATACTGAGCTCTCAGCTATGAAGAATATCCAGACAAAATCAAACTCTACATCTGTAAGAATCCACAGACTTTCACTCTGAGGCCGAAGATAGGGATGTCTGCTAGACTAGTGACATGTCCAATACTGGCAACCATAGTTATAATTAAGAAAACTGCCAGAGGTATAAAATGCAAGAACAGACAAGTTGAAAACAAAGCAATAAGCGAGTGGTGATGTGACACAAAATGGGATGGGGAAGAGGAGCAGAGCGAGGGACATGAACACCTGAGGGAATAAACAAAGAGTATAATCGAAGAGATGATGATTGGATGAAAGTGTGTAGCGATGGATTTATAGATAGCAGGGTTATTGAGCTTTTTTTCTTTCAGCCAGATATGACCAGTAAGTCCCAGCAGTACACATCTGGAAAGGAAGGAGCTTTTTTTTCCCTCTTTTTTGTTCATAGCATAGAAATAAGCCAACTTCATTATCAAAGAACAAGAGGTCAAAGAAAACAGTGTTTATGATGCTGATTACAGCTCAAGACACAAACAGCATTAGCTCAGCATTGTCGTGGATGAAAAGATTCCTATGTTTTCATATGAATGTAAGGATAATAAAGTTTCAACAAAGAGGCATTTATGGTCTCATCTAAGAGATTAGCAATAGTAAACCTTGGAAAAGGTTTACCCTTTTTGTTTATATATTTATTTATACATTTTCCTTTAAAGAGTTTATATTATTTTATAAATTTGGTCAATTTTGTCTAATGTAGCAATTTCTACTGTGAAAATATTTTTAGATTTCTTTTTTTGTGGGGGGGGGCGGGGGGGGGGCACAAAATTCACAAGGATTTTTTGTGCTCATATAAATGTTTTGCTGCTGGAATGATGTCTGGTTGCAATTCTAACACATTTTAATCATATCTTATGCCATGTATCTGGTTTGACGTCAACTTTATTTGTATATGAGATCAGCTTTCTAAAGACCATCAATCTCATAAGATTCCAAATCAGAATGAATTGAAAACGTCGTTGAGAGAAACAGGCAGATGGAGACTGCAAATAGTAATCTGTTGGCTGAAAGTTTGTATCTATTTTTTTCCCCACTCAACATCTACCTGTGTGGTATCCTCTGCTCAGTTGTTGCCATGTTACAGATGACACCTGAACACATTCATAATGATCTTTGGATCTTTTGACTACATCTCTTTTTGCTTCCAGCTTTACACAGTTTTGTCAAACTATTTTATTTAATTTCACTTATTTCTTTTGCAACTTTTTTTCCCTAAATAAAACACATTGCCACAAATAATCTTTCTGGATTAACAAAGTATAATTTAGGTAAATCCCACATCTCTGGTGTCCGTTAATGGCATTATTAAAGATCAGTCTCAAATACATTCATACATGGAAGTAGAGACGATGGTGAAGAAACTCAGACCATCATTTTCACACATGCACCTGTTATGTCACTTTGCTTTAATGTTAAGGGAGCCTATACAGCATACTAAAAACCAACTTCCAAGCATATATTTAAGGGTGAAATCCTTAAAATATCACTGTACTGTAAAACAAAAACCTTACAAACATATGTAAAAAAAAATTGATATTCAAAAGATGTACTTTAAGACAGCTCCTAATGTACAATTGATAAAGTGGAGGAGGGCTATCATAGAGCTTTCAGATAAAAACAAAATTAATGCAAACACATTGTTAAGACTTAAGATATTCATCCTTCCCCTTCCTTCTGTTATCTCAGGAAAGACTATAAAGAGCTGCACAGCAAGTCATTTGGCAGAAAAGTAAATTAGTTAAACTCCCTAAGCAGTTTTTCAGCATTTCATGGAAAGCTCAGATTTTTTTAACTTAAAACTTTAAGCTCTGAAAAGCATGTCATATGTTAATATAGAAGCAAGAATTCCAGATATTACTGAAGTTCCTATTAAAATGTTCTCTTTAAGAATTTATTTATAAGACAATTAACACCATAACATGACTTGTTGCTGCAAAAAATCATATATTAAAATGCAATTTGAATACAAAACCTCAGTTCCACTTTATTTCACCCTCCATGACAGTGAGACACACATCACATCATCTAGCGTAAATCAGAATGTTTGCTTGCGCTCAATGCTGATTTGTTATAAAATAGCGGGAACACACTTATTACCATTCACAAGTCTTCAGTTTGAGTTTATAGGCTGCTTACCCAGAAACTCTGTGCTCCTAATGTCCTTCCTGTGTAAACAGACTATTTACTCAAGATGTGCTAACCTTTAATCTTTTATATTGCAGTGAAAGTGGTAACTTATTTGGTTGCCATTATTATTGAAATACTTCTAAAAGAAACACACTGCATAACATCATCATGCAGATGCATACTCTCCACAATAATTGTCTACTAAAAAGCAGACAAAATAGACCGATATACAATCAACTCCATGCTCCAAAACAAATAACATGTTATGTAAATTAACAACAATTACAATATTATGCAAAAATAAGGCATGGCAATACATGGTATTGTTTATGTTTGCTTTGCCTTTGTAATGACAAAGAACAGTCAGGACACTGGTAACTGGTAGCCATCACTGAGATCAACACTGAGATCATTTATTAAGTATTAAAGTGGAGCACATTTTAAAAGTCTATTTGGCTTTTGTGTTCATGAAAATTTGACCCGTGCATGTGTATAAATGTTTTCCACGGTTCTCTTCACAAAATCTTTACTATTTAGTCACTTTTACAACAGCCCCTAAAGCTCTGTTTGAACCCATCATACTCTCATTCATGTTGCCCTGCAATGTTCTGTTTGCCTTGTTAATGTGGCATCTCATCTGCAATAAGCCAGCCTTTTGATTATAATGGTGTCTTAATTAGTTGATTAGAAATGTTGAGAGCTTAAGCGTGCTAGCCAGACGAGAGGACACTTGATGAAATAATTATACCCATGTGTACCTTCGAATATTTGGAACTTACAATTGTGCCATCAAAATAAATTAATTAAACATCGACCTTGGAAAATGAAATATGCATGCATTCATCTGTGTGTTTACTTGTCTACTTTCCATGTTTGTTTATTTTGAAACTTGTATTGTCTATATATGGTCTTATGTTGTTATTATATGCATTTAATTTTAATTTTATTAGTTTATGATATTTGTCATTAATTCTCTTTAGTTAAAATGTAATTCTGTTTCAGAATTACACTTTATTTGGGTGTCAAATTGCAATTAGTAAAATGGAGTTTGCTTTTGACCTTAATGCTTATGCAAATTTTCATGATAGCTTTGTTTTCCTCAGGCTTCCTCAAGTTCAGGTGGGATACATATTATATAGGTGAAATGGGCTATAATTACCTTTTCTTAAAAAAAAAAGTCCGGGAGTAAATTTAAAGAAAATACAGCCTGATTAAATATTTCCTGTTTAACTGAATATGTACCATAAGGTCATTGAGGTGTTATTAATTACTGTGGGTAATGACACCTCTCCTCTGGAGATAGTTACAGTAGTTTATTCTATATAGTTAGAAGGCGTAAAGCAAGGTAGTATTCAGTTGCTATTTTCCACAACTCTATCTTAACAAAAGACACAAGCACTGACCAGATGAAACAGGTGCACAGTGCTATAAAAATCCCTCAAAATGTGAGAAAACAATCCCAGGCTAAGTTGGCAAATTTATTACCCTATGAATTGTGTAGAATTCTTGTGTCATTTGTTGGTATAATTCCATGAAAAAACAGCTCCTTCTTTAATTATATGTTATGTTTAGGCCATACACTGTATTGGTGTAGACGCACCACTGTGCAGTTTCTTAAATTTGGTGCCCTTTTGTCATTAGATTCATGATTAGTTTTATGATTGATTTGTAGTTCTGTTTTAAATTGCTTACAAGAAAACAGAAAATTCATCTGAAAATGGTCAGGCGCAAATGGTGAAATGGAAAATGCTAGCCAATGCCTCAAGGTGATAAAAAAACAATGAGAAGCAAGGTGGTTCTGTAGAAGCAAAGTATGTCGAAACGAGTACAACTCAAGACTTGAGTACATAACTGCAAGGTTATTCAGTAGTTGAGGTATGGGACATGTAATTGTCAGCTTTCACCACCATTTTAAGTAATCCTTCCATGATGATGTCAGAAATAGGAAATACAGACATTTGCCACAAATAGCCCATGCATTTATGACAGTCTATCTTAAAGGCCTTTTCCATTAGTACCCACTCTCCCTGGCTTTTCTCGGCTCAACCAGGCTTCAGGGTGTTTCCACTATAGATATTGCATAGTGAGTAGTTACTTTTGGAGTACCTGCTTCCTTGAGATTCCAAGTGGGGATAGTCAGGCTCAAATATTGACTACAGGCTGGAGTAGTGATCAGCCTATAGCTTTGGTTTTAATGACAATCTGGGCAGCGGCTTCAGAACTTACACCGATGTATTCTCTGCAGCTCTGATTGTTGGCAGCTTCATAATATCTCTGATCGCAGCACACATTCTTTCCCACATTGTAGGGTCCTAAATTATAATGGAAAACCAGTAGAGTCGAGTAGTGTTGAGCTGATCGAGTTCAGCCGAGTAGAGTAGATACTAATTGAAAAGGCCCATAGGTGAGAAGGTAAGGTTAAAGTCAGAGAGAGAAACACAACAATCGTCGGGTGAACATTTAAGATGAACATGAGGGTTTTTTTCACTCACAAAACAAGAAATTAAACAGGATGGGATATGATGATGCAGTGGTGGTGATCATCATTAGTCTCTCTCTCTCTCTGTCTGTCTGTCTGTCTGTCTGAGCGATATTTATTTCATTTCATTTCAAGCTCAATTGCACCGGAGACGTCTTAATAGCGGTCGAGAAATACTGCCTCCTACTGACAAT
>JBAMHX010000005.1:18355560-18367694 GCA_037177515.1 Pseudomugil tenellus
TATATAAAATCAAACCCTGATCTGCTGCATGAAGGTTCTGTGTCTTCCAAACTCTCAAGCTGAACTTTGATGGAGTTGTATGTTCCAGGATCTTTTTGGTGTCCACATTAGTATTCCTGCAACTTGCATGTAACAGACATCTTACATATGTGATTTATTTGGGTATGAACTGGTAACTTTTTAAGCCAATAGATGTTTTTTTTTTCTATTTGCCAAAACCCTTTTCTGTTCTTGCAAGTTTATTCTGCACTTTGGTTATTTATTTGATATTTCCCACTTGAGTTCTTCAATTCTTACCCCTTTGTTTTACCTTGTAAAATTTTTCTCACTTTCTGTTGTCCTCTCATGTGTCATTTATTTATTTTTTTACATCTTGGTTTGCTTCCACCTCTCTTCTCATCTTTGTTTGAGTTTATATCCAATCTGTTTCCCTCTCTCTCCCGTTATACCTCCCTCCATTTCCACTTCCTCATCCTGTTACACTCGGTAGATTTCTCAATCTCAATCTCCATCTTAAATCTCAGATATCATCCTCTTGCTGTCTGTTTTTCTCTTCCCCCGCTTCTCCAGCAATCTTCCTCGCCCTTCATCTTTCTCCCTTCCATTTTCTCTCTTCATCCCTCGACCTCATATGTATATTCCTATACATATTTATACTCAACTACTCTTACATATTCAGCTCTTCTCCATCTCTCTCCTCTTTCTCTTTCTCTCTGCTTCCATGGTTCCAGTATTTCATGCGTGAATAATCCATGTCGGTCTAATCCTTTTTAGCTATTCTCCCCTGTAGCCTAATGAGCCTATAGCACAGCTACACTGTTTCTTACACACAAACACACACTCGCACACATACACACACGGGCACAGCAGCTATCAGCATGCTTAAGAGCATTAATGCCACCTTAACACGATTTATCTCACTTCTTGATGCCTCTCCTCTTCTCATCCTCTTTCCAGTCTGATCTTCCTCTTGGTTCCCTTCAACCAGACACAGCTGCCATCCTCCCTCATTTAATCTTAATAATATTTTATTTCACTGCCATAAGTGGTATTCCATCTATAGGAAAAGAAGATTTGTATAGTGACTGAAAAAGTTACAAATTTAATCTGCTGGTTACATAATGAATGTCAATCAAAGATATTTCTATGGAAGGCAACAACTAAGGAAATAAGGAAAGAAATTCTTTATATATATTGGCAAAGGAAAAGTGTGAGAAAAGCAATAGATTGTCAAAGAATATATTTCAGTCGAAAATGTAGAGTTTTCAGTCATCTCAGAAGAAATGAGAGCTAAATTCCAAGAATCATGGAGACATCTTTAATCACAGGAGGTAAAATAGTATCTCGCATTGTACTCTAAGTGGCTCAAAGATCATAAGGACCACAATTTTAAAACCAATGGGTAAAAAAGTCAATTTAAACAAACTATATAGTGTCAAAAATAAAGGATGATCCTTTTGCTGTGTATGTGCTGCTATGACCTACATATACCACCAAATTTACTGGAGCATGGCTCAAATCAACATGGTTCTGGCACAGTTGTGTATAACTAACACAAACCTGGACAGTGTTGATAGAGGCCAAACAAGTTAACGCATTTAAATATATCAAGCAAGTTAAAGCTAACTCCCCCATAGCAGCAGAAGCCCAGGACTACAAACATGCAGAGAGGAAGAAACAGAAAAGGAATCATGGCTGCAAATTAGTTGACATTTCAGTAGACACAGCTAAAAACAACACAGTCATTTTTCAGTCTGTCAGTTTATTTAACATTAGTGTGACAATTAGAATCTGCATGATGCTCCTCACTGTCACAGCCTGCCTCAATTCAGGAGGCATCATTACAGTGTGAACATATTAGATATGATGTTGTAGCCAGGGCATTAAGACAGGAGCAACACAGTGTGGCTTGTAGTGAACTTATAAAACAACATTACATAGTGGGTCACTTTTTCTGTAAGAAATCACATTAAACACACCATTGTAGGTTTATGAGATGTTGATGTAGTCAAGAGGGTTCATGAGCATTCATTTCTAAGTTTACATGATGTTTAAACATATTAAATAGTAGAATTGATTTAGAATTAGAGTATATTAAAAATTAGTGAATATAATTAAAATTGTTTGTGCAAGTGTAGCATAAGCACATTACAAGAAATGGAAAAGCAATGCTCGTCCATAACATGAGTCCTTAAGCTGGTCCTTAAAAGCTTCAAAATATTACAACTGTTGCTTGTTTTTCTTATAATGGTGCTGAAGTTTTGTTCATTCATTTGATAATATTCAACAACTCTAGATGTCCCTACTTGATGATGTCTACTTTTCACATCTTGATAATGACTTTTAATCTACACAACATAGATTGGAGGAGATGGCAGAAGCTATAATTAAAGATCCTCTGTGGAATACCGTTCAAGCACTGATTAGTTTGAGACTTGTGGTACACAATGTTTTCGACAGTCATACTTTTTTATCTTCTCCTCTATTGGGATTCCTTATGTTTCTACTGATCTTTCCTGTAAATCGTTGGAGAGGTGAGATAGGTATAAGACTCTTCATGCTTACAGGGTGTGCAGAATTATTAGGTAAATTACCATCATCCTCTTTATGCATGTTTTCCTACTCCAAGTGGTACAGGTTTGAAAGCGTACTACCAATTTAACATATTAAGTGATGTGCATCTTTGTAATGAGAAAGGGTGTTATCTAATGACATCAACACCCTATATCAGGTGTGCATAATTAATAGGTACACAGGGCGTTGAAAAAACACGGTGCAAAATAACTGCCCATGAACTGAGGAAAATACAAGTGTAAAGCTTCCAAGATCCAATTTGCCACCAGTTTTGCCATATTTCAGAGCTGCAACATCACTGGAGTGCCAAGAAGCACAAGGTCTGCAATACTCAGGGACATGGCTGAGGTAAGGAAGGCTAAAAAACTACCACCACTGAACAAGACACACAGGATAAAATGTCACGAGTGGGCCAAGAAATATCACAAGACTGATTTTTTCTAAGATTTTATGGACTGGTGAAATGAGAGTGAGTCTTGATGGGCCAGATGGATGGGCCTCTACTCCAACTCAGACGCCAGCAAGGTGGAAGTGGGGTATAGTTTCTGGAAGACACCTAGTTCAAGCAGTACAGCAAGAAGTCAGCATTGTTTAAGAAAAACATGATTTCCATGCAGGACAATGCTCCATCACTCGCATCCAAGTTACCCCACTGCATGGCTGGCCAGAAAATGTCTAAAAGAAGAAAACTAATGACATGGCCTCCTTGTTAACCTGATCTTAACCCCATAGAAAACCAGGGGTCCCTCATCAAATGTGGATCTACAGGGAGGGAAACCAGTACTCCTCTCTGAACAGTGTCTGTGAGGCTGTGGTTGCTTCTGCACGTAATGTTGATCGTGAATAGATCAAGACACTGACAGAATGTATGGATGGCAGACTTTTCAGTGTCTTCACAAAAAAAGTGGTGATATTGGTCACTGATTTGTTTATCAATGCCAGAAATATATATTTGTAAATTTTGAGTTGTTATACAGGTTCCCCTATGTGAAATTGGTATATATTTGTCTTCTGTAAAGTTGCAGTAATAGTTACCTGCAAACACAGATATCCTCCTAAGATACTAAAATAGCCTCACTCCCCAAACTTCCCAAAATGTTTAATGTTTTAAGTTTTTTGTGTTCATTGAGAACATAGTTGTTCAACAATAAAATTAATCCTCGCCTAATAACCCAGCATACCCTGTATAGCTTAGAAGTTTTAGATACATCCATTTCGATGTTACCATGCCACATGACATAAAAAAGACCAGGAAAAAAACCTATTCAACAATAGTTTGCAAACGTTTTACATATATGAGGTAGACAAATGTTGCATATTAGGACTTGGTTTCAGTGGTAAGACCCTATAAATAGACCCATTAACCATAACCAGAGGATCAAAAAAAAAGATGAACCAAGTTGAAGTTGCTGAAATTTTAAGATGAGCAGCATTTCAGAGGAAATGACAATGGTGGTGTGACGAGGAGAGACGGCGGGAAGATTTTTCCTTAGATGTGCAAATGAGCTATAGGCTCCTCAAATCCAGACAGAATCTTGTAACAAATAGACAAGCCAGAAGTCAAAATAAGTATAGAATTTGTTGTGAATGTGGGAAAGCACAACTGGAGTTGTAAAAAGGATAGAAGGTCACAGGTGAGTGAAATGAGCAATCACAGCAATGGGAAGACAGAAACAAAAGGAAAAGCTAGTTAGATTATAAGAACATAAAACAGGAAAAACCCACAGTAACTAACAACACACCTATTGGTGAGAATTGGAGATTTATGTCAGAAGCATCATCTTTACTTTACTTTTTTCCCAATCCTAGTTCTCTTTCAGTGTATCATCTTCAAAGCAGTGTTCACCCTTCAAAAGACACAACATCAGGACAGAAAGTTTGCTGTTTGTATTATTTTCATTTGTCTCACTCAGTTCTTCTATCAGTCTCTGTCATCACCACTTTTTCCTTCTTTCCTTCTGTCTCTCCTTCACCTTATCCATCTTTTTTTACTTGTTTTCAACTCAGTTCCTACACTCCATCAATCTGTCCGCACCTCCATCTGCTCGGTCACCTTTCACTTTGAAGCATCATCACACAAATTTGACAGCTGTATGAATTTACAACAGCATACAATTACTTCCCTCTAATAAAATGAAATTGCAGCACTGCCATTTAATAATCTCTGTTTACAGACTGCGACTGACTGAATTTGGTTTCGCTGGCAATGAACTATACCAGCAACCATAATTCATCTGTTTTAAACCACACCCATCATGAAAAATTAGAATAATAAACCACATGCAGATACCTCATAGAAGGTTTAACAAACTTACATGGAAAAAAGTACAGGAACAGTTGCCATTTAGTCGCTATTTTAACCCTCTAGTACAAAACCTGATATGAAATATATACCTATAAAGATATAACTATACACCATTCTTATCAAATTACTCAAAACTGCACAAAAGTGTTTGCACTGTGAGTATATTGCTAAAATCTAATACATATTCTTCCTCAACTAGTAAAATCTCGACTTTTGGATAATTTTGTTACTGGTGAAAAGCCTTTACGTCTTTTATTTTGAATTATCTCCATGTATATTGTGTTTTGAGGTTCCTGGTGGATAAAGCCTGAAGCCAACAGCTACGTCATGTGGGGATCTGAGTTATTATTCAGATTAAATTTTAAGGCTTTGGTATCTGCTCTGTTGTCAAACTCAGTTGACAACCAATTTGTTCTCAAGGCAAGTTTAGGTCTTAAAAACAAACACTGCATCTATATATCTGAATGTCACATAGCTAAAAGTGCATAAGTAAACTTCAGGAGAGACTTTAAATGGACTTTGTAATCTAGATATAACTCGTCACACTTCCTCCTGATTACATGCTGTCCACCTGGGCAGCATGAAAAATGGCATCTGGCTGATTAGAATAACCTTTAAAATGTGTTGCAACACGTGTTCCACACCAAACCAAGTGACAGCGGCAGCTCATTTTGAACGTGTTACTTATCAAAAGAGCAAGTTTGTTTGATCATGTGGGTTGGAAAGGAAGCGTGTAGGGGTGAGAACTGCTTTACTTAAGGAAAAGACGATGCGTGAGAGATGAAATCTGTTAAAGAAACTGTGCATTTCCGACTGCATCTGCTTGTTTTTGTGTCTCTGCATGAGTGGTTATTGCAGAGGCCCTAATGGGTACCAGATGGGGAGCCATAACAAACACAAGGGAAATCAAAGTGCAGAAGCTGCAACTCAAGCTAAACACTGTGTCAAGCAAGTTTGGTGTCTTTTTTTCTATCTAATTACACAGATGAGAAATAATATTTATTTTTTCAAATTTGTCTATTTGGTATTTAATGGCACCGGGGCTTATCATAGGATAAACGTTACAGGACCAGAAGTAGACAGAAGAAGGTTTACTATGCTGTCTACACAGGCCCATTTAACTTGCTTACCAGGGACCAAATCCCTGCAGGATCTTTTTTCTCCTGAAACTCCTGCTATAGCCTGAGCTGTAAATCACTCCTCTCTTGAAGAAAAAATTCTAGCCTATGTTGACTAAAAGTTGTTTGAAAAGCTCTCACAATCTTCAGTTAATTTTCTGTCCAATCTTTGCCATGTCATGAAAGAATTGTCTTAGAATATAGTTTATCATTTTTTTTCTAAAGCTATATTTTAAGCTCATTATTGGCTGCCACTGTTGGCCACTGACACTGCAACACTCACAACACGACATCAACAGTGCAGCATCGAAAAGCAGCAGCGGTGCACCAGTCCAGAAAATAATTACAGCTCAACTCACTGATTCTAACTCTGCCCCTCCAGTCTCTGAAACTTAATTATAGAAAACGCACTGGGTTAATGCACTGTTATGAGTAAATTCTTCTCAATTTTAATAGGTGCAACAAGTCAAAAAGTATAACACGTTTGATCACCATTGAAATAAATCAAACAAGGTTGTCCCAAAGTATAATAACTCAGCAAATTAGTGTAATCTGTATCTTAATGCCATCCTGGGGATAAATCGAAGCATCAGAAGAAAACACATTCCGCTTTTTTAAATCATCCAAAAATTGGGCCCTGAAGCATTTGTATGTTTAATGTTTGCTATAATTTGGCATGCAGATGTATAATTGCCCTTTAATATGTAGCTTTGCTTTTTTCCTCCTGTCTCCAGTTTCTGTTTTTAGCCACCATAATCACCTGCTAATCAGATAAAATCCTGGAGTTATTGTAATCACACATAAGAGGTCCACCCCTAGGGCTCTTTGCCAAAAAGAGCAAAAATTATCCCTAGACAGCCCCAGTTGGAAAATCCTGTTCTGGCAAAGAGTCTTTCTAACATGTAGCAGAAGCTATAGAGGCTTGCATAGGTTTGTAATAATCCAAACCATCTGTCAAAAAGATTGCCTAGCTTGATTATTTTTTATCCAAGCCTATTAGTCGTTATAATTGTACAATTGCCTGCCCATCCCTGTCTACAGTTAAAGTAGTAAGAAACCGGGATGTCATGACAATCAGTTGCCCTGGCTGACTATGTTGTGTCTCTCGCTCTGCCATGTTTCTTTGCACTTTTACATGTTCTCGTGAAATGGCCAACAGAGTGCTATTTGTCAGCATATTTACAGATTTCCTGTAAAAACAGAAGCTGAGAAAGCCGCCACTTCCTCCAATGCCCATTTTGCTCTATTTAGTCTAGTTCATGTTTGAATCCGACACAGAAAACCTTTCTACATTGTCAGTGTTGAAGTACATTAAGCTAAGCATTTCAATATAGATACCAAATAAGCATAGATGCCCTTCTTCTTCTGAAATTCAGAAAAATTAAAATGCAACATAAAATTTATTAAATATCACTAAAACATAGATTTTCATAGACATGTTTCGTTGAGTTTGCAGCCAACCTTTTCGACAAATCCTTGTCATGCTTACCTCTAACTTTAAGCTCCACGGCAAGTTTACCAGCAGCACTAAAAGCAATTTTTTTCAAATGGCTCAAGATTTCTGGTATTTAAGTAAGGGCATGTGTCACCCACCTATGGCCATTGGAATCAAATTCAAGTCAAATATGCTTGACTGCAAACTGAATTCTTGGTCTGCATGCAGCTATTTAAACTAAATAAAAAACTCACGTGCCTTCAGCAACTTTATTTTCTCGGGGGGTGTCTACTGGCTTCACTATTCACACACACACAAAATGGAATATCAGTTGAGAAAATTCTATTGTAGTAATGCAGCAATCCACCATATGCTACAAAGATGCCCATATCTACCCTTTAAAAATCTTTTGGAAACTTGTGTGTATGGATGTAATCTCTTCTAACACTTCTAACAAGCTACCTAACACCTTTAACAACCTAACATGCTGTGCCTTTGTACTTTTTTGACTTGTATTCTCTTCTTATGAAAAGAGTTATTATTTCTGCTGTTTTCCATTTACATTGTATTTACCTGAAATATAAGTTTGTTAAATGACTAAAGTTACATGTAAAATTTTGTCAGTTTCTCCTTGTTTTGTAACTCGTTCTCAGTGAAGAGACAGTAGGCCTGTCCTATTTAGAGGGACTTTGTTGTGAACATCCTATAGTTGAGCTTATTAAAGGCTGTAGGAATACACACTCTTTTTCTGGATTCATATTTACTGGTTTGTTTTCCTTTTGCTGACACCATACATCAGTTCCTCTCCCCACTGAGCAGCTGGGCCACCATTTTGAATTAAGAACCCTGGAAATAAGACTTGTCTTATTCCTCAGAGTGTCCAGCAAAACCTAACCGATAAGACCTTAGCTTGGTATTAATGGTGCAGCAAATTAGATTAAGGGTAGGTTTGACCAGGAAAATATCTACATGGAGAGCAAGGGGGATTGGACATGAGGTCTATAGGGTAATTTAAAAGAAAAAGTGGATGAAAAAGATGCAAGAGAAATGTAATGGAAAGATGCAGGGAAACTTGTGAGCAGCTGGGGAAGAAAATACTGATCTGTAAATTGGAAGAAAATCAAATGTTGGGATGTTGGACAGGGGGGTAGGATAATAGCAGAGTGGGATAGTGATGAAAAAGAGCATGCAGCAGTGTGGAAGGATGCTTGTAGGAGAATGGTAATTGTCCAGCTGGATTCAATAAAGAGACCTTTAAAAAACTATTCCATTTTCCATCCACAAACTCATACTGTTAATGGGATTTCTGCTCTCTGCCCCCGCTGTCGTAAACACACACACACGCACATTAAGAGAGGCAAACAAAAACGGTTTAATTTTTAACACACTCATACTCATTTGAATCCTCTGACTCTGCGTGCTACCTGTCAGTCTTTATTCAGACAGCCATTAAACACAAGAACAGTTTGAAAGCACACTTGAATGCACAAAGCTTTATAGGAATAAGGAATGCTGTATTAAAATATTCAGCTGGTAAAAATCTTGTCTTGCCAGCATTATATAGTCAGATTGTTAGGACTTACATTTTATACTAACTAATATTCCTGCTTTTGTTTGCTTTTCAGAAACGTTCAATACGGCATGTCACATCCTGTTATCGGACATTATGGCCTCGACAGAAAACTACATGGCAGCAGTGATGGATAAAGCAGGTATTTGCATGCTGGGTGTGTGGGCAACCAAGACAAAGAGGAGAATGTTTTGCTGTTAATGAAAGTAACATTATGCAAAAAAAAAAAAAAAAAAAAAAACTCACAGTGCGGATATTGCAATGTATTTGAAGCTGTGTTCACAACTCCACCAGGGCTCGGGCATGCTGAAGATGCCCATATAAATGTGCGCGTTTAAGTTGAATGATAATGCGTGGGCCTCAGATCGTCACATCTTAAGGGAAAGTAAATTTTAAAAAATTCAGGCTAATTACACAAAACGACCATCATCGGCTTGACCCAGATCGGGTGCTTGATTGATGACAGTGAGTCAGCCGTTTAAGATAGGCCATTCGGCATTTTGTCATGGAAAAGGAAAAAAACATATCACGAAGGAAATGTACAAACACCTTCCATCACATCTTTCACGCCTACTTTTCCTTGTAGCAGCATAAGCTAAAGAAGCATCATGCTCGTGTCAAATAGGCAAGCCCAAGACAAAAACACCTAAATATTTACAGTCTGTCTCATCATGTCATCATTTTTATCAGAGTACTTAGCGTCATATTGCAACACATAATGTGTGTTTACCTTGTTAAATAGTTGGCCACCATGCTTTAACTGTGTCTATGGACTTTCACAGTCATTCTATCATTATCTGTCTCATGTCACATAAGCTATACTAATAAATTATTTCTAATGAAAAAAATTATTTCTAAAATCTTTTCCAGTTATATTAATGTGTTTCAACTTGTGGATATGCTCTCTGAAATTTTATAGAATATTTTTTCTAACGCCACCCTCATACACATACGCACTCTTAGTAGCAGCCAGTAGAATACCTTGCAAGGCATTAACCTCACTACTGAGAGCCATTTTGGGTTTAAATGTCTTTCTCAACGATGATCAAGCTTCACTAATGCTGCTATGATTCCCACAGGTCCTGATGGCCATAAATTACTTAAAAGGTATACCAAGGGGTTAATAGTTGTAAATGCAGCATTTCAAACATGAGTCTTCCTCCCCTGTGCTGCAGGAAATCATCACTGTTCATGAGGAAAAAACATACCACATTTAATTGCTGAAAAAGGCAAAAATTCTGAGAAAGGCAAAATAATGTGTTAATTTCTGTCCAACAGTTTTGATTTTAATTACAAATGAAGATGTTCACATCTCTCCACAAGCTTTTTGAAACATGCTGCATTGATTGGCTTGGAAGTTGTCTATACAGACACTATCAAAAAGGTTCCTGCTTAAAAAGATGTGACAACATGGTACAGAGGGGTATGTTTTATGTGACGGCACCAGCACTGTTTTCTATTTGACCTAATTGATTTGCAGGTGCCGTCTGATTAGGGGCATGAGCTGCACCTGGCTCCCATGATGCTCTGCCTCTCTTAATGCTGGTGACACAGCAGAGACAAGAGGAGTTCCACTCAGTGTCAACTTTATGAATTAGTTTATGTGTTGGGTTCTGGCAGATGATCTGGATCTAAATATGTGTGACATCCTGTTATCTGTCAATGTGATTGTTTTAAAAAAGAAAAAAAAACATATATAATTCAGTACGATACCATATATATATATATATATATATAAGTATAAGTACATATATAAGTAAAAGTGCTTCATAAGTGAAAACCATTTACCATAATATAATATGGTTTACATGTATTTCTCTACATGATTCTCCTCAAAAACATCTGGTCTGCTGATGGTTCAAACACCTTTTGAGTAATGAGTGATTGACAAGCCCAACCCCCTTCACGTCCCCGTGCAGCTTTTCTGCTCGATTACAGGTGTGTGTTAGACACAGATTGGTGACGTTTGAGGCCTCGGTTTGACCTACTTACTCGGTCATGTGACTTTTTATGTTTTAAATCAGGAATGTCTTTTGGAACATTGCTCATAACACTTCCTTGTCACATGCTTGTGTACTCGAGCCAAGACTGTCAGCTCGATCGCTCGAGCCATAGGCTCCTTTCGAGCGCTCGGCACCGCCTCTATGTTCAAGAGGAGCCTATCGGCCGATCGAGCCGAACTGGCTCACTCTGGGATAGTATTGTGTTAGTGTGTTATGCACGTTTCATTCCAAGACCCAATCGATCCATTATTGCCTTTGCCAAGACATGATTATTTTCTACGGGTTACTTGGTTTGTAAAAAGTGTTGCAAATATGTAGGCAGGGAACATTTGTACAGTAACACACGGTGATTCAAAGTGCAGAAACAGAAGTACAGAAACAGTAAAACATTAAAACACGAGCATGATTTAAAATTTAAACAATAAACAAATGAAAAGCTAAAATGATCATGAATCTGTCTGAAATTGTAAAAGCAGATGGCTGAAATGTGCTTGTTGAAACTGAACTGATCATCATAATGTCTTGAACTGAAGACATTATGATGCTAAAACCTTTAGTTAAAGTAATTAATCTTCCAAAGAGGGAGGAAATATATGGGAGGGAAAGTGAAAGATGAATGAAGCAGAAGGAGAAGAGAGAGGGATGATGATGGATAAGGAGAAAAAAGAGGAATTAGGAGGGATGAGGAGAAAAAGACGGAGGAGGATGAAGGATTAGAAGAAAGAGAGATGAGAAGGGGAAGAAGAAAGAAGGATGAGGATGAATGGGGCAGAAAGAGGGATGAGGAAGAGGGGAAGGAGTAGGAGAAAGGGAGAGGAGGTGAATCAGCCTGTGACAGGAGGTGCAGCAGCCTGTGAGAGGAGCTGCTGAGAGAAGTATTGCTTTGTGCTCCTCTAAAACACGGTATATTACTGTATAAGCTGATGTGTGTGCGTGACTCCATTTTAAATACACACAGCTGGTGCTGCTGGCTGCCAAATCGTTAACGTATCCACGGCAACGGAACCCTCTGTGTAACTGACATGTCACAGAAGCGGACAGAGAAATTTTCCCCGTTTGACCCTCCCAAACTCCTCACCGCTGTGAGCAAACCGTAAGACTTATCTGAAAAATTCTTTCACCGTCACCG
>JBAMHX010000005.1:18367794-18390092 GCA_037177515.1 Pseudomugil tenellus
GTGTAAGTTGGACAAAAGCTGAAGAGGTTATAAGAATTTGTTTGAAAATTTTTGAAGAGATGAATTTATAGTTGAATGCAGCTGAAATGCCAAAAAGGTTTATGATTTTTGAACTGCCATAATTTAAAAACGGTAAAACATAGCTCAAAACAATATATGATTTCAATAGCCCAATGTCTTGTGAATTGTTTAAAGTTTGAATGGTGTTTCTAGCTGAAAGTACGCTGAAGGAGTAGCGTTTTGAAGAAGTGGAAGGTAAACGTGAAATTAGAGTGGGACTGGTGGCAGTTGCAACATTCCGTCATTGGTTTTAATGGTGCTGAAATTTAATAATAAAGAAAAACAGGAAAACAATTGGGTGCCTAATTGGGTATTCCAACTCATTCACCCAATGAATGCCTAAAGGCATTCACCCAATTAAAGCCTATAAATTGTAGAAATAAAAAATATATATGTAGGTCAATCATTCATCTCTTGATTTATACACAACAGCGCTGCGCAAACACACTTCATCTTCATATCTGTAAATTTGTTAAGCAGCACATATCAAGTGGCATGCACCCCCACCACCACACCCAAACCCCTACACATCCACACCTAGTTAGAAGTACATCTTCTTGGCCTGGTCACTTTATAAGTAGATCGCACAGTGAAAAAGTGTGACACACTGCTGTAGACAGTAATGGTTTTATATTCTTTGCATGAGAGGAGAAACATCAGCGAACGCGACTTTGATCAGTTCATGCAGCTCGTTGCGCTGCAGTGAAACAAGACACACACATACACATCTCTCTCTTTCTCTCTCTATAAAGAAATATAAAAAATAAGGCAACAATACATATGGGCTAAATATTCTTTTTTTTTTTCCCAGGTGTCATCTAGGCATCAGGACCAAGGCGTGAAGGATCGAGACATATTTCTGATCCAGCATTAAGGCCAAAGAGTGTCTGGGTGAAAGACATCAACTCCAGAACACAAAACATGAACTTAATTTAATAAATTGACTATCGCTGGAACTTTTCTCATGATGCCGTTTAACGAGCAGCTTGAATGGGGTGGAGATGCGGGCATGCGGTTTCTTTACCTGTACCCAACTAGACTTCCTGCAGTCTGACTGCACTTATCTATGATGTCCCCTATTGTTTAAATTTCGTACTTGTATTGTTTCTTATTCTCAGATTTAAATTGCTTTGGAAAAAAAACGCCTGATAAATGACTGTAATGTAATTTCGCTTTAGTTTCCTATATTCTATTCATATATCGGTCCTACATATGTATTGAATAAATACATAAAATGTACACCATACATATATTTGTATGTGAATCTCTTTTCCAAAACCTTCGATCTCCTTTACGTTCCTGCCTTTTAAATGATTGAGAGATTAACAAACCTGCTCCATGAAATTCCTTTACGCTGCTTGATCCAAACTGATGACGTAACAAGGCCTCAATTGGTGTGGGCAGGTGACTTTTAGCATGCTGAATCACGTGTTGGACTATTGGTCGGAACACTTCCGTGTCACATGCTCGATACACAGCTCGAGCAAACGGCTTGAGCATAACATCCCTACTGGTATTCTGCCTCATCTTTGTTACTGTCTGTGTGTGGGACGTAACAAGTGGGGGCTCGTTGTTTGTAGACTCGGGTTTTGTGCTGGTTCCGTGTTGGGTCCATGTTCTGCTGCGGTGGCGCCGGTGTGACTAGTGGTGATGGCTTTGTTTACTCGTAGGTTGTGGTGTAGTTGCCTGCGTTTTTCTTTCCCCTGGGCATGGTTGCGTGGCTTGCATCAGTTCTGTCCCTGATAGGTCTAAGGAATGTCTCCTTTAGAGTTTGTTTTTGTTTTTTTTTTGTGTGATGTTAACCGCGGTTGGAGCAGTTGTCTTGGGGACACGTCTGAAGTTGCGGGTGGGGTTGCTGGTTTCAATTGCTTCATTGGGCCTGCGGGTTTTAGTGCGTAAGTACCCACCACTGACACCTGAAGACTAGGGGGGAGTTTAGTCAGTTCTGGTGGGCAGTCAGTGGGACGGGACTGTGGTGTTCATTGTCACTGTGTCTGTTGTGGCTTATCTTGGTCGTTATGTCTGTTGTGGAGGCATTTTTGGAGGCTCCCTCTGAGGAGTTATTGGAGCAATGTTCAAGAGAGCAGTTGGTTAAGATTGCTGTGCATTTCCGATTGAATGTTGGGGATAATGCATGAAGGAGAACATCAAGTAGACTTTACGGGAGAATCTGGTGTTAAGTCGGACTTTGAGTAAGCTGATCTAGGTGTGAGTGACGGTGCGGTAGGTGGGAACGCTTGCCTCACATTTGAGCAGTGTGAACGCTTGTTGTAGTTACAAGTTGAACTTAAACGGCTTGAGCTGGAGGGACACCAGTTAGCAGTGCGTGCTGGGGCCAAGGTTTCGGTGTCTTCCCCTGGGTCCTCTTTTTTTGATGTTGCAACTGACCTCCGTTTGGTCCCTCAGTTTTGTGAGGATGATCTGGATACTTTTTCTCCTTGTTCTTACGGGTGGTCGATCGAAGGGGTTGGACAGATGCAGAGCGCACACTGCTGTTGCAATGTGTTTTGACTGGCAGGGCTCAGGTGGCGTATTCATCCCTTCCTGGTTCTCAGAGTGGGGTTTATTTATGGGTTAAGTCTGCTGTTTTGAAGGCATACAAGTTGGTGCCTGAAGCGTATCACCAGATTCCGATTTTTGGCGAAGAATGATTCCCATTCCTATATGGAGTTTGCCAGAGACCTAGTCATCCATTACACCTGATGGTGCGCGTCGTTGGGGGTGGACTCTTGAGTCTCTTTTTTATAACCCAACTCTGCTAGGGGATCCGTGAGTTGCAACAATATAAGTTCTAGGAGAATGGATAACACTGAAAATGAATTTATTGATTTCAAAAAGGGTAAATGGTCCACAAATGGTGGTAAATGGTGGTAAAACACAATATAATCAAAGACCTAAAAAAAAACGGATGGCCAGAATCCCTACGTTATCAAATGTACTATAACAAAACAAAAACTGGCCTCTTAAGAACATTAAACAAAAACGGAGAGCAGCTCCAATAACTCTATTAAATGTACAAACTTATCTATAAATATCTACAGTCATTAAATATCAAAATCCTATGTACAATTACAACCAAAGGCCTAAACTATCTCAACTCAAACTACCATTTATCAAATAAACTAAACACAAAACCAAGTAGTTTTAACACCACTGGAACAAGTATAAATATACAAACACAATTCTAAACACTACGTGCTATACCCAAAACCCAAATGTAAACTAAGCTAAACACCTCTAAGTTATCTACTTTACACTAAGTACCACAAACACCACAAGCCAGAGTCACAAAGTTATAAGTCCACAAATCCACAAGCCTAGGAGAAAAAGTCTGTTGCCAAAAAATTTCCCATTGAATGAATGATGACGTGTCCCTTTTATTTCCTGCTTGCTGATCTTGATTGGTTGCAGCTGTGCTTAATTCAGGAGGGGCTGATGACAGTGTATCTTGGGTTGGCCGATCCTTTCCAGATGAGGCCGTAGTTTGATGGAGGCAAGGATAGGTGATTAGTGGAAGGAAATGCAAACTCAAAATGAACACTTACACATACAGGGGGGCGTAACACTGTGCAATTTAGTTGTTTTGGAGCAGTTCAAAAACTCTGTTTCTGGGAATATTGCTACTTACCTTTGTGAGCGTGGGGTAGAGACTGCTGCTGTTTTGGCGGATGAGTATGTCTTGCTGCACCGACAAAGTGGTGCCGGGAGGCTGTTTTGGCTCTGCTGCAGCTAGTTCTCCAGTCTGCTCGTCTGTGACACAAAGGATAGGGGGGTGTGAGTCCTTCACATGGGTGACTGCGAGGGCTTCAGGGCAACTTTGACTATGTGTCATTACTGTAAGGGTACGGGACAGTGGAAGGGTGAGTGTCCCAGTAGGCCCCCTGTTGGCAGCTTAGCTGGACCAGCTCAGCCAGTTGGGTTTCTCAAACCTGTTATATCTGGCTGTGTTTCTTGTCCCTTGGACAAAGTGGAGTCTGTGCCTGTTTGTTGGCCGGAGCTCTCAAGCTTTGGGGCTTTTGTGTAGACTGGCTGGGTGACTCTGATTGGGGCTGGAATCAAAGTGCCTGTGAAGATTTTGAAAGATACGGGTTCTGTTAACTCCTTCATTGTTGGCTCTATTTGCCCTTTTCTGCAGATTCCTTCACAGGAGATTACATTATGATGAAAAGGATGGAACTCTCCGTTCTGCTGGTCCCTGTCCAGATTGAAGCTTAGCTGTGACGTGGTGCATGGTGTGGTTCATTGGGTGTACGCCCAGCAATACCAGTGGAGGGAATTCACATGATTTTGGGGAATGACCTGGCAAGGGTTAATGTTTGGGCTGGGGTTATTCCATCACCTGTTATGACTACTTGTCCAGTCGCTGCGGAACCTGGGGATTTTGCTATGCAGTTTCCGGAGGAGTGTTCTACTTGTGTGATTACCAGGGCAGGGTGTGATGTTTCCTCGGGAACTGTAGGGGTTGACACAAAGTCACTCGTTCGGTTTTCAGAAACTTATCTTTCTGCTGTTGAGGCCAGAGCACAGAAGGTTGTCTGTTGAAGCCTGGCAACACTTCCTTATTGCCTGTGTTAGAAACCGTTAAGAATTGGGTGAAATCACCGGCTTGCAGGTTACATTGTTAGATTGGGACTTTGGAGGCTCTTGGTAATCTGTTATCCTTTAATCCTTTACCTTTTTAAGTGTTTTGTTGGCTGGTTTGGGCTCATTGGTGGTTGCCAGTTTACTGGGTGGCATGCTGGTTCATGCGAAGTTGGTGGGGCATTATGTGTTCTATCATGTGCAGGAGGTGTTGCTCTAGCTTGCCCCAATTGCCTTCCTAGGCACTCTGTCACCTGATGTGTTGGTTCACTTTTGTTTGCTCTTACTCATCATTAACCATCCATCACATTGGAGGTTCAGTAAAAGACTGGCTGATGTTATTTCTCTGGTACCTTCAGTGTGGTTGTCTCCCATTTGGCTAACATAATCATCCCTTCTGTTAGATTTCTTTTCCCTGATTTAATTTCTGTGTGTCATTTGCTGTTTGTGGCCTAGTGGGTTTGAATGAGTATGAAGCAGTATTCTTGTTGTTCTTACGGTGATATCCTTATTTCTTAAGGATGGGGGTGTGATGGCACCAGCATTGTTATTCATTTGACCTAATTGATTTGCAGGTGCCGTCTGATTAGGGGCATGAGCTGTACCTGGCTCCCGTGATGCTCTGCCTCTCTTAAAAGCTCCACCAGTCTGGTCTCCAGTGTTCTCCCATGACAGGGCTGGGAGATCCTCAGAGCAGGTGCTGAACTTTGGGGTTTTTGGCTTACTGAGAAAAATAAACACTTTATTTGACCTGTACCACTGGTATTCCGCCTCATCTTTGTTACTGTCTGTGTGTGGGACGTAACATTTAAAACACACCAAATCAAACTCATTTGCACTTTGTATTTCCATATAATTTAACACAATGGGGAAATGTTGCTTAGTGTCTTCTGTTTTTAAAATAAAAAAAACATTTGAATGTGTGCTTCTATTACCATAGATGCATGCAAAACTTAAATATCGCAATAAAAATCTGCTAATGGAAACACTCAAAAAACTCAAATTGCTAAAACATTTTTGCGCTCCCAAGATGAGGTTTTTCAGACATTTCAATGGAACAGTTAATAGCAAAAGTGTAATGGAAACACTTTCTTTACATTTCGGGATTCCCAGATATCATGTAGTAGGTCATGTGACCAGTTAAGTTGGCACGGTACAGAGTAAACAACCGAGAAATGCGGAGTTTCAATGGGTTTTAGAAAGGGAAATATGGGAAGATGGCTTAGAAAAGCTGTACCAAATTTTACGCAGTATGTATACTTCGTGATGTTATGTGGGCCACAATTCTTGTAAAATCACCTCCAGATTTTCTGAGATTTGTGGTTTACGCACTAAACACTGTTCAATTGAAACACCTGCAAATTGAAATAGTTGTTTTTCAAAACTTTACAAATATCAACTATTGTGCAAAAACTGGTCATGGAAAAGCAAATTATTCTGGTCTATGTATTGAAATTTTGTTCTTTATTCATAAATGAACGTGTTTAGCATTTTAGTTCAATGTAATTCACATACATTCTAATCAGGTAACATGTCATTTAAACTGACATCAAAAGATTGTATCTGTAAATGAAACCCACATTTGACCTCTCAACCTGTTTTCTTTCAGCTGTGAACACAGCTAACACTTCTATTTTCCTTATTGAAGGCTACCATGACATCAGTACATTTTCAGTTTGGCCTCAACAAATGTGAAGCGGAAAGTTTTTTTTTTTTTTTCGAATACCAACTCAAAACACCTGTGAGGGCACTGATGGGCGGTTGAGCAGTGAAAATGGGATTTCTGTGGAAAACTCAAAATATCAAAGTAGTATTCCCTCTGCAGTTCAGTGCAGGGCAAAGATCAACCAACCAACTCATGTTTGTTTACTGTTCAAAATGTCAACATCTGCTGCTATGTGTATGCCTACACACAAAGACCCAGTCACACATGTAGTTGAAATTTAATGAAAACATGTATGATTGGCTACAGCCTTCTGTAATGGCTCTCCAGAACCGTACTGTGAACTCGACACCCTTTTAGAAGGTTTCAAATTCGATTATTTTTCACGTAATTATTATTCATATTGTTTTCTGTTCACTAAATGCTGTTCACTGCAGAGGTTTTACTACACCTGAAAGATACATTTTTAAAAACACTTCTGAGATATCAACCCGTGTGCAAGAGAAACTGGGGTAATGTATTACAACAGGAAACCAGAAAACAGTAAAATCATTATAGGATGAATAAAAATGAAATCCAAATCCATGATTTTGACAAGGCTGTGGTTCAAAGAGAGTCATCTAACTGTCCTCCTGTTTCCATGTGAATTAATACCACCTACCACAGTCATCCCATCAACCCTGCAACACAACCGCAGAGTATAGATGCACTGTGAAACAATAATTGTCTCTTCCAAAGCCTGCGGACGATGAATAATGTGAAGTCATTTGTGCATATCAAGTGCTAGTTTTACACACTTATTTAACTGTCACCCTAAAACCTCAAACTAATCCCTCACTAATTGTGCAAAGGGTGCCCAAGGATAGCAAAATATTGATGAAGAAATCTTTATTGGCAATATTTAATCACTGTTTTCCATTAATAAGCATTTAAACATTGTTTCGTTTGTGAATATTAATAATTCTGCTCTAAACATTCCACTCTGCAGTTACTCATTTTCCAATCATACAAAGAATATAACAGAGAAAACATTAGATTTCCATCCCTCATTTTCTGCTAATTCATTCACATTTGTGTAAAAGCTGTGAACTCCACAGGACCTTCCCGTTTCCTGTCAGTATTAATCACTGCATTCCATATTAATGAATATCACTACAGTATTCACCCACAAACTCTGAGACCAATAAGCCCTCCCATGCAGGAATCTATTCATATTTAACTGTAAAAACAAACCAGGTTTGATTTAAAAGCAAAAGATAAATCTGAAACAATAACAAGATTTAAACTGAACAGAGTATCCAGTGGGCAGAGGATCCAGATTCTGTTGCCAATGCAGAAAATCAGGCATTTTAACACATTCCTTGTTCATTTAGCCACGTGGATTTACTTTACAGCATTGTTTTAACTCAGGAGGAATTTTTTTAAAATTATTATTTTAGTCCTTTTCCTTCTCTATCTCAGAAGACGAGAAAAAAAAAAAAAGCTAAATCTACCATCACAACCATTAAAAATGCTGCCTCTTCCTGGCCCTTTGAGAATATTGTGCTGACACATTAACTTAATTACTTCAGAGAACCTCAGCTGCATACAGGAATAACAATCTGAGCCACAGGACCTTAGCGCCTATTAAATGTAGCACCAAATGTACCTGTTGACCCAGACTGTAGCATACAGCAACAACAGAGAGCGGTGAAGCTTAGTGGTACAAGCATGAGTCAAACACTACACAGGTTTGGAGCTTCATTTTTCTATGGTCACCCACATTAATATTTGACAAGCAGCTGTGAAATTGGAAGAATATGGACCAAGACAGAAACAGATGTGACTCAGAAGAATCAAACATCACTGCCACATGATATCTAAAGGAAATTAGCAACATGAAAAGCAATGAATCAGAGAGTGTGTTTGGGATCTGGACTTGCTAAAACAGTGGCACTTTGTGGAACCTTCCTGTTTTGCAATCTACAGTGTGTCTGCTCATTTTTCCTCTTACTGAAGAAGATCCAGAACCATACAGGAGGACTGGCAGTCAGACTAAACCCCAAGGGAATAGTTTATACTCAGGCATAAGTTGGCTGGGTCATCCCACCCTCTTCCTCCAATACTATTCCCGTGAGGCCTCTGGGAGGAATGTCACAGCTTCTAATGGGCACAGATGGTGTGGTGTCAGGAGCCAAGTAATGTGTTAATACGCAGTTCTGTTGTTGAATTCCTTCAAAGGCGTACAGTCAACACTGCAGTTCACAATCCCACAACAACACAAACACTGATATTCTTTCTTTGCCAGACAGTTTCATGGTTAGACCATGGATTGAGGGTACACATTTTGGGAGGTTGCAAAAACTAAATCCCATTTACTTCCCTGTTAATCCCACCCTTGTCAAATTGGAATCATATTAAACACAGTCGCGACCCAGCCCCTTACCCCAAAAAACAGAAAAATTCCAGCATCCTATTGGCTTAAAATCCAAACCAAATCAACTTTGAAATGCCAAAAGAGAAATCTCATCCAAGATGGATGTGTCATGCCTATAGGTAATGCAGAGCCAAGTGTACTGCAAACGAGGGGAGAGAGAAAAGCTATTAACATCACTGCCATTGTGGGTCCCTCCTAAATTGCCAACTTATGGTGCAGTGAGCATGAAAAGCCTCAAAGGGCATTTAATTTTAATATTTTGGTGAAAATTGTATTTTAATATCTGAAGCAGATGCAACTAAGACAAAATTAGGTTTCTTACATTTATTAGAAGTAGTCATTAAATGTTTTTTGTTTGTCTAGTCTGTTACTTAAATTGGGACTAAATCAAATATTGGCTTTTGTTTGTGCTTCATGTAGTCTACAATACATTCTCAGAACCATCCTGACATTATAAAAGGTTTTCTAGGAGCTCATAAAAGTGTCTGATTCACCCTTCACATGCTACACAGATGTCTGTAAGTATGGAAATATAAGAATAAAATGGGTTGTGTTGTTTTTGTTAGGTTGGTCTTTATTTCTTCTTTTTTTTTTCCTAATGCTCCTATTTTTCTGACTGCCATCATTCCCATCATACTGCATGTATCTTTGTTTCTTCAGTGCCTGTTGCCTCTCTTTCTTTTTTATTCATTTTCCTCATAATTATGGTGACCACTTCCTTCCATGTTCCTGTGGATGTGTTGTTGTTCTCCAGCTTTCTCCCATTTGCTACCATCTTATTTTTTGTTTGTTTTTTCAAACTTCTTGTCCAGAACCTTTTTGTTATTTTTTGTAAGTTTATCTAAAGACTCATGTTTGTTTGTTTGTCTTTTTGCTGTCTCAGCTTGTTATCCACAAGAAGCAAGCTGTTTGTTGTTCCTCTCGAGGCATCAATAACAAGAAAAAAAGTCCTTTTTAGTCTGGTCCATACATATTTCACATAAAGCAGTGTCTGAGGTAGGTGCGAATGTGTTTGTGTCTTTAAATGTCACGTGTGATAAACATTTTCATACTTTCTCAATCAACTGTTTTAATTAAACAATCCATTTAATCTTGCATTGTGAACTACCTGCTTCATGCTTTATAAAAGTAACTGCACCTACCTCAACTGGCCGACCAATTACACAATACTTGTTCGAGCCTAACAAGAAAAATAACATCTGCTAGTTTGATGTGTCAGGAACTGTCTCTAAACGTGTCCACAAGTACAAAATGACATTATATTCTTCTCTGGGCCTCTGGAATAAGAAAAAAGCTCTTGCTTCTTGTGGCATATGTAACAGGCTTAGATCCCGATTTACTCACAAAGCATCATCACTTCAACATAAAAGATAGAATAGAAATCATCCATTTTGAGAAAAAAAAAATAGAAATATTGTTGCATAACCTCTGGTGTTTCTCTGTTTGTCAACAGATGAAATCTGCTACATAAGAGTGACAAAACATCTGAGACTCAAACACAAGTTCATATTAAACATGAAATGAGCTTGTAATGAGCAATCTTTTAACATGACATTTGACCTGTGTCAGCAAAGACGTAGGCCATTGTGTGTCAAAGTGGCCCACCAAAGCAGAGGAAATTCCAAACAAGACATTTTACTGAGAATGTAGGAAGAAGTGTTTAATGAAAAGACATGATTTACTTTACAAAATGAGGAAACACCTATGAATAACTAGCAGTGGTGTTTTGTGTTTGTCTGCCTCACTGTTTGTTAGTTCAGTTGAAGTAAGATAAGCAAGACAATATAAATGCCTTGTGGGTTTCTGAGAGTGTGTTTCTGTGTGCATGTGTGTTTCCTGTCATTGCATCTGTGAGAATCCTGTGAACCTTTCTGTCACTCTACATTTACCTGCCTGCCAGATGTCTGCTAACAAGACTCTAGCTCCTTGCAGGCTAATATTCTAGCTGCCTATCACGCACACACACCCACACAAACATTCACAGCATACAAACCAGGCAACGGCTGGGCTGCTTTCACCGACCTGTACAGCACCGACTAATCAGTGCAACTCACACATCTCTGTGGGTCCAGGACCCAACCTGATTCTTAATGCAGAATGTCAGGAAGTGCCCACACACACTGACAAGGAGGAAAAAAATCTCTGTATTCTTCATGTGTACTTGTTTTCAGTGTCATTACCGGTGTCTGCCCGTTACCCTGACTTTGCCTCGATCAATTATACACCTGAGATAAGACCATGACAGCTCTGAGGGTTGGTTGTTGCTGTTGTTGTGTTAGTTTTGGCTTAGGTGCTGTCACAGTAAAAACACTGTGAATGTCAGATGGTATTTTGTGTGGCCCTGCAAAAAAAAAAACAAAACAAAAAAAAAAACAAGGATTCAAATGAACATGACGAAAGCTGTAGATGAATAAGAGTGAATTTGGACAATTTAGATTAAATCCTGATCATCAAATACAGCAAAATGCCCATTACTGACATAGTTCAGACATATTTTATGTTGCCAGCGTTTTATTTATTGACACCTTGAGGGTGGGATTTATTCTAGTGACCAGTCCTGTGGAGCTTTTATAGCCTCATACTGAAGATTTCAACTCGTATGGAAATCTCCTTAAAGGCTTCAGCTCTCCCTGCCAATCACTAATTCTCTGAAGACCAGAGTAAATGAGTAACCAGTGAACTGGTGAAGCATGAAGCAGGTGAAGAGTCAAGAGTTTCAACACATTTCCACCAATGCTTGGCTCAACAAGGAGGGACTTGGATGCCAAAATCAAGGAAATTGTGCATTATCTTTAAAAATAAAAAATAAAGCAGGGAAAATATGTTTTTGCTTTTTTTTTTTTTTTTTTGCTTGTTTGTTTTTCACAGGCACAAGTTTGTAAAACACTTGAACCACTATGCATTTGTATGTTTAATCACTGAACATAGTGTATTTTTATGATTTGGTACATCAGTCATCATTGATTCCTTTCATGCAAATGTAATAAAATTATTTATGCAACTTCCAGCATCATTGCTCTTCTACTTCTCAGTGCTAACATCTCAGCTGTTCTTTTAAATTGTTAATTTTTGTCGGATCCCAGGTTTCACCAGATCTTGGCAATGCTTGGTTTTCACCTTCAATATACAATAATTTCCATGAAAAAATGTGTAGCTAGATAAATTGTATCAACTAAGTGGTCTTCAAAGGAATTCATATTAAATGTCATCAAAGAGGATGATTGCTTTTCTTGAGGCTCGTTGAGCCAATATGATTAAAACTCAGGACAAACTGTAAAAACATTCAGTCACTGCATTAATTTTGAAATGTAGAATTAAATTTGGCTCAATTTAAAGTAAAACTCAATCCATGCAATAGGACTGGAATAAAAATTAATTCAGTAAATGCTTTCACCCGATGTGTCTCACAACACTCTTTCACTGAAGTCAAGAATTCACTGTTAATATCGGCCAGTTAGCAGTTTAATGTGGAAGAGCTGCAACCAGGGCTTTAATTACCACATCATTTAAGGAAGCATGGCTCAATATTAATCAAAGATAAAATATTTCCAAGCCCATGTTTTGAAGAAAAGTATCTTATTGATGACAAGAGAGAGATGATTTAAAATCCAATGAGGAAAGATTACAGTAGCTACTTCCAGACATGCAGCTGTAATAGATACTAACTTTCCACAAAGTCTCATATGAGGACTACCAACATAAAACGTATTTCCTCAGTTGTTATATGGGGAATAAAAGCAAGAGCTGGTTGGAAAAAGATCTCTAAATTAGATCATAAGGAAATTTATCTTGTTTTTGGTGATTAGTATGATTTTCAGTTGTGCATCCCTCAGCACACTTCAGTCCACTACCTGCTGGCAATGCCAAAGAAAACTCAGAAAAGAAAAATGAAAATAAAGAAAAAAATTGTTATGATGATCAACTATCAACAGATAGTGGAAAAAGATAGAGCAGAAACATTTGGAGAGAATGGGCGTAGCTGAGGAGAGCCATGACAGCAGGAATGAGACTCAGACTGAATTTAAACAGTTATCCAAAACTGTAAAGTAGTCAGCAAACAACCACCCACCCGATCCGGTTTGGATTCAGTAAAGATATATACAGTTTAGAAAAAAGGGAAAACCTTAACATTGGTGAATTCCATGATGTTTAATCTCCTAAAAATGCATGTCCCCAGTGACTACACGGAGAACATGAAAATGTAGGCTGATATAACCAGGTGCATCGTTCTCACAGGGTCAAGCACATAAGCTCAATATGCGGTTGCCACCTCATATGAGATTAAAAGAACAGTTTCATTTGATGACTGTGGTCATCACATTTGAAACTGGCAGTATTGACAAACTATATGGTGATTAAGATCAAGATCAATTATGAAAATAAGAAAATAATATTGCAATTACATATTTTTTGGCCTTATCGCTCACTGCTGTTGAGATCCCACAAAATATGACCTAGTCCAGAATATAAATAAATAAAACGAGCACTAGACATGAAACATTTCAGGTGAATCCTTTAAAGGAACATACTTTCCTTTCAAGTGCTAAGTGCAAGTTCAGCAGAGCCTAGAGCATCACTCCACTCAGATGGTTTTCATGTGTACGTCTTTGGCAGGTACAGATGACTTAGCAGACCACCAGTAAAGTGTTCAGCACTGAATATTTAGCAAGTTGCACACTGCTGAGCACACATTCCCACTGAATATGAATTCAGAAGCAACAAATCTGCCATCTTTCAGTACTGAGAAAACATGTCAGTACTTGGATGTTAACCCTTTAAAGCCTGAAATAAGAACTGCTCGGAAAACTTAAACTTTTTATTTGGCTCTTTAAAAAATCTGGATGAAAATAAAACATTTTTTTTAGTTTGCCATTTATCACCATGTGAAAGGTCAAAATATTGAAGTGTATAGTCCTTTATTTTCTAATGTTCACCTAGGGAAAACCAGTATCAAACCTTTTTGATTTCTACCATAAAGTGATGCAAAATGCCTCAAAAACTGTATGTATCAAATATGACATATTATTTAACAGGCAAATTTTCTGCAAGTGTGTGTGTGTGTGTATGTGTGTGCACGCATGTGTGCTTTCAAATCCTGCATTTACAAAGAATACAAAACTTAACCTAAGGGCTTCGAGCACCCTCCTTCATCTCTCCAGACACACAAGTTATAAGAAATAAATAAATGTTTCAAACATGAAGCATTAATGGTCTCATTAAAACTCTTCTTGCAGTGTGCACGCATTGATATAAGCACACATGAGCCCACACAGAGGCAAGCTTCTGCCGTTTACTGCAACCTCAGTTAGAGAATCAGCCATCGCTTTAGTTTATTTATATCTTTGACTTGGCAAGGGTTCAAATACAGATTGAACTGGAGCGGACTGCCATGCAGATGGATTTATACACAAACGGATAAAGATTTAAGTTTACAGTCAGTCACACACTCCTTTGGAAACACTAACCCACAAAAAGCATAGATGCAAACAATATCTGCAGAAATACCTCTGCATAAATAAACTTTACTATCATTTCTATCAATTACATGCTTGTTCCAATTAACTGATTTGAAAGTTATATGTAAGTATCTCTGCAGAGACAGAAAAGTTACCATTAAGCAATCAGGAGAGACGGGGGGGTTCTGGGAAATGTTGGCGTCAAAATATTTAACCAGTTAGAAGTTTAAATTTCCATCATCATAAATACAGTAAAACAGCTTCAAACACACACGCGCGCACACACAAATGCAACTCTGATTCTTCCCATGCACAACCATACATAATTGAATCAGCATTTAAACTAAATGTTTGTGGAAAGTGGCTGTGAAAATGCACTTCTGTCCAGGCCCTGACTTTGTTGTCCTTGCTTGTCTCCCACTGGCTGAGAGAGTTTTTGCTCTCAGGCCAAGAAAATGTATGGCAATATAAACTTGTTTGGCATCTCAGTGCTCCTTTTATTCATTTTGTATTGTTCTCTAAATACATATCTACGCATTAGAGTCCTTTTCACTGTTCAAATGTTTCAGTCCACAGTCCATATATAAAACTTTTATATTAAAATATGAATGTTTGGTGGTTGCTGCTTCAGTCTGGTTTTTGTGTGATCTTCTGGATGGTGGCGATGCCAAAACACCAACCGCTTCTGAGACTAAACTATACATGCGTTCACGTTACTCACCAAAAGTCTTCAATAACACCAGGAAATGTCAGCAGACATGGTGATAGTAGTTTTTCTTTTAAACAGAGTTGCTAGAGGGTTAAAGAAAGCATCAAAGTACCGAATTTTACCAGAAGTCTAGTTGGTGTAACAAGAAAGTATGCACTGTGAAAAGTTCTGCGGTTATTGCTTTAATTATTTTATTGTTTATTTTTCTGTAATTATATAGATGAGTATACATTCTGACTGACTGCTGTCAGCTGCATGTCTAGTGGCTCGAGCTACTTGCTGGAATTCAGCAACATGAACAGATGTCTGAAACGCTGAACTCATCTTGCTGTGAAGATTTTCAGCACCTTGGACAGAGCCACACATTCAGTTGCGCATGCTCCAGTGTGATGGGAAGCTTTTCAAAACATCAGACTTTTATTATTCAATTCCTTTTCCAACTATTTCCTCTTAAGCATTACAGGCAGCTAAAGCCTATTTGTTCAAATGCAGAGAGACACTTTGGACAGGCTACCAGTCCATCGCAATACTAACACAGACATACAAATATATACCAACATTCAGAATCATCCCTGCAGGCATTAAGGAGTCTCCAGTTCACACCTTAGCTGTGTGTGTGGAATTGCAAGTAGAAGATGAAGTGTCAATGAGTATAACATAATAACTCCATAAAGAGAAGTCTGGAAACAGAATGCCTCACTTAACCAAAGACAGGCTTTAGATAAAAAGCAACATGCCGAACATGCCCTGCTGTTATGTGGTTTTGTGGCTTTCAAATAGATTCACTTTTACAGGATAAAGTAAAATAAAATAAAACCAAGAGCTTATGAGAATGCAGTCGGTGTGACCATGAAGCATTTCCAGCTAGTAGTGCACCTCTTGAAAAGGCCTCAAGTTAATATCAAACACCCTCTGGCAAAGATTGATTGACACTGGCTTTCTTATTACTAGGCTTTAGAATTGTGTCAGTGTGTTGTGGAAAAAAATTGATTCAAATAAAGAAAAAGTGGAAGGGAGTTACTGCTACTATTCTGTTTTCTGTTTTGCTGTAATACACGTCGAAAGACAGACTTTTAGCTGTTCACAGTATGCTCAAGTTAGTGAAAAATAGTTTCTTTCTCTTAAAACTCTGTGGTACAGGAACAAACTTTAGCTGGCTCTGGGTCAGCACTGTGAACAGCCACATTGAATCAATATAATAAAACGGCAATAAAACTCCTTTAGCCACTGAAAGCTTCAACACATTTCCATTCCTAGCACATTTGCATATGCATTGTAGAGAAAAGAGAGAAGAGTGGTCTAAGTAGTATAGTGTCTTATATTTTATCTTCATTTTCATTTTCCTCATTAATCATTCGTACATTGAATGAAATCTATAGAGCAGCATATTGTCCATTTCTTTTTCACTACTTTTAAATGTTGCTGTTTGCAACCCTTAATCTATTTTCCTCTAAGATTTGTACTTGATGCATCGTATGCTGTCTTTAATGTTTAAACAGCCCCTTTGATAAGATGTGACAGGAACATTCAGCCATGTGCAAAACAGAGTAGAATGCATTGATGAGCACTCCCTGGAAATGCAAAGTCTTTTGTCATTTAACTGTTCATCCAATATGGGTCTAAATTAGTAATTATTGATTGTGCTGCTTCATTTTGGCTTCGGATTGTGCGTAGATAGAGGAACAAAAACAAGTTGTAGTTAAGTGCCAAGTAAAGGGGATTGTAAAAGCTGTATTCTTAGATTTAAAAGCTAAGAGCACTAAATCAAAAGAAAGTTAATGAATAAAACTTAAATGTTCTTTTTTTCCCTGTAAAAGTGCTAGGAAATCATATGCGAAGGGCACAAGTACTGCGACACATAATTGGCAGCATTTTTTGTCAATTTGGTTGGTTTTTAAAGTGATTCACATCACGTGTGTAGAAATACACAAAACAACACTGTTGATATAAGTATTTTTAAGTGTTTAAGTGTGTCAATTAAAAATCATTATTTATTGTTTTTATGCTTTAATTTAGCTGAGTCACAGCATTATTTTTTCTTTGCATTGCAAACATAAGTTAATGTGCAGCAACTGCAACATTATTGTTCTTTTTTCACCAACTTAAGCAGTTTATCCAGACTTCTGATTTGAAACTAAATGTGATGCTCCAACAGTCACTGTTGTCAACAATATTTACCTCAATACTTTTTCCCAGACACAAAATGCTGTCCAGCACTCAGCCAAATCACTGATTGACTCATGGAGGAATAATATGAAATTGAATACTACTTCCTAACTCGTGCCAGTTTGCTGATAGTGACAAACTCAAATAAAAGGTTTTTTTTCTCCCCACCAGAATAAAAAATGCAATGAATTTTAGCAACCAAAGAGTGATATGTGCCTATATTAGCTGCTGTAAGAAAATTTTATCTGTATGTGTGTGTGCGTTTGCAGGCCAACCCATGTCATATCCAGGAGTCTGAGTGTCTGAGAACAAATACATGAGGCAGAGCCAGTCTGGAGGCAGCGATAAGCAGAGTTAAAACTCTGTAGACTGAACAGCTTCTTTAGCTTCAGGCTGGACTAAAAACCAATGAAGACAGAAACAATGCAGTTAAAGAATTCACCTTGCTTTTATTAGCAATGATTAAAGAAAGTTTATCTATTAGAAAACCTTTTAAGCAGCCAAGCGGACATAGAGGGAAGTTGAATCTGCTGGCTCCAGCTACCCTCAACTCTGAATTGGGTGAAGTGGTTAAGAAAATGGATGGATCAGGCACACATGATTCTACCTCTGAATGTCCCTGTTATCTGTTGGTAGACTTGTGAAAAGGCTTCATAGCAGGATATATGTTGTGTCACACTGGAAGCTAACACTGAAAATCATCTTCATTGATCATTTATGTTTAGGATGAAATCTGGGCATAAAGTAAAAATGTAGATATCCCGTTGAGTCGAGTTTTATCAGCTCCAGCCCAATCTGCTTAAATGATCAGTTTAGCTGAGAAGCAGAACAAACCAGACATCATTTCATGTAATCTAAACAAGCGTTTTACTCACTGCTGGGCCAACTAAACTCATAGCTGTGAAAATATCCAAGAAAAGTTAGCATTGTATTACCAAATTCATTTTAAAGCACTGCAAAGTTCAGAAAAAATGTCATTTAATTTATTTTGTGAGCTTGCAGGTGTTGAACTTTTTATTCCCTCCCCACTAAAAAAAAACACTCTAAGCTCAAGCAGAGCTGTCTTCATTGTGTTCAGCTGATTGGAAATCTGCAGTTTACTGAGAGTTCTTACCTTAAAAGCCTTGAATGGCTTTGCCGCAAACACATGTTCAGACTTATTGACCTGGTATGTTTACTCTCCTGACCACTAACATGCACAGATGGTGGCCTTTTAGCTAGAATAACAATTTCTGAGCATGAGGAAATCAGGCTTTTCCATTAGAGCTTATGCCTTATGGAACACTTTTCCCCATTGAACTCAGCCACAAAAAATCTCTTGATACCTTCAAATCCTTCTCTACACTTATAGTGAATATGGAACAGGCAATTCTCACACAGTATGGAGGCGAATTGTTGTTTATATACAAATAATGATATAATTACTTGTTCTTAATAGTTTTCATTAACAGACATCCAGTTGTAAGGGAGACATGCTCTAAATGTAAGCTCATCAACTGAAACATCATTAGGTGTAATACTCAGCAATCATTTTCAGGAACAAAAATTAATCCTTATATTTAAATGTTAAAATATATGTATATATTTCAAGGCATTAAATTGCCCTCAATTCAAAACTAAAAACAGTCCTTATCTTTAACTCGCATGCATCCTCTCCTGTTTTGATTGACAACTGTGTTGGATAATTTCACAATGAAAAGCTGTTTTCATTTTCATGTGTCATTTCCCATGGGAGGACAGACTTCAGCTTATTTTTGGATGATGGATTTTGCTTTTAAGTAAATGACAGGAGACCGTTTGGTCTGATAACCAGTCGGAACTCGCATCTGACAAGAAGACGGAATAAAAGTGAGGCTCTGCACCTTTCAAATCAGACACAAACAGAGTGAAGACAAACCCAAAGGGGCTAAAAGAAAAAGTGTTTTGAAAAATGGATATAAAAAGTGTTTGTAACATGAAACAGTTGAGATTGAAGGAATTTGTCTTTCTGTACTGCAAAACTTCTCTTTCAAACATTTTCACACAAGCGCACACAGCTACTGTACATAGTAAGCACAAAGATGTATCTTCTAAGCACCCAGCCAGGCGACGCGTCTCCTGACTGATAAATAACATGTGCTCTGTACTCCAGCTACTGTCACAGCTTAAATTTTGCCTTTTCACACACACAATGCACACACAGTCAATAACTCTAATTGATGTCTGTCTCACTAAAGCTGCCACTAAGCATTTAACTGCTCAGCCTCATGAATACAACTTCATTTCTGCACACATACTGTATATTCATGACTTTAGAAGAAATAAAAGTGACTTATATACATGTACAACAATTTATTACATACTTGGAGGAACTTTAAATAAAAAAACTCCATGTTTATGTTCAAACATTTTTCAATGATGTTCAAACATCTTGAATTATTCCTGTTATGAGGGAATTATTTTTCCTTCGTTGACAACCTCCCACATGTCGTCATGTTCTGTTTTGAACTCCTCTCATCCCCATTTACCCATCAACCTTCCAGTTTTCCTCCGTCAGTCCTGCTTTCTGCACTTTAATTAACTATTCACGACTCCCTCATTAATTGCTTGAACGGAGCGAAACAGGATCTGTGAACAAAGACAAGCACTGCAGAGAGACCATACATTTCCTCCTACTGGTTTAGTAGTTTGTTACATACATTTAACTGGTATTGTTATGTGTGAAGTAATCTGGACACATATTCAACAAAACAGTTGTTTTATTGAAGGACATTGTTTAATGTAAACTTCGGGCTGAAAGACAACCCCACCATCAGCCGTTATCACCTAACCTGGCTGTTCAGGCAGCTAGAGTGACAAATCTCCCACTGTAAAGTCCAGTCAAGAAGTTGTAAGCCACCATTTACACTGAGTAAAAAACAATTGAAAGACCTGCTGAACAAGAATTTTATGAAGCTATGTCAGCACCACAAAAGAAAATAAATGTGTGTGAAGCTAAGAAAGTTATAGTGAAAACATAGAGAGAAAATACTAAAGTATAACATGTTAGTTGTATGGGCTTTTTCTGTTGCACATTTCTTTATTATAGCAGAGTGACTCTTTATTTAGTTGCCAGATAGTTCTGTCACGTAATGCAAAATGACATGTTTGGTAAGATAGTTCACAGGTACGGTTCATCATTAATTAGTTCATGAAGACTTAACCCTTTAAAGCCCAGACTCAGAAAAGTCCATTTTTTATACTGAAATCTTTACTCTGCACTTTTTCCTGATAAAATAATGTTGAATCTGGTCAGCTGGTCGAACAACGAAATTGCCGAATAATTTTTCACTTGGAGAGAATGGGGACCCCCACATGTCCGAGGGAGACATACCTGGCTGGGTACAGAAGGGATCTGTGGTCAACATGGAGAACTTGTGTCTTATGGTGAAGTGTCTGGATAATTAACTTATCAGCTTATGAACGAGCTGAACCTCAAGCTGGATGCCATTGGGCAGACTGGCTGGGGTTTTTGAACTTGTCCAGGGTGCCTGTAACATCATAAAAAGGTGCGAGCTCGGACACTGGAAATTGACCGTCATTCAGCTGTTTTGGAGAGATCAGCTAACAGACTGATGGTCGGTAAACAACTACCCTAAAACCAAACAGAGTGCTATAATTAGTTAATCTGGCTCCCTCTATGGCCTTGAAAATTCCCCGCTGGAAGGATTGTTCACAGACGCTCTGACCCGCCTCGCTCGTCTTAAATGTCTCCCCACTTCCGGACTTACCCTTCACTCTGGAGTAGAAAAGAAATGCAGTATGAAGGAAAGATGGAGAGAGGGCCCGTCTTTTTAAGTCACATCAAAACAAAGTAGTGCACACCATGTCTGTGCTGTTGCCAAACTACTACGCCGGTAACGTTAACAATACTATTAAGGCGAAAAAGTTTCGGACTGGTAAAAATTTATGACGTGGCACCAGTGCCAAAAAAGTACTGGGTTTTGGTACCCATCCCTACGCAGGAATGTAAAGTAGATCTGTTGATCCTCACTACAAACTGAAGTAGAGTTACAGCCTCAAAAATACTACACTTTCTGGGAGATAGTATTATTACAAGCCAATGGGAACATTTTTAAATTGCAACTCACTGATGTTTTTAATTATGTAAAATTGTCAAATATTGCAAAATTGTGAAACTGATGGAATTTTAAGATTTCAAAACTGTTAAAGGTGAGCTCTCCCCAACTGAGGGACACTAAGAAGCATTTAGCAAATATCAAATAACAAAAGAATATGGTGATGTTACACTTTCAATTTCAATAGAAGAACCTGGGTTGAGAGCATGATGTAAGGTCAGTCCTTTTACCATTTATTACATATCAAACTATATACAGCATCTTTCTTTTAAACCACGTTGTGTCAACCGCTATAGCACTTTATGTAGAAAAGGCTATAAAAACATCAAATAAAAGCAGACTCCACATAATCTGAAGACATGCATCAAAGGACTCTGCAGAAAAACATCAGATAGAAACAAAAGAACAATATAAATCCCACAGCTATAGTTGTACAAAGAAAAAGGAAAAAAGAACACAAACTGTTTTATTTACATATGTTTGAACAGCTGGTACTAAAGTATGCCAACATCTGATTGTATCTAAGCTATCCAAAAAAAACTTTCTAATTTTTGATGATTAATTTTATTATGGTTTATGTTCACATATGGAAATATTATTTTCAAGGTTTAGAGATAACCTATTATGTGCAGCTAAATTTTACAATTGTCATAAAATAATATTATAAAGTAACATTAGAACAATGGAAAACCAAGATGCAAAGGGAGCTAAACTTATCTTGATGATATCCATGTCAGACAGGGAAGTAAACGTATGTAAGCAAAAAAAAAAAAGCTCTCTGTTAATAAGCAAGATATTTACTGCACATTTGACATAGTAAATTATAATGTAAGTTTATTTCTAATGTTAAATAATAGTAACACACATTAAATTACATTGAAAAAAGAAGTGTCATTTTTTTATCCTCATTGTGCATTAAAGGGGTAGTCACTAAAAAATGGTTTTCCTCCAAAATCTAAAAAAGTAAAACCTAAAGTAAGAAGGTTTAACGATAAAAACAAGTTAACTGGGGAAAACTTAGGATTCTGAACTATGAAATTAATTTACTCTAAATATACAGAAAAGAATCATTCTGTTATGGCGCGGGGAAGGTGGTGGACCCAAATGCAGAGAGTAGTTGAAGCAGGAGGCAGCCAGGGTGGACTGTAGC